>VZSR01003803.1:53112102-53326595 GCA_013398615.1 Brachypodius melanocephalos
AAAAAAAGTTGTTTTAGAACAACTTCTGTGGGTGAGAATTCTCTTCCAGTTCTTAGGAATGAGTTATTTATGATTGCTTAGTAAGTAGACAACTTTTGCCTAGGACTGAATGAGGTATCCCCCATCTGCACTACAGTGAATGTTGCTCTTAAGTGAACTGTCAGTTATAAATGATAATGACTCTGTTTAGGAACAATTGAACTTTGTTTCATGTTGAGCACCTGCCATGATTGACTCCCTCACATTGCCTATTGGGCTACCAATATCTGGAAAAATAATAGATGTTTCACTGTCTGACAGATTTTAATTTCTGTTTATTCAGAGACCCACCAAGTCCAACAAGACTTGTTTTCATCCAAACAGTGCTGAAATCTAAGTAGAGCTTTTTAGTTACTCATCAGGAAATCAGTATTATACTGCAAATTGAAAATGTTAATAAAATTTATGGAGGGAGCATTTTAAAAAGTATTCATAAAAAAAATCTCACTGATGAACAATTTGTTCCTTACTCAGTTCCCTTTTAATATTGGTTTCCAAACATCAAGGCTCATTTGGATGAGAATCCAGCAGCACAGGGAACCAGAAGGTAACTCAAGCAAAATTTACCTTCTCCTTCAAACAATGTCCCAGAAAGAGATTTACAAAGGAGTTAGGATTGGATCTGTGCACAGGTATGGATGTTAACAGCAGTGAAAACCAGTGACTCTACTCCACAGATCATAGGCCAAATTTTCTATTAAATTCAGGTGTTAGAGAACTGAAAGAATACACATTGTAAGGAAATCTCATAAAGTATTTCTTAATTAACATAAGTTTTAAGCGACTAGCTCAACTGATGGCATATATGTTTCAGTTCTTGTGACTCTAATGAATCAAGTAATAGGGTACTTTTAAAAATGAATAGCATTTAATTGCAGGAATAACTGTACAGGATTTGTCTCTGTCCTGGAAGAAAGCCTAGCAATCACCTGGCTGATGAAAAAGGATTTGCATAGACCTATCATAAGCTACTACTTACATAAATATCTGTACTCACTATTTTGAATTTTAAATATAACTTTTCGTGAGCAAGTTGGATACTTGACAAAATAAAGGTGGTTTCCCTGCCTTCAATAATGTTGATACTAGAATTTTTCTCATAAACTTGAAGCCCTGAAAAACTTATATGGCAAAGAAAGTGGAAGGGAAGATGTTTTCTCTTTCCCTTAATGACTGAATATTATTTATTCTGGGTACTCTAGGAAAGAAAAAAATTTCTGCATTCAAAATACAGTACATTTACATAAAAAGATAACCATTAAGCATAGTATGCAGCTACACTTGAGGAGAAAAAATCCTTTCCAAATGTTGTCATTAATATTTATCTTTGCAACACTGATCTGGGTAAATCACAGCGGCCAACCTAGCACTGAATACTCTTGGATTTACTTGGGCTTTCAAAAAGATGTATGAGCTTACCGCTTCATCACCCATGGCTTCCAGCAGAGCTTCAGCAGAGCTGGTATGGCTGACAGCTGTCATATGGTCCAGCTTCCACAGCCATGTCACGGCAGACTTTACAGTATGCTCGGACACAGGAGTACACTTCTGTTGCCACTTCATAAGATCCTGAGCAGCCCTGAAAATGAGATTAACTATAAATCAGAAACAGTGAGAATCATGCTGGCAGAACAAGAGAGTGGAGCTCTACTATTGTTCCATTCTTTTATATTCTTAAATAAGAATTACAGTATAGCACAGATACTAAATCTAGACTTGCAATAAAGGAAGCAGAGAAAAAAAATGAAAACATTAGAAAAATACTGTAATTTTATGAGGTTTTTTTCGAGACAACTGTTTCCAAAGTAGGGTCAGGAAAGATAAAGTATTTTTAGAAAGAGTTCCTGATTCAAACCCTTCTTATCATAAAAGCTCAATCAGGTTTTTAAAATATGTGCATGAAAAAGAAGCGTCTTCCACAGGTCTCGTTCCACAACTTCCTCCACAACCTTTGTGAAAGACCAGTTTAACTGACCCTTTTTTTTGGTATTACAGCTGATCTTTGGCTAGCCATCAAAAATAAAATTTGTGATGCTAGGTTTTTGGTATTTTAATTGACAAAAGACTGTAGTCTTAACGGAAGAACAGAAATACAAAGACAATGAGCACTTTTGCCTGTGCACTTGTACATAAAAAGGCAGAAAGAAACTATAAAACCAACTGGTTCTAGTATCTGTGACATTCCATCACAAACTATTTTGAAGAGTTTCCTGCTGATCTAAAATACAAATATATTTCCCAAGACTCTTTTAAAGTAGTAATGTATATGCTATATTGTCTTTTGTTTCCCTTCTGCAAAAACAAACAGATTGATGAACATAATTATTGTTTCAATTTTGACTTGGCTTTGCAGTTCATTTTTAAAGAAAAAGTTCTCTGTTCTCAAAATCTATGGAAGTTATGTGCTCTGGAAAAGATCTTTTTTGGAAAATATCTACTTTTGCAACAGGTTGCCCTGAGAAGCTGTGGATTCCCAATCCCTCCAAGTGTTCCAGGTTGGACGGGGCTTTGAGAAATCTGATCTAGTGGAAGGTCTCCCTGCCCATAGCAGAGGGCTTGAGACTAGATGGCCTATAATGTCTCCTCCAACCCTTATTACTCTCCTCTCCAAATCTCAGTAGTATCACAATCTAGAGGATTAAGATAGGGCACCTGAAGCAAATCTGTAAGACAATGCCTGGGTAAAATAACATTAGGAATCACCACGTAATTGCAAGTGGTGGAACCAATTTTAAAATTATATGACCTAATTTGTGCATTGTTTTTTTCCACTCATCTATCCAAACCCAAGCTTATGCATTCAAATTCTCATCCATGTATTTTTTGCAGATAGGTAAAATTTGAATAGCTGCTTCTATTCTTCTAACTAAATACAAATTCATTTATTCCTCTTAGGGAACAAGCGCTTGGAAATCTTTTGTTATGGAAATCTACTATTGTTTCCTAGCACTGCTACTGATTTCTGTGACCATGGAAATCTATAGAAATACAAAAGGCTGTGCCTGTGCCTATGGCACTTGGGGGAGTGCACATTTAGCTGCAAGGCAGAAACCTGTAAAACACAAGAATGCAATAAGGGGTCAGATAGAACCTCACTGTTTCACTAATATTGCAGCGTCTGAAGGGCATTACTGCTGTTGCAAATCCTTCTGATTTTGTAGAAGATGCGTGCCAGTATTCGGGTTCTGTTACCCTTTATCTGTTCTTCAGGGTAACAGTGGCCTTCTGTTAAACGGAAGTGGCAAGTTCAGCATGACTATGGGTGAAAATTGGTGGGAAATCTACAGTTATTAGCATGACAGAATCACAACAATTTCCAGTACAAAAAGGGCCTTATCCAAACACATATAACATGCCACTCTTTTTTTTTTCTCCAGCAGTGGGCCGACATGGACTTGTTTGTCCAGCTTGGAGAGACCTGATTGTGACCTTTCAATACTTGAAGAGACTTAGAAGAAAAATGGGTACAGTCTTTTTAGTAGAGCCTGAGTAATACAACAAGCAGTGATGGTTTTAAACTAAAAGAATCTATATTCAGACTAGAGAAAAGGAAGAATTTTTTTTTTTTTACCATGAGGATGCTGAAACAGTGAGCAGGTTGCCCAGAGAGGTGGGAGGTGCCTCATCCTTGGAAACATTCAAGGTCAGGCTGGATGTGGCTTTGAGCAACTTGGTGTAGTGGAAGACGTCCCTGCCCATTTGCAGGGGTGTTGGACCAGATCACCTTTAAGAGTGCCTTCCAACCCAAACCATTCTGATTCTTTCTGCTTACCGAATGAGGTTGAATCTGGAAATTTGTATCACCTGTTCCACAAGTACCATAGAAAGTGCATCCCGACATAGATCAAATTCAGTTGGAGCTGCAGTGCCAAAATCCAACACAATGACAATGCACTGTTCTTGAATCACTCCAAATATCTGCCGGCTCTCACTGGTTAACCATTCCATTCGCTGTTGATATAGCTCAATAGCTCCAATTAGGCAATCCATAAAATGAAGGATCAGTTCTTTTTTGGCTGTCAGCTTTATTCAAATAAGGGAGAGAAGGAAACTGAACATCAAAACAAATAATATAAATGCAGCCCCGAGCTTAGCACAGCTGCATAGCTAGTTTGTAAGTGTCAGATATGCCAGCTAAGGTAGCAGTGAAAACAACCCGTTTTCCCGCCATTATTTCAAAAGCAAATACTTGACAAATGCATCTAAGCTATAAAGAAAAGGCATTGCATTTTGTCCTAATTGCTTTTCATAATCTTTTTATGTGAGCATGGGACAGTGCCAGTGGGTTGTCTGACTTGTCTGTCTCAAAATTGGAGCAATTAGAATGAGCTGAACACAGGCTAGGATGTAGAAAGGGCTGCAGAGCAGATGGGTGAACAAACAAGGACACAGAAAGTTTATACCTTCTCAGACTAGAATTTGACTGGCTTTAAAAAAAAATTACAGCAATACAAGGCAGCATACAGTTTGGTTCTAGGGCACTTCAATCTCCACCTTGTCTTTAGCATTTGAAAGGAAAACGTAAAATGTTTCTTGTTTGTACTATTATTTCACTAACAATGCCCAGCATTACAGATTAACTATTTGTGGGTAGGTGCTTAGGCAAATTTAGTTCAGATAACTGCAATCAACAACTAGAACTTCCAGTATTTTTTCAATAAAGTAAAATCTAGATCCAGTATTAAAATTAAAACCAGCACATTCTCCCTATGAATAAGTGTATACACATTCACCATGACCTGTGGGTCTGAAAATGCACCACAAATTCCCCCAATATCTCTGTCCCATGTGAGCTGATTTACTGGTTGCCTTCTATTTCTAACTTCCTTTCCAGGACTAAGTACAAAATCGTGGAAGTACAAAAGTTTTTAAACAAGAACATTTCCCAGGGAGAAGATATTTTGTGTGTCAGTCTCCACACTTCTCCCTCTCATTTGTATTTTTCTGTGTTCTTGGATATCAGCTCGGGCCCTGTAATGTGCCTCCCACATACAGAGTCTCAGGCAGTCTGCCAAAGGAATGTCGGCCTGGGAAGGAGCACTTAGAAATCCAGTTTCCTCCTATGACAGTCAGATTCATACAACGAAGTTTATTGCACTACACCAAACAAACTCTATCTTAAAATAAAGCAGTTTTCTTAGAATACTTCCTCATGTGTAGTAAGCAAGTGCAGATTTCCATTTCTCTGAGGGCCAGGAAACTTCTGACTGTCCAGCCTAATTTTATTCATTCAGTTCATACACATTTATTTTTGGACTAGCATGCCTTTTAGCAGAGAAAACTACAGCTTCTCCCTATCCCTGTAATTTGCCTTTCTGGAGCATTCAAGGGCAATAAAACTACCCTTCTTCTGTCTTCTTTCAGGCTTATATTTCAGCATCAACCAAGCCCTCTTATAATATGATCACTCCACTGCAATTCATCCTGCCAGCTCTTCTCAGTATCTTCTCTGGTTTGAATGGCTTCTTCTAAGGCTGTAGTAACTGTACAATATTGTACTCAATATCCTAAAAGAGATCTGACCAGGTTTTATATAGTAGCAAAAATGCCTTACCCGCTGTTCACAACATGTCCTAAGATTAAAAGACATTATGTAGATACTCCATATTGCATTAATGGGAATGAGGGGAAAATGCTCCCTGAAACGGTTCTTTACCCGTTTTTAAACTTTGTGCCATCAGAAGTGACTCTAGTCATCAGAAAAAAGGACAAGCCATTTGCTTTTTAAAAATTCTTTATAAATTAACCCTCTCTCTTCCACACTCACATACACATCTCCTCAATTAGAATCCATCCTCTTAACAATGGGGTTGCCAGCAGCTGTTGCTAAGACATTCCTTAGAACATGAGCCTGGGCAGAGATCCAGCTAGCTGTCTCTATAGAATAGGCTGAGCCTTTTGTGACCTGCTGGCACTAAGCAAAGCACTGCTTTGCATTGGCAATGACAGCACATTATGTCTTCTTATTTCTGAGTCCCCATTTGTTTTATTGATAACAACTTTTTTCTTAACTGGTTCTGCACATCTTCTCTTTAAGGGTTCCTTCTTTCAAGACAGGGTAGATGTTGCTTAGAAACACCAACCTTCTCTGGAAAAGATTTACTGCAATGCTGCACCAAGGCAAGAGACTAAGAGTTAGAAAGGAAAAAATATATCTAGCTTTTCTACCACTGAGAGTTATCACTAACAGTTTGACAAAACAGAAGAAAAAAATCATCAAAAGATAAAGTTCTCACAAAGAATAGAAGTACTTTATGCCATAGGAAGGCATTTTAGTCTCATCATTCTGCTGCAGTGATAATAACTTCTAAGCACATAGGGAAGTTACCACATCAGCCACACTTACATTATACACACTGCCATCTTGTGCTCTCTTGTATTGTGGAAACAGACCATCTGCATATCGAGAAGCCACAGGTTTCCCCAAGGTGGTCACATAATCTACAGTAAAATTTACAAAAGATCATGTTGTTAATCTTTGGGACTACTTCAAACTGGTATTTTTCAGACTGATGTGTATGTCATCCAAGTGTGAGGCACATGCATCAGTATTGAGCTCTTGACATTAAGAAACTTGAGAGAAATTCTAATTCTGGTTTTGTTTTATTTTCTGTTATATCTGAGGCCCTCAGCCTCTGACTGTATCTCCTGTTGTCCTTGGCTGCATTCCCTGGATGGACCCTAGACATGGTTAATTACCTTGCCCTGCTGCAGGACAGTATCCTGTTCAGTCAGGGCACTGCCTGGGCTGCAGTCCCTTTTGGCTCCTGGCTAATTTTCCTCCCACAGAGCAGCCCTGCTTTTGCTGCTTCCCTCCAGTTTAGTCAGAAGTGAAGAAAACCCCTGCATATCTACATCTAATTACTTATAGGCCAAAAAGCTACATGGGACTTTAATTATTGTGAGGTTTGGGCAACCTCACAACAGGACTTGCAAATATTTGTCTGTCAAACCAAATACAAAATCTGGTACAGATAATGCTGTTCTCTTACACAACTCAGGGGGTGCAGAAGTGAGTGCATCTAAGGAAAAGGCTGCACGCTGCACTTTCAGTAGCTAGAAATCTTCTCCAGGATCTCCACTGATAGGAAAACATTAGGGGTGGGAATAGTTAACGTCATAAAGCAACTATCTGTACACCATGCTGCCCTGCCAAGCTAGTACATTCTGCTCCTAACATGTAACAACTTTAACCCTGCTCAACAGCTTCTTCTTCATCTGCAGCATACAAGATATCAAGAATTGCACTGATGATCTTTGAATGCTCCATGGACACAAGCCAGTCAAAACCTTAATTTATGCAACCTAGAACTATTGCAATACATTACAATTCCTACTTCTCCAGCAGCAAGCTGTTCAAAGAAAAGAATATATTACCATGCTCTGCAAAGCACCATTATGGCAGTGGTTAATAATTATTAGCAAACTCTTCCACTCCAGCTGTCAGATAACCACAAATGAACATTTTTCTATAGTCGGACTTTGCATGAAAAGCAGACTGAATTCTAATTAAAATTAACTTTTTCCTTAAAGCTGGATGCCCAGAAATAGTATGCTATTCCCAAGCATGTTTACTAGCCCTGATGACCAATAGTAGATCACGGGTTATGGCATGGCATACATTATGTTTGCCATCTGAAAGGAGACAGATATCTTATTGTGTCTTATTTGCAAGAAAAAGATTAACAGTCTCAGCAGCATCAGCTATTTCCCAACTATAGCTATATTGGTGAGGGTGTGAACTGCAGCCTAGGGTAAAGAAACAATACAGTTGAGCAAGGAAAACCATTCTCAGACCCTAAGTCCTTTTCATATCCAAAGGAGGAGTTTCTCAGTTCCCTGAGCTGGCAATGTCAACAACAGTGGATACAGCTTCTATTTCTGCCATTATCATAAGTGACAATGTGAAAATCTCCACTGTGTACATTAGGGTGAGTAATGAGTGTGATTCTCTAGACTATTCAAAGCTCGGGGAATTTATTATCCTGTTATTGATTTGTCTTATACCTTTCCTGTGCTGGAATCCAACCTGGGACAAAATCTGGGACAGGGACAATTTGTTTCTTTTGAGACCATAACGCTGAAGCCATTTCGAAGATGAAACAAGGGATTGTACATCTGTTCTCCACTGACCAACCACCAGTCCCCTTTCCTTCTCTTTTGATTTCTTCTTGTGAACCATGTGGGAATCTTCAGGATCTTGTCTGTGCTTTGAATCAAAGCCATCTGCTGTAAAGAGAAATTAGGGAAACACTACATTTATATTTTAACCAAACAATTTCAAAACCAAACAAGATTAATTTCTACTTTGTTTACCTGCATTTCCCTCTATCTCTATCTATACTCCATGGTCCTGCATATATGTATAGATCACCTCTTATTTTCTTTTTATTTAATACTGAATAACATCCTTAATCTGGAAAGCTGCTCTCAGTCCTACATATCCACTTTCTGTCACACCTTTTTATTCATCAATATACATTCATCTTCAATGTATTAAAGAAAATGTCTCTTGTATGTTGAAATTCAAACCCTGAAATAAAATTCCAGTTTGCCAGATGGCACATCTTCCAACTCCTAAGACACCTATCCTAAGTCATGGAAATCAGAACACATAACAGGCATTCAAAGATTGTCAGACCGTCACTACATTAGAAGCACTTCACATTAGAAGCATTATGCAATAAACAAGTATTTCCTAACAATTGTATGTTGAACTCCTACCATAAGCAATAGCATTGTCCCCAGAAGGATCTAACTTTATTGCAAGGCTGGTGAAATTCCCTCCAGTCACATGACTTGTGTCAAGTTTAAATGATGATTCTGTCAGTTTCTGCTCTGGGCTGTGATGGATCATGTGCATGCACAAGAAATCACGGACATGAAAGTCCAGCTTCCTTTTAAGTTCTACAGGACATGGAACACACCTGAGCACAGCAGTATGGTTTGCTAGGCTAGCTGCACTTGCATTTGGCAGCAGCAGCAGCTCAGACCCCAGAGTGCTGAGGCAGAATTGGAAGCAATGACTACAATAATGCCTCTGTTTCTCAGCACAGAGGTTCTAAGAGGACTTTGGTATTTCCTGTTCATTCCCAAAATACTCTGCATGAGCTAAGCTGGCTCTAGTTGATTAAATACCCTTGCTGTATCTAACTTTGCTTGCTGTAGACTTTGGAAATTTCCATATGTTTTCCCCAGGACCAACATCATCTGGAGTGTCCCAGTCCTCCATTGCCCATATACCGTAAATTGCCCGTAAATGTACTGCATGTATCAAACCGGCCCAAAATACAAAGAAAGATACTTCTGTCTCTAATGCCTTCGAAATAACCTTCAGTCTAGTATGGAATATGATCAGAACTCCCAGCTAAACTCCAGTTTCATAACAACCAATCTGGTTCCAAAGGTTCATTAGATAGACAGTTCTGCAGTTAACACTGCATAAAGGAAATGAGATTCTTATCTTCAGAAATTATCTTTCAGTGACAGAGGGCTTCTATACAGTGTAGACTGGCATGAGTTCTTTCACAGTCATCAGTCCTACAAGCAGGATGCTGGGCTGGCATGCCTGTAGGGGCTGGCATTTTACCAGCCCTCCTTTGCTCTGTGCTGAAGCAGCAGTGACAGATGTTAACTCTAGAGAGAAGCAGGTGAAGGTTTGCAGCTGCTGGAGCTTTGAATACAGTCAAGCATTGTTTATAGTCACTTGAACAATCATTCCCAGTTTTCTTCTCCAAAAATACATAAAGACCAGCTTTACAATACACAACATACACAGCCCAGGTGAGAGCAGCACAACTTCAGAATGACTTGTACACAGAATGACTTGTACACAGCTAGCATGCACACCACAGTGTTCCAAAGGAAACTGGAAGTTATCTAGGAAAACATGGTACCTATGCAAAAATAGTGATGAAATACTCACAGTCACTCCAGGCAAGTCTCTTAGATGGATTAGCAGTCATGATAGATCTCTTGACTGGCAACTCCTCTTTGCTTTATTCTGAAACCCTAAGGAATCATGGTTTTAAAAAAATATAAATATTGTCATGCACAGGTCAATATGAACTGCAGACCAGCTCCACATGCCCAGCCAATAGTAAACTGCAGAAGGATGAGATCAGGATTCTCCACGAGCAAAAAAATATTATAAAATAAAAATGATAGCTACTCTCCATCGCAAGAAAGGCTGAAGTCAGATTTGACAGGGATCCACAAGCTCAAAAGTGGGAAATCAGAAAACTGGTAATATTGTTTCCCTTCCTTCACCCTAAATTATCATTAAAAAGAGCCAATATGCTAGAAAAATGAATGTGGTGCTTTGACATGCTGTCAGACAGCTGTATCATATTCTATTATTGCTTTACAGTGTATCTTACCTTTGCTGTAATCCAATTTATGATTAAACCTTGGAGTTTCTGAGATGCAATTTTGTGAAGAGATTCATCACTTTGCCTATAAGACTACAGGATGAGTTACAAAGAAAAGGAATTATGTGTGTGAATGTGGTAAAAGGCCCAAGTGTGAATAAGACACAGCAGATGAACAGAAGACAAAACACCAGACAAAGCAAGGTAGCCTATAGTGGCTGAGTGTATTGCTTTGAGACATCAGTGCTTTGGCTTTTCCTTTAATAAGTAAGATGAATGAATGAGGTATATTTATGAATCACCAGCAGGCCAGCTGTTAGCTATTGTCATCAAGCAGTTTTTCCCACAGTAAAAGAGAAAACAGATCAAATATTTAACCTAAAGAAAGCTTTCTCCCTCTTTCTTCATTGCAGAACGGAACATGCTATTTATTCCTCTTATATGGGTTTAAATACCCCTATGGAAACATATAAACCATTTCAGTCTTTGTCCTGCTAATGAAGAAAGAGGTGAACAGTGTGAAGGCCAGGGAGGACTTAAAAAAAGCAGGACCCCGTTCTGCACCCTAACACCCCAGGTGTTGTGCAGCAAAACCCCTGACTAGCCTTGGCATCAGGGCATTAAAGGGAAGCCCTTGCCACAGGGGACCTGAGGCAGACAATGCCTAGAGTGAAAGGCCACAGCAAGCCACAAAGCTTGTGCCATTTTTCTCTCAGAATGAAGTAAAAGTATCACAGTAGTCTCATGGTAATAGCTAAGACATATTTCAAGCAGCAGCATGCATCACAGAATGAACCCCAGGTGCTGTTTCATTTTCCAGATGCCCAGAGGTATGACAACAGATTTTTCCTTTGCCTTAGCCTCCAGCACCACCCCCAGTTGCTTGAACAACACCTGGATGTGAAATGCTCTGTATGAAAAGGAGCATTTGAAAGCAGATGATGCAACTTCCAATGGAAACAGTGAGTTTTACCTCAAGTCTTGGAAACAGTGAGCTCAAAACCAACGATAGCTGGGATAACCTTCAGTCCAAGATCTGAATCCAAACAGGTTATTTTCAAAAGGTGAACCAGAGTTCATCTGGGCACCTCTACCCTTTCCGCTTTGGCCAGTGCAAACAAACTGCTAAAGCCGCAACCCACCACTGGCTCGGAGTGTGTAACATGTGCGGGTGGTGATGTTTGCTGAGGCCATTCCACTGGGCTGCCCCTGACAGGAATGCCTCGGGAAAGCCCACACACCTTAAAGCCCAAGAAGCTGCCCCACACCACCTGAAGCGCCAAACCCCAGAAAACGGGAGTGCAGAGGGCTGAGGCTGGTGGCTGCCCACTGAGGAAAGGGAATCATGGAATCACAGAATGGGTCAGGTCAGAAGAGACCACAGAGGGTCATCTGATCCAATATTCACTTAAGCAGGGTTACCCTAGAGCACAGGGCACAGGATTGTGTCCAGGATGTTCTTTAATATCTCCAGAGAGGGAAATTCCACAACCTTTCTGGACAAATCTGTTCCAGTGCTCGGTCAGTAGTTCTTGTTTTCCTTATTCAGGTGGAACTTCCCTTGCATCAGTTTATGCCCTTTGCCTCCTGTCCTAGTGATTGGCACCACTGAGAAGAGCCTGGCTCTCCCTCCTGTTGGCGCACATCCGCCTCGTCCGCCCCCCTTTAGATATATAAACACTGATGGGGTCCCTTCTCAAAGAGGGCAGAGGTGTGATAGCAAAACCACAGCGGGGCCTGAGGAAGAGAGGAAGAACGGGACAAGGGCCAGGGTGAGCCCCGGCCACGTCGCTCACCGGCGCTGCGCCCCCGCAGCGGCCACCTGAGGCAACCGGCCGCGTCCCTGTCTGCATCGCATGGCAACGGGCGGGGAAGGGAAGCGGGGCCTCGGCGGTGAAGGACCACGGCTCAGTGGCACAGCCCCACGCCAGTGCCGGGGTCCGGCTGCCGCTGCCCTGCGGCGGGACCGGGGCCGCCGCCTGTGCCTCCTCCTCTCCTCCCCGGCGCGGTGGCGCCCGCCCGGCCGCCCTCCGCCCTCACCTGCCTCCAGCCGCGGCCTCACCGCCGCCTGCCCGGCCGCCCTCGGTGCCGCTGTGAGCCTGGAGACCGAGAGCGCCCGGTTGCTAAGGCACGGCACGGCCCGGCCTCACCCGCGCCCCAACCACCGAGCGGCAGAGGGACGGCGCGAGGGCTGAGCCGCCTGAGGGCCGGCAGCACCGGCACCGGCACGGGCGGCTCCGGGGCCGCTGTCCTTGCCCCCGCCACTGCCCCTGCCGCCGTCCTTGCCCCCGCCACTGCCCCTGCCGCCGTCCTTGCCCCCGCCACTGCCCCTGCCGCCGTCCTTGCCCCCGCCACTGCCCCTGCCGCCGCCCCCACCCTGCCCCTTCTCCTGCCACCGCTGCCGCGGGGACACCGATGCGGAATAAATTCATCCTCAACAGGCCCCTGCACAACGCCGTGCATTCATTTCCCGGGGAGCCAGAAATACACGGGCCAACTTGGAGAGTTACAGAAATCTATATATAGACGATTCGAGCCTTCTGGTCTCGTTAATTCTTAATTTAGGCTAAACCGTTGATAATATTTATAACAAGAGCAGCCACGCATGTCGTTTATTTAAGTCAGAGAAACAGTGTATGCTGCCTGGGGAGTTGCTGTGCTCACACAATCACAGAATCAGTCAAGTTGGAAGGGACCACAGCGGGTCATTTGGTCCAATCTCCTCAAGTGGGGTCAGCACATCGCACAGGATTGTGTCCAGATGGTTCTTGAGTACCTCCAGTGAGGGAGACTCCTTTTTGGACAATCTGTTCCAGTGGTCGGTCACCCCCACAGTAAAGTCTTCCTCATTTTCAGGTAGGACTTCCTGTGCAACAGTTTCTACCCCTTGCCTGGTGTAGCAGTGATTGGCACCACTGAGAAGAGCCCGGCTCCCTTCTCTTGACATCCCCCCTTTAGATAATATATGCACTAATGAGGTCCCCTTTCAGTCATCTCTTTTCAAGGCTGAAGAGGGCCAGCTCCTTCACCCTTCTCCTGGAGAAGCCAAAAGAAACTATTCTAGTGTAGTAAAATATACAAAAATATGTGCACCATAATCCTGAACCCAGTATTAAAAAGCTCCTGTTGATGTAAGATAACCAGAACCCCAGGCCTTTAGTTGAAGTATTTGGTCTATAAATGTCTATAGTTCAGTTTCCAGTTGAGAGACAGATAGGGCTGTGATTTTTGCTTTGCCTATTTTGCTCTGGCTTACTATGCAATCAGAGTAATAAAAGATCTGTTATTTTATAGGATCAATGAATCAGCCTTATCTACATACTGAAATTCAGATGGAAACATGCACCCACAGGCCATTCTGCAGCACACCAAAGCATTGGCTTCATCTCTCCAGGACTGGTAAACAGTGTCAGGCAAGAGAAGTTCCTTATAAGGTATATGGTTGGGATGGGAACAGGACTTCCTGGAGCTCCTGTTTCTCATACAGTTGGAGAGTTTAAAGACTAGCCTAGGCATGGCAAATGAGTTGGGCTTGCACAACTCTTCCCCTGAGGTAGAGAAAAGGCATTTATTTCTCAGGCATGGAACAGTTTCCCATCATGTCATTAAAAGTATTAGGTACTGAATGTTCTCAGGATCCTTTCAGACACCATGACTGCCACAGCACAAGCTTCTGTAGAGACCAATATTTTTGGAGGAAGGCTTAAAAAATTTCTCTTGAAAGTGTAAGTGCAATAGATTTATAAGTGGGTGCCCAAAAATCAAACTAGTCAATCTCTTGATTTGTTATGCTTCTTCCAGTGAAATTTTTTAATTAGCACTCAATATTCCTCACTCAGGTAATTTTTATGTACTATACAGAAAAGCTCCATCCATTGTCATGCATAAATGTCTGTAAATGTAGTAATTACAAAGGTTTTTTAAAAGTGATTATATGTGCTGAAACTTTCTCTGCATAGAGTGTGCCAGAAACCTTCACTTGAGGCTTGGCTGCGCTAAACAAAATATGTTGCAAGAAAACATTCCTTAAAATGCTTTGAACTGCAGGGCTTATAGAACTGACTGACAAGCCCAGGGGCAAAGGCTGACAAACGCAAAGCTACTTCTGGCTTCCACAGGCTTTGTAATCAACTGGTTGTTGTCTCTTAGGTAAAATTCTTAGGAAAATAAAATGCTCTCCGCACATCTCATAAACATTGTTCGTGTGGAAGCCCTGCCTTGGCCATTGCCTGCTCTGCAACTTATAAAAACGAGGAATGCATTTTCCAGGTGCTGCCTGCTGAATGAGGCAAGGCTGAATAATAAAGGAGGTGGCAGATCCAAGTAACTTGGAAATGGGAATTGCTTCCTTTTCAATTGGGATGATAAAATTAAATTGGGAGCCATTCTGTCATCTGACCTTTAGGCTGAATGACAAAGTGATTTTGATGGGTGGAAACATATTATTATCATTGTAACATGCATCCTGAGATTGCATTAGCAAGCATGACTTTGTTCTGACTTGAGTACTTCACCTATCAGTAAATATATTTGATCACTTTTTCTTGTGGACAAAAATCAGCATTCTAAGCATTTTCTCTGTAGTGGTGCTTAGAACAGGAAACTGTTGGCTTGTGTTTTTTGATGATTCCTTTCCAACCAAAATAAAGACATAATCCACTCTTCTTCAGTCTTTAATTAAAAAAAAAAATCTCTTTAACATAATATCTTATTTCTTTTAGATAACTAAAACCACATTTAACCCAAACTTGCAAAATTTCTTTTCCATGCAAAGCAGTGTATATGGTGCATCTAATCTAACTGCTCATGTATTAAGAGACTTTCTCTTATGGTACATGGGATCTGTAGGTAAGGATACTCATGGCACTGATGCTTATGGCTATGATAGTACAAAGAATGAAGCTTCACCAGGAAGTTTAATGCTGTCACACATCCTTCCCCAGAGTGTCATGTTTCCTGTTGACTCCCTTTCAAAGAGAAACAGGAATCAGTTGCATGGGGTAAGGAAAATAATAAAACCAAGTTGGACCAAACCTGTCCTTATACATTGTTTACAGTGATTATCTTTAAAAAGCCCTGCATACACCTAAAAACAGTTGATCAGCAAAGAATATATAAAGCATAAAAGTATCATCAAATAAGTAAAATACTCCTTTCAAGTGTATGTTGTTTTCACCCCTCAAGACCCTCCTAAAAATCTCAGAAAAATTCTTCAAAGTATTTAAAAACCAGAGGTAAATCAGTTAGCCATAGAAGAGCTGCCCCTGCTATCTGCAGTAGTATACTGGCATCAGTGTGGGATTTCACCTGTTCCTGCCTAGAAGTGAGGCAATCAAGGCAGGACAGAGCATCAGGTAGAAGAGCTGGACAGACCAGGCTCAATTCCATCTATACAGCATTGCACTGTATTGAAG
Source organism: Brachypodius melanocephalos (assembly GCA_013398615.1). Taxonomy (NCBI): domain Eukaryota; kingdom Metazoa; phylum Chordata; class Aves; order Passeriformes; family Pycnonotidae; genus Brachypodius; species Brachypodius melanocephalos. The sequence goes on from VZSR01003803.1 coordinate 53,127,926, forward strand.
AGAAGTATTTTAAGTTTCTAAACATTCCTTAAAATTGCTCTTTCAGTTTTTAAGGTAAGCCCTTAAGTTTTGCATATCAGAACTGTGCAGTCTACAGCTTGGGACTGACTTGTAGTCCATGGTTACCTCAGTTTATCTGTTGTGAACTTAGAAGTAATCACTCTTTTGGGTGAGGACATTTTAGGAAGGCAGCATGAAATGAAAGGAACAGACACTGTGTCCTGGGGATGAAGGGGGGCAAATGGGGATAAACTAAAATTTTAGGGGGGAAAGGAGAGACAAGAAGAGAGCTAAGAATAATGTGACTGATGTGCAGTGCCAGGTAGAAGCAAGAATTCAAGCTGTAGAAGTGGGATCCACATTAAAGATGTGGGTACACTTGATAGCAAAATGGGGGAGAGTTGGACTGTCATGATGGTAGCGATGTGTATAGAGAGGCTTTTTACCTCTTGCCCCACAATCTCCATAGCAAACAGGATGCACTGAATAAACAGTCTCCTACTGTAGGAGCACTGAACTGGAGAAGGAAGGCACAGGAGTAGGAGGCTAATATCACTGCACAAAGGTCTAACAAACTATAATAGCTGTAGAACTAAACTGTTAGCCATAGAGTGATAATGAAAAGCTGGGCATCACCTGTGAATGTCTAGTGCCCTTGATTAAAAATCTAGTTTCAGGCCTTGAGGAAAGAGAGTCATGTTTCCAATAGAAGCCAGCAACTGGTTGTCCTCACCAGCCCACCCATGTTTTTTGCGTTGTGCATGTCTCCTCTACTTAGTCATACACTGCTGCTTCCTGAATCTGCCAGTGCAGTCTTGAAAGAAGCATAGTTGCTGAATATGCATATTTTATTTTTATTTCTTCTTTTTACTTTTCTTTGGATCTGTACTTAACTAGAAGTGTTTCCAAACTGAAACTTCCCCATCCCTACAACTTTCTGTCTTCCAGTCACCACATGTAGTATGGATAGGTATTAATGGAGGTGACCTTGTCACTGAAGAAGCAATGCTACTTGGAGCAGTGCATAACAGATCAGTCAAAATTTAAAATTAAAAAATAATGAAAAGATTGCAGGGTTCCATGACCTTTGTTTTTAAGACAGACACTGCAAATCAAGGTTTGCCACTCCCTGGTACCCACAGAGTGTTTGTGTCTTCTGGAATGGAGGATGAAAGATACAAATACTGCTGATTCCTTATTGCCTTGGGGCAATATTGCCTTACCTAGATCACATGAATTTCTTTCCAGGTAGCCTGCTTGCACAAGCTCAAAACATGCTAGCAGGCACCATGCCAGGACTGGAGATACTATACTGAAAGGAGAATGAGGCACAAGCTGCCCGGGAGTGCTTCTTGTCTTCTTCAGCAAATAAAGAAGAGGCTCTTACAGCTCTTGTTCTTTCCCAAATCCATTGTCAGTAAAGTTCTTCTTCCCATCTTTGGAAGTCATTCTTATTTACATCTTGTCTTTGACCTGAGGGGTTCTTTTTAAGAAGACTGGAAAGAATTGGTTTTTTGTTTCAGTGAGGAATTGTCAGATTATTTGCCATGACATTTTCTTATCTGTCTTCCCATCACAGGATGATTCTAGTTAATGTGTAAAAAGTCCCTGCCTACTCCTACTAACATCTGCCTGCTAATAGCCTTTGGTCTGTGAACCCCCAGGACAGGGTATTGAAGCCTAGTAGTTTAGAGTAATACCAGTGTATTGAAGAAATGAGTAATACCAGTACAGGTAAAGAGACTGGGAAGCACTGACAGTGAAAGGGGGAAAATAAGGTCATTGGGTTTTTGTCCATGCTAGTACAACATGCAAATGAAGGAGACTAAGGTAGCCATTAACAACTCTAATTTAGAAAACAGAAAAAACCTCTTAAATGTGAGAAAAGTGAGCATCTGGAACAGACTTAAATCTAGAGTATTGGTGGGACACAAGCAGCTTAAAAGATAGAGGTTAATATAAAAGGGAACAGACTGACTGAGAAGGTCCTGGCCATTCCTCTATTCTTAGGAGTAGGGATATTAAGTGCAAGGTAGAAATGAAAGAGGATAATGAGGCATAAATGGAGAGACAGGAGGAATGAGGAAATGAATGAAGGAATGAATGAATGAATGAATGCAGGAGTAGATTAATTTGAACTGGAGGGGAAATTTTCTATGGAGTATTAGAGATAAGAGCACGTAAAACCCTTACTAAAATTTGCTTTGGGTTGAGACACTTTGAACCATTATAAAAACACTGAACGTAGAGAGACATTTGGGGCACAGCTGTGACAGTTTACACTGAAGATGCTTCAAGATGGTACCAGAAGAGTTCAAAAATCTAACAAATATTCTGCCAACACATTTAAAAGCCAGTAAATAGCTTAGCAAGCTGAATACACTAGGATACACAGGATAAGCCAAAGCTAAAAGTTCATTCATTCAAGGCAAGATTGAGAATGAATAATTTCCTCTAGTAAGGGAAGGTTTAGCTTATCATAAGGACTAGGAAGCTACAGTGATAAAATTGTGCAGTAGTTTCTGCAAACCAACAGATTAACTTGTCTTCAAAATTCCAAAGTCTTTCTGGCAACATCATGTGTGAAAGGGTAGAGAGAGGTCATGTGTGACAAAGTTATCGAGATCCCTCAGAGTCTCTGGGATTCCAGACAGGTTGGAGACAATGTTTTGATATTATCTAAAGGCTGTATTTAACTCAAAGGACATCGATTTACAATGATACAGTTTTCATGAAAGTCAGGTGGTTTTATTTATAAATATCTATAGCCACATTGCGCTCACGGTACTCTACCTGTGCTGTGACCCCACTATTCATACACAAATCAAATCATCAATGAATGCACAAGGAATTCTGCCATTGTATTTTATTTTCTTAAGTGTGTGCCAGGGTGTTACACACATTTCTGTCACGTTGTCTGCCTTCTACAGAAAAATATGTATTGACTAGAAATCCTTGTTACAGTGACTAAGCCTATGAGATTAGAAAGTGTTTGGAATGACAGAAAAAAAGACCAGTAATTGTTAAAAACAATTTTTATAAGAAATTGCCCATCTTGTATAGCAGATGACAGAGGATCTTCACTGCAACAGCAAATCAAAGTGGTTATGTTAAGATTTCTAATCAAGCCTAGACAAGAAATACTGTAATGTTGTTGTGTTACTGCCAAAACTATGGTGAGCAAAGATGGAGTAAAAGAAGCACCAACTGATGAAAATAAGGGCAAGACCCCAAAGCAATGGCTGCTGCAGGGAGACACAGTGTGATGGTGAGCAGCAGGAAGGCACAGATGAAAACAAGCAGAACAGGAGAGGGGAATCAGAGGAATGGGAGGTGACCCAAAACATCCCACTACCATTCTGCAAGATATATGATGTTATGTGACAACAAAATTCAGCATTTTAATGTACAAATGAAAACCCTGTATCAGTAAGCTGCTCCAGCATAGACCAGGGTGGATATTTTGCTCTGGACCACTGTAAATCCAGCTTTTTCCAGTTTAGGTAAAGTTGATGTGGACTAATGTGCTTGTCAACCATTAAATATAGAGCAAAGGACACTGCATCAGCTTGAAAATTATTTAATAGTAATTTAATAATAATTTAAATAGTATTATTTTCTTTCATGCAGAGTGTAGTATCATGGTGTTATCCAAAGGGATAACTGGAGGTGAGAATTGCATGTGGCATATTGCTGACCATTTAAGCCTACAAAAAAGGGTTTGCCTCATATGACTTCAGCACCTATGTGCTGGGTGATTAATCAGAGCCAGTCACCTGCCCTGCTTGGCAAGTCAGTGGAGAGAGATGAGTTAGCCAGCTCCCCACACCCATGTGTGCTCTGGCTGCCCAGGCTGAGTATGTCAGCTTGCATCTCTGTGAAGGAAGGAGTGCTTGCAGTCTGCCCAGTGTTAGAAATGGTGGGAATGACGGGCAGGTGTGGTCCCACTAGTGGGCTCCGATCTGTGTGAGGGGACCAGGCAGACATCCATTCCTGTGTCTTGGTGAGAGGAGCCTGCTTTCAGAGACAGTGACTTGTGCTGCCACGGCAGAGAGCTTGGCTGTTCACCATGCTCCCACCATCCCTGTCTGCACAAACCCTCCAGGGCAGCAGGGAAGATGGGATGAGACTGTGTAAGGGCCTCGAAGCTCTGCCAAACCCAAGCTGCTGGGAGTTATGTGCCAAAACAAAGTCTCAAAGATGCTGCCTAAATCTTAAACTGAGTTTGCAAGGCTTGCTGATAAAAGGGGTTTAAAAAGATTTGTTTCCATTTGTAAATGTAGCATCAGCCCAACAACAATCACTGAGAGATTTACAAATATCAATCCTGAAAGCAGTATTTATACATAGTCACTATGTTTATACTGAGACCTGTGTTTTCAACAATAAAATAATCACCTTCATTCATGCTAAGTGTTGTTTGGCCAAAAGCATTGTATCACAGCTGACAGTTCTTTACCTAGCAGGATATATGCTAGACAGTTATGTAATTTAGGAAAAAATGGTATATAATTTCCAAAATGTAAGATATAAAAGAATTGGCTTTGTCTCCTTGGCAGATAACTAGACTTTCACATTATATTTTTTACATTAGATTCAACAGGAGGCATTAAACCTATTAATGCTATATTTTAAAGCATTTTACTGTCTTTTAACAATATAAAATAGTTTTGGCATTGATGAAATCCTGCACAACATTTTGATTATAGAGGAAAGAATATTAAAAAATTAAGACCTGATTTTCACCTTTTAGCTTTCATACATTTCCTTGCTACATTTGTGATGGACATGTTACTCAGCATACTCTTAGGCAGGACTTTGTTTTAAAATAACTTCAGCTGTTTCCTCACTCTAAAGGATTTTAAAATATTTGACTACCATTGAGCTCATTCAGAAGAGATCAGTAAACTCAATGCATTGTAAATATAGTCTAAGCACAATTAAGATAATAATTCTCATATCTAAATAATTCTTTACAGCATAGTTGCATTAATATTCTACAGAGTTATGAAATAACTAGTAGATAACAACTTTCATGAAGTACTTGCTGACATTTTAATCCCAAAGTGTCACTATGGGCAGGACTCGTCCCTTAGAGATAGTGCAATTGAGACACTGCCCAAGTGATTTATAACTTGGCCCCAGTTCCTCCTGCTGGATTGTCACAGGATGTCCTTGAAAAGCACAGTGATATGCATCATTCTGTAGTAACCATCAAAGAAGCTGGAAGCTGTACATAGTGACACCTGCACTATGGTCCTCCAGGTAAGCATTTTCAATGCACGTGGGTTTAGAATAAGGAAAGAGCCCGAGAACGGATTCTGGAGGGAACGTTTCACTATCATCAGGGAAGCTCATTTTGCAAAGGCTTTGAAATGTGATGGGTAGCATTAGAAAAAAGGAAAAAAAAAAGATTGATTATGTCATGATTGAAGAATCTGCTGACTAGGCTTTTTGTTTTAATCAGTGCCTTTTATTTCTTTTCACCCTGGCTTTGAGCTTCATTTCACAGAGCAGGAGCCGGGATGTCTGCTCACAGCTGTCTTGCTATATGGCTGGCAGAAGGTGCTGATACTGAGCTGAAATTGCAACCTGCCTTTGGGAAGCAGATGCATGGGTGTAATTGTAATAATTGTGGATTTTTGCCCCTCCCACTTTTCCCATCACTTCCATCCGCATTACTTTTATTGTAAATAAAATAGTATTATGTCACATCAATTTTAATTTTTCATTATATCCCCCACAGTTGGTGTGTGTCTTCATAACGCGGGGCCCATTTTACAGATGACTCACATAATAGTCAAAGTTATTAATTTGTTACAAAGCTGTCTGCAATCCCAGTTTTTACAGTGTTTCTACATTGCTCACAGACTTAAAATCTGGAGCCACTCATACTGCTTATTAGTTGAGCAAAATAATTGGAAGTGTTAGTGTAACTATTGTTTTATAGGGCCCCGGGTCATGGCATTATGTGCTGGAGATTCAGTGGAGCCTCTTGTCCCATCTGGGTGGCTCAGAGCTTCCAGGCCAGCCTTTGTCTGGGCCAGGAAGTACCTTTCTTCACGAGCAGTCACACAGGCTGTGATGGAGCCACTCAGAAGGACATCCATGCCACATGAGTCACGACACCAGAATGTGCCCCTTAGGTGCTAATTAAAGTCCATTTCACACACAGGAATATACTTCCAATTATCATAGTAGTCTTGGAATGCATTGTGGGATGTGGAGAAGAGCAGAAGCTATTGCAGAAAAAAAAGTAATTGGAGCATTTAAATGACAAGGCCCTTGTGATTAGTCTGTGTCCATGTATGAATTATCCCACAATACCTCAGCTCCAGGTTCCAAAACAGATGTTTATACAAAGGTCTTCCCATGACTTCCAATTCCTGGCTTCTCAACAGTCCAAAAATCTGAGGAAATCAGGCTTTTTTAGTTTTCTTCTCTTCATCTTCCCATGTCACTGCATAGTAAAGAGCCAAAACTATTGACTGTTCAAAGAACTTGAGGGAAAATTTCTAAAGGACAAACAAATACGTAATTCAGAATGTTGTCCTGGGGGAAAAAAATTCCAAAAATCTACTTCCATGGGCAACCTCAAGTTTATTTTTTTGTTTTGAAATGACTTCTTGTTTTGGAATTTCACTTGGAATAGAAATTCAAAGAGTCTGCCAATTCAAGCCTCTGTTGTGATTCAGCTGTTACTCATCCATAAAATGAATAACTTTATGTCCTGTTTCTTAGTTCTTAGAAGTTTATCATCAATTTATCACTACCCTTCTTCATCATTTCTCAAATACTATCCAAAGAATTATTCAGGAAGGAAATAAGGAGACAGCCTATCTGAAAGACTATGCTGAAGCCCACAATATTTATTTACAGACAGACACTGGGGCTTCTTTTATTCTACTTTTTTAATTCCACTTAAGGAAATACTTTAACAAGCCCTTCCACCAGTTTGGACCTAAAAGCTGTGAATCCCATTAAAAAAATCCACTTCAATAAGAAAATCTGTGGCATCAAGTAATCCCCAGTGCCCAGGACACTTGCAAGAAATAATCATATCAGACTCCCATTTCCTGCAGGTATTTCATTGCCTTTCAGATGCAGTTAAATTCTGTCTGTCTTGATTTTGCAATGAATATTTATATAAAGCTGTGATTGCAGACTGTGTCCACACTTTGTGGGTCTCAGTGCCAAAGAAGGCTTTGAGTTCAGCCATAAAAGTGAGCACAAATACACTATAAGATGTAGGTAACTAGCAAAAAAGGCCCTTACAGTTCATACTGTTTTTGTGAAATCATTGGCTTCGACAAGTATTAAACATAGGGTGACATACTCAACACCCAACTGTTGATTACCTTTCTTTTTGTTATTGTTACAGTGTCACAATGGTAACTATAAAAATGCTCTTGCCCCCAAAAGCAAACAAGGAGCTCTTTAGTAAGCTGCTAGAAAGTCCTGCTCTCCCTCTTTTGACTTCTTGTTAAAGTGTCCTCTCAGAGACTCCATCAGTCTTCCCCTTTCACGTCTTCCCAGAGCAGTCTCAAAGAAACAGAACAAATCCCACTGCTATAACAACCCCTGTTCCACCTTTGGACAAAAACTATGAACAAGCAGCACCAAAATGTTGCCAAAAAGTATCTGGTTTTGAAAAATATTATCAGCATTTTGGAAACCAGTATCCAGGATGAGCAAGTCTTTAGCTTTGATTTAACATGTTGAACTGAGGGGCCATAACTGATGGGTTGAATGAGGATCTTAAGCAAGATAAAAACATATTTCGAGAAAAATAGAATTATTTTTCAATGCTCCAACAGAATCTTCTCTTTCAATTTTTTGGTTTATCTTGTTCTGTGATTTCTATCACTCTAAAGAAATTCATACTTGGAACACACAACTGTATCATCAGAGCTGTTTGGGAAAGGAAGAGATTGATAAAATTAGTAAGAGATAAAAGAAATGTTTAGCAGATGTTCACATCTGAGAATGAAGAACTATTACAAAAACACAATGTATATTATCTCTTCCTGAAAACCTGTACAGTTGATGACTCTGCTGAAAGACATGAGAAAATATAAGCAGGAGTGACCATCAGCATCCCCACGACACAGAATGCCAGTGAGAGGTATGTAAGAGTTTGCTTTGAGGCAAGGCATTGTGTTTGGAAGATCATTCCTGGTTTAATTCTGAGGGGAAGCCAGAACTACAGCCCATTTCATTATATTGTGCTGAGCAATTGTCTCCTTTTTATTCTTTAGTGTCCTCTACTACAGGAGTTTCATGAATGGAAGGCTGCAGGAATTGCATTCATTTTTGAAACTAGCTACTGAGGGATAGTGATAATGAGGGCTGATAGGAACAGCTGGAGAAAATGGCTGAGATGTAGCAATTTAATAGATTTTATATAAAAAATAGCATGGCACTTTAGAACTCCAGCTCTTGGCAATTAGTGAAAGTGTGAGGTGATTAGAGCTCTGTTACAGCAGAGGTCTTCCTCTCTCAGTAGTCCCAGGTTACCATTCAGTGCTTTCACCTACCTGCAGTACTGCACCAATTACCATCCTCTGCTAGGAAATCCTTTCATTTGCATTGAATTAGGCCTTGCCCTGATGCTTTTCCAACAAGCACAGGAAAAGGCATAGATGCTGAGGAAAAGAGAGGAAGGACATTTCCCATTTCCCAAAGAAGCAGAGGTGGGTCAGTAAAACATCTGAAAACTGAAATTAATGTAAAACAATTCAGCGCTTCTGTTTTCTTATTCCCACTGATCAAAGCTGCCACTCAAAAGAAATACCTGCTCAATATAACCACAGAATGGAAGACAACAAATATATACAGCTGCATAATAACAATGACAGGCTGAGCAAATTAAGCTGTAATTTTAAAGCACAGCATAGCCTCACAAAGGTGGCTCCCTCAAAAGAGTGGCTATGGTGGAGGCTGTTTGCATCCTCTGCCATGAGCTTGCAGAAGGCATGTCCGCCTTCTGTTGAAGCTCTGGCTATTGGGGTGGTGTCAGAAACAGGAGCATAGGGCTCCCAAATAACACTTAGCTTCTAATCTTGCCAAAGTGCTTTACAAACGTGAGGCTAATCTCGTGGAAGCATGAGGAGGCAGGTGTTATCTTCTGCCCAAAGGAAAATGACTTGGGCAGCTGCACACATGGGGTCACCACAGTAGTCAGGGAGAGAATACAGAAAGGTTTTTTGAGTCTTTTTCTGTTGAAACCATCTCTAACTGCAGAATTCATTTCTTTCCTCAAAAACTGAAAGGCAAAATTCACCATGAATGCCAGCCAGCGCCTTAAGTACAGTCCCTTCAATCTGTCACTGAGGAACACCTAGCATTTACGGATTATTTTACTTCTACTCAGGGCTTGTTGCCTACTATGGCTTCAACCAGACTTTCCATCTCAGTCTGTGAAACTGGATTCATATTGCTGTGAAACTGGCAGTGGCACAAAATACTTCCACAAATCAGAAGAAACCCTTTTCCAGCTATTTTTGCCAAGCAGGGAGGAAACACCACCAGCAGCAAAATATCTGCTTATGTAATCAGCCTCAGTTAGCTGGGGCTGAGTGTTCATAGAATTGGTTTAAAATATTTAAGTAATGTTTATAAGAACCTCTCACATGTTCTTAGTACTCTGTGTTGCACTTGAGTTGTCCTTGGTAAATCAGACTCTAAGAGAACAGCACCATAACTGTGTGGGAGAGGAGGAGACTGACAAATGTGAAAAAACCTTCTGTATCACAGTTTCTTATGCTATTATTTCAGCTTCTGTTTTACAGCTACCTCGCTCAAACTGTTAAACAGCAGTTGTTTTCTTACAGGCATCACAGCAGAAAAGAGACTTGAAAACATTTTACAAGTAGATGAGATGGCCTCAGGGGTCTTCTTCCATGCAGAAGAGGATGCCATGGAGGAAGATGTGATGGAGGGAAAGGAGATAATAAGGTATCATCATACATATCACATGTAAAAGGGCTGTGAGAAGTGTAACCTATTGACATCAAATCTTAATTATCCTGACAGGTTGGTAAGATATAAAAATTTGTTGATTTTCAGTTCATTTTAGATTTGATGAGGCCTTCTTAACACAAGCTGTTGCATTTGAATCAATGCATTTCCCAGTCCAGTAGCAGTAGCTGAAGCAGAAAATATCTCTTGGAAAAGTGTATTTTGAAGTTACTTGTGAAGGAAAAGCAACCTCTGGCAACTTGTCCAGGTGTTACTTTCCTTTCCAGATGAAAAGATCTGTCAGAATGACACTGGGAAGCTTGTGTTCTCTTTTTAAATTTATAACATTGCATTCTCCTTCTTGCTTATTACTTTAATGGCATTGCTTTCTGCATATTCTCAGGCTGTGAAGACCTGTGCAAACTACACAACTGTCATAAATGACAGGAGTGCAGCTGAAGTCAGCAGTAATAATGTCAGGCTCTGCATACAGAGTCCCATTATCAAATGTTTTGTTTTGTTGAGAGGGGAGGGGGTTTCCTGTGAGTATAATGAAGTGGTGGTTTGCTGCTTGTTGTAAAAAATTTCTAATGCAAATTTTACCTAAGATTGTACTTACAGTTCTCTTATAGCTCTGAATGGAGAAAATAAAGTCAGCCACACAGGGAAAATAGTTCAGTATTTTTTAAAAATTAATTATTTATATATATGTGTGTGCATATGTGTGTGTCTGTGTGCGTGTAATATGTCATCTTCCTGTTAGAAAGCATGAAATCACTTTTTCCAGAGAAACAGACGTGGAAATAATGTACCAGCTGTAACACATTTAAGCCAGAATCTATAGGAACCTGAGGGAACCTCCCTGTAGCTATCTGTGTGAACTGGGCCGGGCTGGAGTTTCTGAGCAACAGCCACCAAGAGCCTCAGTTCTAATCCTGCTCCTCCCCAACAACAGGACAGCAAAGTTTTTGTCCTATAGTACAGCAAGGGAATGCTCATCCCAAGACCCCACTATGCAACTCAAGAAAGAGTGGAAAACAATACTCTAAAATAATGTTTCATTTCATCATTGAATCTTCCTGATAAATGCAATGATGATTCAGTCATTCATTATTTACTGCAAAAGTGGATTAAAATCTGCCCACCACTGAAACAAAAACAAAGCTTTTAAGCTAATATCAGTAATAAGCAATCCAGTCATTTATTTCAGGTCTGAAAATACATGTGCTGCGGACAAAAAACTTATTATAATTGTTAATTAGCTCAGTATAGTTAACTGATGGGTTCTGCAGCATCCTTAGAATTTAAATTCTGTAATTGAAAGTCATAAATTAAATACAATTAAGAAATATATTTTAATTCTTAATCCCATTATACATGTACTGTATTCTAAGCATGAGGGAACCAGAAATTCACAGTAGATGTTTAATGAATAATCAGATCTGGAAGATACAATTTGTCATAGCCACAGAATTAGTTTGGTAAAAACCAAGCCTGACAAGTTAATTAAATAAGTCTGAATATATTGAATAGTATGAATATTTGCCAGCATCTGTGTTGGGTTTTTTGCTTTACACCTTATTCTAACATGTAGAAAAAAATAAGAAACAAATAAGACACTCTACAGCTTGTGGAAATACAAATCTTGACCAAAAAAACCCTTAAGTATTTATTATCTAGTGGATTAAATTCTTCATGCTTTTTATACAAAATATTCTTCTCAGAAAGCTCAGCCAATAGTTAAAAGAGTATTTTCATAAACGGCTTGACCTTACAACCCTTTAACCTGATGAGTCATTCCAGATCATGCTAAAGCTTACTCATGAGGAAGAATGTAATTTTTGGATCCTTTGCATCTGACCTCACAAAGTATGATGCAAACTACCACCACGAGTGAGAAAACTACGTGCAGTATCAGTGTGCAGGAATCTCTTGCTGGAAGAGATGGAGCTTTTGTGCTTCCTTCTGAGTAGCTCCTGCTCTCTACTGACTACCACCTCTATTCATGTGAAAAACAGCTCAAGTGGATCAAATGCTTGCATGATCCAGCCATGAGTCTTCTGAGTCCTAAAGGGCCCAGTCTGGCAACAAGCTGAGTCTTCTCCAGACTGGCTTTGTATCTGCAATCCTACATTATTTTTTTTTTTTTTAGAGGGTTGGCATTGCCAGGAACTGCCTTGCCAAATATTAAATCCTCACCTTCACAAAGGTGGTGAAATGTGTGTCTCTTACCCTCCCTCCACACAGGCAGACAGTCACACAAGGACACCCCCCCACACACCATTTACACATACACTTGTGATGTATGGGTGTATATGTGTATGTATATACACACTAAAGGTGGGATGGTTTGCTTTTTTCTTTTAGTTTCAAATTCTTCCATGATGGCTACTGACGTCAGCCTCTGATAGGAGGGGGAGAACAAGAAGGAAAAATCTCATAAAATCACATGGCTTAGTTGGGATTCACTTGACTTGGCTGGGATTCAGGATAAAACCTTGTCACTCATAAAAAGAGCATGTGAACATGGATGGCAACTGAACAAGTTAGCAATGCTTACAATGTTTTCCATTTTGAACTTTTCTATCTTGAGGTGTATTTTTGCTGCTACAAAAGAGCAGGTAATAAGAAACTTGGTATTTCTGTGGCATTAAGAAACTGTTATCCTTTAAGTATTATTGATCTTTCTGAGCAGTTAGAGGTTTTACCCTTGGCTTGTGGTTTGTTGATATACATCAAAAGATGTATTTTGTAGGAGTTGTGCCAAATCAATCTCCTGACACCAGAAAGCCGTGTCTAGTAGAACCATGTGGCTATAAAACCTCTCTGCAGCTGTTGCCTTTGCAGTGGACCCTGTCCAGATCCTCTCTTCCAGCATGGAGAATGTAAACAGAAGATATATTGCAGCTTGGGATGCTCTATTCTATAGCTATTTTTTCAGCTGAGAGTGAGGTCCAGTTCCTGTTCATGCTTTCTCCCTGACTGCAGATGAGGGCTTTTCCTACTGTTTCAGAGGAGAAGCTACTGTGACGGCCCACACCACAATCAGAACTTGACAGAAAATCAAGTTCTCTGGGCTTCTACAATTACAGTGGCTGGTGAGGCGGGTTGTACTTTCTCCACTCACACATATACTCTCAAGGCATAGTTTATCCCCATTCTTCTCCTACATGACAGCTACAGGCTGGATTAGTAAATAAAGCAAGCGTGGAGCATGGAATGGGAGGTTAAACATCACACTGGAAAGTCAGCAGTTTTAGTCATCGGGTAAAATCTCCCGTGACGGCATTCCTTTCTGAAACCTGATCCTAGAGAGAACCGTTTACAGAGTTGAGGAGACGCCAGGCAATGATCTACAGCCCTGGCCTTCCTGAAATGTATTCCTCCCAAGCATCTGTAAGCTGTCAAGTCATCCGTGTGGTGCTCACGTATGTGTAATACATCCTTGAGCCATGACTTTTCTCCTGTGGTTCAAAGCTGTGTTTTCATGTGGCTCTGAGCACTTTAACTATGTGCAATTGGGATACGGGTCCAAACAAAATAATTTTACGTCAGCTTCCCTATTTTTAGAGGACAGCTTATGTTCTGCTTGGCTGAGTGAATAGAAATGTTTGGGAATGGCCCCCAACAAGCTTCTTTTAAGCTGGAAGTCTAAGTGCTACAGCTAAATTCAGGCAATCACATGATTATGTGTGCAATCAGGACCTTACATCTGCAGGATGTCTTCAGACTTTTCTAAAAAGTTAGAATCTGTCAGAAGAATTGCAAAATTTTAAAAAATTGAATAGTCTTTCTGTTCAGACCTGTTATTACATACCATTACTAGATAAACATGGTTGGACTCAATGATCTTAGAGGTCTTTCCTAACTGTAATGATTCTATGGTTCTCTATACTTTAATGACTTGGGGGCTTTTCTTCCAGATTTTGGAACCAGGCATGAGGGAAGCAGAAAGAGAGAGAACTTCTCATTGCAAACTCGGACATTTGGATTTTTTTTCAGCATATAATCTTATTCCCAAAGAAATTGTAGCCTACATCATAAATCAACTAAATTAAATAAAATAATTTTCATAACACATTTCAGTACTGAAATAATCAGTATGTGTAGAGTTTGACATGAACGTGTCATGTTTAGGACTTTTAGCCAACCTCTGGAATTCATGTTGCAATCACAAGTTGCCCAGATATTAAAGCAGCACTCCAAGACAGAAGGCAGTTCTTCTTGCATGGGGTCTGTCTGGCTGTATATAGGAAAGGCATGATTGTCTCCTTATTTCCTGGATAAGGTTGGACAAAAATGTAATTAATTTTGTGATTTTAAAGAACATTTTAAAAGGTCTCTAAGAGTAGTAATGCTTATAAGAGCATCCTGAAAAGGCATCTGAAGGCACTGCTGCTTACAAGGCTCCTTCTTTTACAATTTGGATACCAAACTAAATACTGAATCTGCTGTGGTTTCCCACAGTTGTTGATCCTAGGATCTATTTGTAAGGTACACCTTTAATTACTGATATAATTATTTCCACCAATGTATGGGTTATGTTGTAGAAACCCATAAACTACATTATTGCCCTACAGGTCATTATCCATGTCATCATCCATGTATCATAGGCACAAACCCACATGCTCTTTACTGAAGAAATCTTTACTGTCATTTCCATACACTTCTCTCCAGAAATTCTCCTGTGAATACCCTCCAAAATTTAAAGGGGTACAACTGTTTTTTGATGACTTTTTCTTGTTCTCACATGGAACCACCAATTGTCTCATCTGAGAACAAGCCCAGCCCTTACAACCAGCATACCTCCTGTTCCACATTTATTCCTCTGTCTCCATCAGGCATTAGAGATGGCTTGTCAGAGGTGGGATCATTCTGCATTGCAATGACAATTAAGGGAATTTTCAACACACAATGGTATTTGATTTTTTTACCTGCTAAAACAGACAGTGAGAGGCTACCTTCCATTCAGGGTTCCCCTACACCTTGGTAAATGAAAAAAACCTCAGGTAAAGCTGATTAAAACTCCATGCAGTTTTCTAATGAAGAGCATATTTTTGGTTTGATTAGCATGCTGGCCTCCCAGGACAGATAACATATACTACCTGGTATTTACTTTAGGATATTCCCTCTCTCTCCTTCTGAGATTACTGAAAACTTGACATGTCTACAACATTCTCTGTAGTCTTTGAAAATTACTTACAGATGACAGGAAGGGATCTGGTGGCCTTTCATATTTGTCTTGAGTCTTTTCCAATTAAAGAATTCAGGCAGTGGGAAAACTTCAGCTGTATCTGTTTAGTCAAGAGAAGTCCTTGACCAAAAGCTGTTTAGCACTCAAGCACAAAAAGGAGTGAGACAATCGAGTTATGGAAAATCAAATAAGTAAGACCAGCAGAAAGCATAACTTCGTGAACACACAGAAAAAGTTAATCTCCCTGTTGTATCTGGTATCCTTTGCTCCACTTCAAATAGTTGTATTTAGGTGATTTCTTCTAGAATTTTTAAAATGTAGGTGATTTTGTTCACCATGCTTGGATTCATAGGAAAGGAACAGATTGCAGAACTGAAACATGCCTATATATCAATTCCTTAGCAACATACAGTCTTTAATTGTTTATTTGTTTTATATAGTATTTGCAGAAGTGCCTAGTAGCTGGAAGAAGGAGTAAGAGGAACAGTCTACAACTTATCTCTTGACCAGCTTAGAAAATAAATGGTTTTATAGATGGATCATTTTTTCCTTGTGTAACCTCCTGTGTTCTTCTTCTGTCAGAGCATTTACTGTTAATAAAAATTTACAGTACTCTAAGTAAGTAGAAGAATTACCAGGTGTGATAGGACCAGAGGCTTACAAAGGCCCTTCTCCCTCCTCTGCAAAAGGGAAGCACTGAAGTCACACCACAGGGATAGGAGGTGCAGCATCATAGCCTCAGAGGTACTGCAGATGGCTGGACAGATCTCAGATATCTTTGGCAATGGGGATTCAGTAACTCTCACTGTTAGAATTGTGGAAAAAAATAAAAATGGCCTTCCTTCAGCAAGAAGGAGACAGGCACAGAGACAGGACATGCATCCAGTATTTCTATTTATGAGCCCAGAAGGCCCTGCTTACTAAGCAATTTCCACATCAAGAAAAGAAAAAAAGCAGAGCCTTCCACAAAGGGCCTATTGGACCACAGTGACTGTTTAGAGTAATTCGATACACTGGGAGAAGGATAAAGAATTTAAATATCTGAAACTATCAGAGCGAGGACTGTAAAAGAGAACAACTAAGTTATCAGGTGATGCCATATGCTATAATTGCTGGGTCATATGGAAATGACATTCAGCAGCTGTTGTTTTACAAACATTAATAACTCTAGTTCTCCCATAGACATAAAGGAATAAAAAGTCTGCTGCCCACAAATCTTAGATCACAAGCAACGGGCCTCAGACAAGACTTTTGCCCCAAATGTCTCCATTTTATTTTAGAGGTAGATATACAACATAAATTAAATGAACTAAAATATTAATTTACTTGGTAACTATAATTTTCCTACATATCATTATGCTCCACAAAGTGTGAATAAATGTGGACTTATGTTCAGTGAGTCACAGAAAAAATAAAATAATGCTGTTTACATTTACACGTCAGCCGTAGTGCTATATGGAAGTCATTCTACAATAAAGTGCTGAAAAAGTCAAATGAGATTTTACTGCCACAATAAGAAATTATCCTAGGCCTTTCTTTCCCGTGAAGAAGTAGAAAAAGATAGCAAAAACATTATTAAGTACAATTCTAATATTAATCTTCATAAGAACATCTATTTTACTTGAGACAAAGACTTAAACAAACATTTTATTGCAAAGGTATTGGTAACCCACCTGGATCAGTGCTTAGATCACCCTGTGGATCTTTGACCACACAGCAAACAAATTGGCAGAGTTATGAGTCAATATTCTTTCACTCTAATAGAAAGAGGACAAGGAAGCTTGGCAGACTGCCTCGGTTACTGTTTGTTTACCAAGAAAAGTGTATTAGCAGCAAGCTTGGTCACCTAAAAGCAGGACTGGGCATGATACTCACAGTTCTAGGGCCAGATTCAGGTTTAGAAGAGTCTTGTAAGTCTCCCATCTTTGCCCCGACTTGACTTAAGCCTTCCTCTGCAAAAACATGAACAGGTCTTTAATTCAGCCATTACCTTTCTAGCAACTCAGTTGCCTCCAGGTTGCAACACTCTGTGCCTGCTCTCTCCTAGACAGGTGAGGGAATAAGTAGTTTAAAAATATTAGGCCAGACAGCACTTCCTCCAAAAGATGGTGCAGTATTTTATTAATAACAAGCTATGCAGCTTTATACTGTAATTGCTGCCTCTGAGCCAGAGGCAGTAAAGGAGGGCACTGCTGCTCTCTGTGCTGGCCCTTTCTCTGGTAGCCATTGTGTATTTAGGACTTATGCAGTGGGCTTAAAATAGGAAAAACTCTTCTAAAGAGAAATTTGTTGGCCTTGAGTACAAGGGCTTTCCAGTCACTGAGCTGAAGGGAAAGGGAAAGCAGGACTGGATCTTGACAGTGTGTCGAGGCCGAAATGTTTGTCAAAATTTTTCATGGGTAGGCTGTGCATCTTGCAAAGCAAAGTCTTAGAAATCTTTTCTTGATGTGCAGGAAGGAAAAACACAGAAATGTGTCTCCTTGGAAATTGCAACTAAACAGCAAACCAAAAAGTAGCCAAAGGGCAGTGTCCAGTGGGTGGCTGCTTGCATGGAGGAAGTTTTGCTGGGGGCTTCCCTCTTCTGGTCAGAAGATAGGTTTAACGAGGCAGAACTCTGTGTATTGAATTTAGAGTGAGTAATACATGGAGATTGTATGCCCAGTGGGAGACTAATAGAGACTTTGGTGTTAACATTTACTTCGAAAAGAGTTTGCACAAATGCAGCTCATAGCTTGTTAGCTGCAGAAGATAACTCCATGGACAGGTTAGCAACAGAGCTATAAATACTGAGACAGAAATTTAGGGTGTTTTTTTAAAGGTATCAGCTGTGAATTCCCAGCCTCGGGGTGAGTCATTTAGACCAGATACAGCATTTCAAGGAAACATTTCTAGTGAAGTGACTAAAGAGTTGGATGAGGCCCAACTGTAATGCATTCATAGGCATCCCATGGGTCAGGTGAAAGAAGCTGTTTTAGGGGCCTCCTGGGCCAGAGGGTATTTGTAGATAATGCAGAGACAAAAGCCAAAGGAGGTGGAGTTGCCCATATAGAGGGAAGCCTCAATCAGGAAAACAGGAGCTGCAGAGATGTCAGCATCCAACAACCAGAGCAACGTGTGTGAAGAGCTGTCCAGGCACCTGCTGCTTTGAGCAGAAATCAACAGCTGAAAAGAATTGTGATTTGGTGAAAATATGATCCATGGAAAATATTTACGAGTCTGAAGGGAAAGGACATGTACTGCCTGAATAACACTGGGAGCTACTAAAGACTGGCTGATGTAGATTTCAAAAAAAATTAAGCTCCCATCAACTTTGGGGGTGTGTAAACTCAGTGGAGTACATTTTGTGATCAGTATTTCTATTGCTCTTGTACTGAGAGTTGCCTTCATCTAGGGTCCCTGAAGGTGTTCTGGGTTACTGAAGCAAGTAAATGTGCTCTGAAGCAGAACTGAACCCCTCCACAGAAAGCTGGCAGGAAGAGACGTGGCTCCAAGGAGTTCTTTGGGCTTCAGGTGCTTCCAGAATGAGTATGGAGTGACAAAGATTAATTGCTGCCCACGACAGCTCTAAACTAGGTCATTGTGTTATAGTATGCCTAAGTGAACCTGTTGGAGTATTTGAAACTACAGCTGTGCCATCAGGTTTTCTCCTTGTCAGGATGCTGCCTCATATGGCATCAAAAGTTAAAAGCTGAGCTCTAAGTAAGCACAAAAATGTGATTGACATTACCAGATTCTAAGGACAACAGCCAAACATTTCACAGTGTGTCATGGCAAAGAATTGTGAAACATCCCACTTTGTCTAAGTATTAGGGAAATATTTGCAGAGGACAAAGAATAGAAGCCATTGCTCTAATACAACCCATTTACCCTAAATTTGCAAGCATTTTAGTTTGCAACTGGGTGTAGCATGAGATGATACACCACAATGGGCCTTAACCTTGCGTTTGTTTTTGAGGGTTTTTTGGTTTGGTTTTTTTTTTTTTTTTTCCTTGTCATAGTGGACATCTGTGAGGTATTGGGTGGTGGAAAATGGCCTGACCACATCCACATCATCTTGAACTTCCTATGCTGGAACTACTAAAAAACCCCTACTCAGCCACTTCACCAACAACTCAGTCAAAGCTTTGCAATAATTATAAGAAATGTAATTCAAAATAGCAGCAAACTTTCCTTCAGTAAAGAGCTGGATGTGTTATTGATTTGGACTGGGAGTCTGTATCATCTAGTTACACTGACATTGACAAATTAAGATAGAGCACAAACTACCACAAGGTCTGCAGAGTACCTTTCATATTCATGCATATACCAGAGATATTTCAGAGGATGAGAAATAATCTAATATAAGAGATGAAAACTGAACACATTCAGGAAAACCCATAGGAGGAAGATCTAGACCAAGCCAAAAGGTCTCTGAAGCTGTTTTCGGAGATTAGTTAAGAAGACTTAACTCTCAGGGGATACCATTGGTTTCTGCACTGAAACCTTGAAGAGACAAATTGCACAGGATGGATGGGCCTGGCTGATAGAACAAACATTTTTATCTCACCAATAATCTAGAATCAGGAATTCAGGGTATCCCCCAGACTTGAGCAGGCATTCTCACACTGGAGCCTGTGAGGACTGGTGAGCATCCTTCAACCTTCCTTTCAATGGAAATCAGAACTGTGATCAAACTGATAATGCTTTCAAATTCTTGCTGAACAAAATAGGGAAAAGTTGCAGAGAGCACCTGGCTGTGATGCTGTATGGTTGTCTCTGTGGGAAGTTGTTGTGCTTATATTATATCACACTTTTTGATGGGTCAGGAGAGGAAAATGGAAGTTGTGCTAGGGATTTTACTTGGAGTGCTTCTCTAAGTCTTAAACTTCTATGTGTGAATGATAAAATTACCTGGAAAAAGAAAACTTCACATAGGTAAAGCCATGCCTATAATAAGGCATTCATCCTAAGGTATTTGCTTTATTTCACATTTGATCCCAGCTCAGTGAGAAGAACACCAACAGAAATTTCACAGTACCCCATCCAGACTTGCTTCAAGAAAATCAGTTCTGTAAACTGTAGGACCTGTATCTGCAGGGATTATATTTTTTGATCATATAACTGCACAGACTGAAAAGAAAAAAATTAAGTTCAGACTAAAAGTTGACACTGCTGTATAAATAAAAACCAGCTACCACTTGTTCAGAGGGAGTAAGCAGAACATCTGGCCTCTAGTTCTGTAGCTGCCTTGCTGAACAGTTTGGGAGCACTGAGGAGCTACTGCTGCCTAGGAGGAAGGGAGTGCCCAGCATTAGTCACCAGAAAACAGGTCTGAATCATTACATGGAATCCTGATTCAGCAAGTCAAACACTGGTGTGAAACAGGAGATGGGCCCTCAGCATTCCTCACTGAAGCGGACAACTGCTGGGAAAAGCAGGGGGGCACCAGTGGCATGACTGGAGATCCAGGAGGAGCTGGGCCTGAGACAGTCCACCTGGCTCTTCAAGGGCTTGGACTCAGGCATGAGATGTTGGTGTGCTCAGGGGAGGATATCCTGTCTCTGGGAAGGTCAGTGACAACAAGCCGGGTATGGGGTGGCCCAGGGAGCCCACAGCCATGGTCAGTGTTTGCCTTTCCCCATTTATTTTTACTCTCCCTGAGCAGATAATTCGAAGGCTCACACTTAGTCTTCCTGCACCCAGGAGCAACTGCCCACAATTACACAAAGCAAATGTGTTTGGAGAATGCCACATCAGCAGTCCTCCTAGGGTGTGCAGAGGATTTGAGCCAGCTCCGTATGATGTTTACATAAGAGGATTTGATCTAGGCTTCCTAGTGTGATTCACAGGGCTCTGCCCTGCTGGAGTAGCTAAAAGTTAATTCTTCTTGCTTCTGTACTTGGCCCTGGTACTCTGCTTTTTACGGCAACTGCATTGGTAATAGCAATATTGCAGCAGTCATTAGAATCCAAATTTAACACAGATATTTTTAATTGGCTTTTTTTTTTCTCCACATATTTTCCTAACTGTATCTTTTGTGCTTGCAAACTTATATTTCAACTGCAAATCCTGCTTCCTTTATTTAGATGAAAACCAGAACACTAACATTTAGAAATACAAAGGTTGCCAGCACTGCGTAAACATCCTTCTTTAAATATGTAGGTTTGCAAAAATGAAACTGGTGCCTCTGTATTTTGACCAGCTAAAAATGACACTGGTTTCAAAGATATGAAGCATGAAAAGAAATGAAAGGTTAAACTAAAAATAACTCAGTTTTCACTTGTCCTCCAGAAACTTACACTGCTTCCTATACATGTTGCCACTAAGGTACCAACTCATTTATCAATGCCCCGGTGTTTCCCCGTTTAAATAGAAGGCCAAGTAATTATTGACAGTTGTGTCTGTAAAAGTGAATAAAACAATACAGACATTGAGCTTTTCATCTTTTTCATACTGCATCTTTATTATCTTGGAACAAAAGTCTACAGCCTGCTCAGTCATTAGATCAACGTGCTAGGTGAAATGTAGTAAAAAGTGTGAGAATTTCACAGAACACCACTAAGCATTAGGTTTTGTTGGTTGTTTATTAGGGATAATAGTTTCAAACTTATGCTTTCTCATACCTTTTCTTATTAATTTATATGTTTTCTATTCAAAGCCTTGGTGTTCTCTCTTCCTGCTTTTTGATCAGTGTAACCATTCTGTATCTCAGTTTTCTGGCTTTAAAAAGATCACAAGACTCACAAACCACACAAGAATGTGTGGTTCATATACCAAAAGTTTCACCTATCAAAATTCTTACATATTTTGCTTTCCCCATACTCCAGAAGCAATGCACAGGTAAACTAGAAGGCATTAGAAATAAACATGTTTCAAGCAGAATGGAGAGTTTAATAACCAGAAGTTCAGAACATGACCAGCCCTTACTGGGCTCAGGCTTGATTATGATACTAAATGATCTCTGCTTTCTATCTGGCATGACTTCTGCTGTGCAACTTTTTCATGCAGAGTTACAGTTAAAATGTAGGTTACCACAGGTAATTTGTCTTGATTTGCTGCTCTTCTTGCAGATTTGTTTCATTTTTAAGTGTGGTGTGGCTTTCTGGATACTTCCAACACCAGCAGATGTTGCTTAATCAAGAAGTTTGACTCCCCAGATCCATCTGTCATCATTTGCCCAAATGGTTCCCTGAGGATGCTGCTCTTAGTAGTATTTCCAGGAAAGCAGGCTGATGGCTGGCTCCACAATCCTCAGCCAGGAACTCCCCTTGGCTGCTTTTCATCTAGTCCCTTTCTTCTGACACATTCAGTTTTGGTGGGCTACAAGGAGACAGGCCTTCTCTGGAAGAGCTACTGAGTTTACTTGATACACTCATGCAATCATGCTGTGTCAAAGTACAATGAAAAGCAAAGAATGAAAAGTTGGCAAGAGAATATCATGCATAAGCTATGATTAAGACATTAACAGAACCATTACTTATTACTCAATTTTCTATCACAGTAACCAAGATCAAAGGTTTTGTCTTTTATTCCCCTAAGAAAACCTTATCTGGATCAAGTTGAGCCATACTATTCAGTTTTTCTGCGGAACTCTTTCCTGCATGGGCTTTTCATGAACTTGCAAATGTATTTTCTTCAGCTCACTCCTCTATGACCATCTCGTCCACATTCACCACTTAAATCATTTACGCACAAGTAAGTCTGGATTTTATTGCTTACTGTTTCTTTTGGAGCCACAAGAAACCCATTTGTCTTTGAAAATATTAATTTCATTCCAAAGTAATTTTAAATATGTCAGTTTAGAGGTGCTCTGGTTTTACTTTTTCTTCTTTTGGTTTCAACATGTTGCTATTTTTACATTTTACTTGAACAATCCAAAAGGATTATGTACTATGAAATATGAAATGATATACTAAGAGCGTTGTTGTCATGAGAAGAGTTTGTTTCCACTGCAGTGACTTTTAATTCACTCTGTGTCTGTGTAGAACTGCTGCAGTAGCCATTGTGGGAACTGACTACTGCAACTAAGCAAAAGTGCCCATGCAGGATGGTGCATGCATTTGCTTATGGTCTGAGCCAGCTGGATGTTATCCAGACTGGTCTGGGTATCAGGTAGATGCACTAACCAACAGCTCAGAGCTGTGTTGATAAGTCCTGCAGAGAGAACAGTTATAGTAAATGCACACACAGTGTCACACTGTCACGGTTTCAGTTTTCATATCAGAGCTGGCCTGCAGCCTGGTAGCTCAAAGTATAAAAGCAGGCAAGCAGCTCTCCACACCCATCCATACAGATATAATCCCTGAGGTATGCATAAGGTCTTTTAATATTCCAGAGAGAATGTCAGTTCCAAAATGCTATGTTTTCTCTGGGTTCTCAGTTCTCTCTGTTAGATGAAATTCCACCTCCACCCTGATGCGTGCCCAGACGTCTATGCCTCAGTTTGGACAGGCAAGGCTGACAGCTCTTGGGTTGCTTGATGGGAAAGCAGCACCTGGAAGAAAAGCAGCAGGTTCCTATTAAAAACAAATTTCTTCAAAAAAAAAAAAAAGTAGTTATGTCAGAGCCTGAACTTAGGCTTCCTTGGCACTCCAACCAACCACAACTCCTCATTCAAGGCAGCACTTCATCTTTTTGAATCTTTTTGTACTCTATTGTATAACAAAAGACTGGGGTGTCTCATACTCAGCCATATTTCAGCTTATGCAGGCTGGGATTTGATAGACACTAGGTAAAATTTTGCAAGAGACTAAAACATGATAGCACCGTTAGGATGAGGTGGCACTGGGAACTGCAGCAAACTCCTGAAGTACTGGCTATATCCATTTGCTCAGTCCCATGCTGTTACTGATACGTCTTGCAGGAGCTGTGTTAGTCCTGTCCTGCTCAGCTGGTGCCACTTCTCTCTTTTTCTGCCCTTTTTTTTTTCTGTCCTGCCTAGTGTCTCCTCTGAAGGGTGAAAGGGAGAAGACAACACCCATGAGCTCTACACCCATCTCCTCAGACGTCAATCCTTCCCCTGGAGCCTTATAGCACAAAAAGGACTGCATAGCACATTTTAAAAGAAGCTGAAGAGATCACAAACAAACACGGAAGATGAGGGAATAGAGTCTTGAATGTTTATACTGGTACAGTCTGTACTGGGACTAAATCTCACCCATTAATATCTCTGTAGTGTTTCTTGGGAGCCTTTATTTCCCAGTGTGAGACATGAGATAATGAGCACTTGGAGACATGTTAAAGTGATGTCAATCAGTTCACAGCAACAGAATATCAGGGAAGATATTTCCAAACATACAAGTCTGTTCCATGAGAATCTACCCTAGCATTTGGTCTCATCTTTTTTGTTTTTTTTTCTATTATAACATGCAGAAGTGAAAGAGATTCTTACCCACAGCAGCAGAGGGGAAGTCAGACTTCAGAAGAGTGAAGAGCCATCATTTATACAATCCGACTCAGAAACAGAAATGAAAGAGACAACAGCGGGGCAAAAGAGAAGTGCATATGTGAGAGCCTGTACACAGAGTGCCAGTACTAATGATAACCTAGGCTACCTGAAAGGACAGGAAAATCCAGACATCCCCTTACTTAAACTTCATATCATAGAGCATATGACTCAGTTAAGATGGAGAAAATATTTGGTGTTGTCTAGAGGGCAATGAGAATGAGGTAATCATCAGACTCCTCAAGCTCCTCCAGAAGGGAAACTTTAAAAACACAGGGCAGAAGACACAACACATGCACAGAAAGCAGTAAAAACCAGATTGAACCATTTTCAATTTTTAAGGTATTTAATCAAATTCTATCATCAGAATTTCATCCTACCTCATCTTGCAAGGTAATCCTCATGTGCAGATGTCACTGACTTCAGTCACCTTTGAGGATGAGGGGACCAGGCAGCAATTGGAATCCACAGCATTTGATGTGTGCCCTCTTTGCATGCTTCATCTATTGTTCTGTTCAGCTTGTAAGTCGAATTCAATAGTACCTCACAAAAAACGCCCTCCTGTGAT
Organism: Brachypodius melanocephalos; assembly: GCA_013398615.1. NCBI lineage: Eukaryota > Metazoa > Chordata > Aves > Passeriformes > Pycnonotidae > Brachypodius > Brachypodius melanocephalos. The sequence goes on from VZSR01003803.1 coordinate 53,153,072, forward strand.
ACAGGTTGCACAAGCATTGGCAGGTAATCTGGGACTGATAAACTCTGGCCAGGAATTTCAGATGGAGGTGTCTGTGGCTGAGCTTCTGAATCTGAATGGATACAACTGGATAAATGATCAAGCGTGTTGGTGATTTTAAACCCTCCATGAAAATGAGTTGCACGTCAGTCTGAGCATGAACTAATATATTTTCACCCAAGCACAGAAACTCTTTGGCACTGGCACATCATTGCAATGCTGTTGGATGTGCTCATCAGAAAATATACCACATAGCTGAGTGCATCACTATTTTGGAAGAATCCAATTTTACTGAAAGAACAGGTTTCCAGTGAAATTTCAACACTCAGAAAAGCTTTAGGAACTTAAGGATGCAGTCCTGTGTACCTTTGGGCTGAACAAGATATTTATCAGCATTTCGTTCAGTCTCATTTATTTTCTATTTCTTTCTCCTTTCTCTGTTTTCCTATTGCATCAGTGGATTACTTCTGCAGTCATGGATGCTTTAGCACAAGATTCCTGCTCTTATGGCAGAAAATTCAATACACGGGATTTACCATAAAATTAGCATCTATCTAGCATGATTCTGTGGATACCACACTATGGTACCATGTCAAGAGTCTTGGATTTCTACCAGACTACGATAGAGGACTGCGTTAAAAAGTTCCAGCTTTGCTGAATCAGTGTGGAGTATGGGTGGAATAAATATCACACACCTGGCCATCACACCAAAATACCTATCCACTACACCTGATATTGTGCCAGGCTGCCAAACATTGGGCGAGGCAATATTGCTGTGCTGACAGCAAATGGGGCTGTATTGCTGCACCATTGGGGAGTGAATCTGGAAAGTCTGGCTCATACTAGCAAGGCATCTAACAAACACAGGGCTAAACATGAGCAGTTCCCTTCACTGACAGTACTCGTATGCACAAAGCTAACCTGGTGTCCAAGTCTTCTGCTATGTCAAGTTTTGAGGTGGGATAGAGCCCTAGTCCCAAACTCATTATGATCCAGTACACAGCAATGCATGGGACAGGGCATGAGGACACTGCAAATACATTACGTCAAGTAACAGCCACTGTACTACAGCCACAGAACATCCATTTCTAGCCAGCCTCCTCCATGCCTTCATCTTTTTATATATCAAATCTATATGCAAGACACAACTAATTAGGTCACCCCAAATCAGCCCAGCCACTCTGCCTGGTGCTAGGATCACTACAGGAGAGAGAGATAATGACAGGGCATTTGAAAGACACTGATGTACCAGTAGGGAAACCTGAAATGGTGGTCAAATAAATGAGGCTAATGCTTATTTCATGCATCTTTTCAGGTGTGTATCCACAGCAACAGTTCACATCCTAGTTCACAACAGGGATACTACAGCTAGCACTATTGCCAGAAAAATATTGCATCTTCAATTTACTGTTCTTTTCTTAGAGAGATGTAGCAAACCAAAATGTGAGTCATGGGTTTTATCAGGGCAAACCTGAAAGTGGGCTCTTGTTGGGCAAGTTTGTATCAGATTATGAGCTCAATCAAAAGGTCATCAGCTCTTTCTCCAAGAAAGTAACTTTTGGATCATTACATTTAATTCCTAAAGTGTAAAATTCTTAAAGAAATTAGGGATTTTTTTTCTCATGGGGTTAACAAAAATCATATGACATATCTTGGAATTTAATTGAGGTGCATGATCATATGAGTGATTAAGCAAACAGAAAATTAAAGTAGAACAAATAATAACACCCCCCCTCAAATTTACCATTGTTGATTTGGAAAATAAAATCATTGCATGAAAAGTAACAAGGGTTCACTGAAAATAAATCTTGTAGACAATCCTGAATATTAAAATCCCAATATATCATGTCTCCTCTGTTTTCATCATGCACAAGTTTCACAACGCCACCAATGTTGGGAAAAAAGTGTTGGAAACAAAACCCTCTGATGACTTGAAGCTGGCACGGAAAATGAAGCTGTGGGGGAGTCCTGAGCCACTGGTCCTCAGCGCAGGGCTGTCTTCAGCACACGGGTCCAATACTGGCAAGTAAAAGACACACCACAGATTCAGTGGCTAGTAAACCCTGCTCCAGGGTGCTCAAAAATAAGAGCCAAGTGATGGAGAGCACCGAATTGATGCAAAGTCATTTTGGCAGCTCAAGCTTATTGAAACATTTCCAAAAGGACAACTTTTCCCTAGCACACTCAATAGTGGTATGTGCATTGTTTCTTTGTCATCCTTCATAACATCAAGGCAAATGAAACAATTTGAAGAACAGCAATAAGCATTATCTGGAAGAGTGGTTTTATAGAGAAAGGTTAAAAGAGCTTAATACATCCAGTTTTATTAAAGCAGAGGTAGATGGAGGCATGTCTCCGGCCAGCAAATGCTTAAGTAATGCAAACCTTAAGGATGGAAAGGAAATACTTGGGCTTATACAAATGGGAACAAGTAGGAATAAATGAAAAGAGGTGGGGAAAGACTAAATATCAGAAAATCTTGTTGGCAGTGAAGAGCAGAGCCTGTGCAAAATTTTCAGGAGAATTAAAAAAATTATTTGAAAATAATTTGGAAAATACTAAAAAACAAGCTACTAGGACTAAGTCTGTACTACCAGAAGAGTTGATTGGATTACACAACGGGCTCCTCTATCCCCATTTCTTCCTTTGCTTGGTTTATCTTCTACCAGTTAACAATGTACATTTGGTAAAAGCAAAAATAAAGTAACTTAAGGTACATTCATGACAGAAATCTCAATGCTGATTTAAGAGAGTTCTTGTGCTCCCAGATCCTGAGAAACTGACCCTACAAAAATTTCTCATTTATTTGAGTGCAACGTCATTTGGATTTGATCCATGTCCCACAGAAGAGGTAATTCCCTGCAGGAGAGACAAGGTGGTTCAAACAATGGATTATTGCTTGTGTAGTCTGTCAAGCAGATAATCTCTAGTGAGTACCAGCAGTTGAAAAGGTTACAGCTTCTAAATAGCCAGACTGACACTCTCCCAGAAATTTCTGCTTCCATATCAAGATGACAGAAACCACATATCTGTATTTTAGCATATCTGGTTCTTTGCCAGGGAAGGGAAAGGAAAGGAAAGGAAAGGAAAGGAAAGGAAAGGAAAGGAAAGGAAAGGAAAGGAAAGGAAAGGAAAGGAGACTATAAACTATCAACAAAGGTATCTTACATGATAATTGAATGCCGGCACTTTGATGTGCTTAGGAGAAATACTTTAAACTACTACAGCTTAGTAAATGTAGCAGTCTTCAGGTACACAAATTTTCACTGAGGGCGACCGACCACCACACTCTTCTGTGTTCACTCTGCTGTAGCAGTCATGCTAGCAAAGCTGGCAATGGCTGCAGGAATCAGAGTACAGCTCTCCATTTCAAAGTCTTTCTGATGTGTTCTCCTGTAGAATAGGGCATTCCTTCATCTGATGAGTCAGCTGATGAACTTCAGTGTCTAAGTATTTATGTCATTTCAAATACACTTCCATAAGAACTATGTTCTATGTCTTGTCATAGTTTATGATAAGAAGCTTTTTTCTAGTATAAAAATTGTTTTTTAAACTGTTCAACATGCTGAAGGAACACTGCAGTATCCAAATGTTGATATATATATACACTGCGTGTATAAATGAAGCAACTTGAAGAGTCTCAAACATGTATGAAATAATATAACCCAGATTAAAGCAGACATAAATTAATGGAATGCTTTTTTGCTTTATCGTTTACAGACATTGGACCATATTGTATTGGTTTTTCCAGCACAAAAAACAGTGGGAGTTCTGGACAAAGATGAAAGGGAGAATATGTACTGTGAGCTGTTTGTTTTCTACTCACAGTATCTTTTTCAAAAGACATTCTGTATTTAGAACAAATAAAAACTGCCCATATTTTAATGCTGAAAGACTGAAGATTCATAGATACCATAACAGTAGGACTCATAGTTCTTTTCTCATTTATATCATGGCCTTTTTTTTTTTAATAGCACAGTTGGCATTTCCATTTTTACTCCAAGGCAGATTTTGCCATGCTTACATCTTAGTTTTATTAGAGTTCCCATTCATTTTAGTGGGTAGGATGCTCTACAGCATGAATTACGAGAAAGTCTGACTGCTTGGTTGTGCAATACTGAATTTGAAATACAAGAAATAGAGAATAGCTAACTTTTTTTTTTCCAGAAGAGTAATGCGTGTACAGCAGAAGTCCAGTTATGAAGGTAAAATCAAAATCCTACAGGGTCCACTGTAATAAGAAAGCATCACTAACTGCTTTCTATCTTTCTGAGTTCTTAGATTTGATTGTGCTCTTTGATGTACATACCTAATTCCCACAGAAGTCAACATATGGGCTTCTGCTGACAGCAGTGATCAAGCTTTATATTTACTGTGGTTTGGGTGGTTCTTAGAAATATGAACAGAGACTCATGCTCATAAATCATTGATTTGTATGAACCCACTTTCATGCAGTAGCCAAAAGACTATGCAACTTTGAAAGATTAGTAATTACACAGACAGCTTTGGTTCCTCCTCATGTGTCTTCTGGAAATAATCACTATTGCTGGGAAAGGTTTTGATCCAGTACTTCTAACATTCCATTTCTCCCTTGAAAATAAACCTAGTTGATGCTGTGGCCATAGTTCAACAAAACAACCACATCCAGACTTTCAAGGTGTCTTTAGGGAGTTCTAACAATAAAGAACAGTGTATGTTATGACTGTGTAAGAGGCCTAACAAACGTTACTATTTTTAGTTAAGCTGTTAGTCAGTCCCCTAGAGACTCTGGTTCTATTACACTACCAAGATCTGTTATGCTGTTGTGACAGATGAAACTCAATGATGTGTTCAACCACTTCAAACCCAGTGTGACGTGTTGATCAGGTGGTGAAATAAGCAGTTGAGAACGGCACGTGGGTGCATACAGGTTTTTATTCTAAAAAGATAAGGCAGCTCTTCAGTGAATAAACTACTACAGACTTTTGCTTCTGACACTTTATCCAAGGTGACTTTCAAACTATCAGTCCTGGGCAGATGATATCCAGTTCACATCTCTTACTGGGAGCATCACCTCATGGCACACCCGGTATCACGGCTTCTATCAGCACTGGTTCCACGGACCCATTTCCCAGTGTAACCCCCACTAGACAGACACCAACCTCACGTGTATAACAATGCGCCTTCTCCCCGACTGCAAATTCAATCCATGCGTTCCCAAAGGCCTTACGGCCACGCCAGCCACCCAAACTGACAGTATATGTCTTCCGTCAAGAGCGGCGCACGCGTGGCGTCACGCCCTAGCTCCAGGACAGGGTCTCGGCGCCTGAGGCATGCAAATCCTCCCAGTACTCCGCTTCTGCTGTGGCCGAGGCTGCTGTGCCCATAGGACGGGCCGGGCCCAGCAGCTGAGGTGGGGGGGGGATTCCTTCAGGGTGAAGCTATCGACACCCCTGTTGCACAACACTTCGAGCCTCCAACTGGGAAGACAAGACACGGGAAAAAGACAGGAACACTGGGAAGAAGCTCCCTCAACTATCCAGAGAGCCCGCGAGACGCCGCACACAGCACGACCTATCCCCTCCCCTCCCACCACCCGCCGCCATCTTGGACGCGGCTGGGAGAAGCCCCGCCAGGCTCGGCAGGGAAACAACAGAGTCCGCCGCCCGCCCAGAGAGCGGGACAAGACAGCGCTAAAGAGGCGGAGTGACCCCACCGCGAATAGCCGGCGCTTACAGAAGATCTAATATCGCATTTTAGAAAGCGAAAAACAAAAAAAAAAAAATTAAACCAAAGCAAGCCAGTCGGCAATTATGGCCAGAGGAGGCGGGGTTAGCGAAGGGGCGCCCTGCCCGTACTTAAAATGGCACCTGCTCTCCACCCCCGCCGGGTAGAGGTGTGGTCTCGTCGGGGGGCGTGGCGGCCCGTGACACGCGCGTCAGGAGCCGCAGCGCGCGCTCGCGGGGGTGTCCGCCCCGCCCCTCCCCGAGCTCCTCCGCGCGCGCGCCGCGGCCCGGCCGGAGACAGACGCGGACACTCGGCGGACGCGCGGCAGCGGCAGCGCGATGACGGCGGCGCCGGGCTGCCCCCGCTGCTCCCCCGGCAGCTGCCCCTTCCCCCGCGCCGGCGGCTGGGCGGCCGCCTGGCGGGGCGCGGCGCTGCGCTTCGCGCTGGCGCTGCTCCTCCACACGGCCCGGGCCGAGAAGGAAGGTGAGACCCAGATTTCCCTTCCCTTTTTGTCCTCCTTCCCCCCGCTCCTCTTCTTCTTCCTCCGGTGGCGGTGGGGCCGTTGGCGACCGCGGCCCGCGCCCGCTCCCAGGCGGCGGGGTGGGGGGGGCGGCTATGGAGGCACCCCGGGGTCGCCGTCCCTTGTCCCGCATCCCGCCGACTCCCGCTGCCCTGCGTGTGCGGGGAGTCGCGGCGCTGCCTCCCCCGCCCCGCCACCGCGGCTGCCGGGGTGCGGGTGTGTGTCTGTGTCCATGTGTGTGTCTATGTGTGTGTCGCTGACGTTTCGCGGGGATTTGTCCTCCCTGACAGTGGTGGAGACGGGGATGCAGCTGGAGCTGCCCTTTAAATAGGGGAAAAGGAAATAAATAAATAAATAAAATACGAGGCTTTCTCGCGTTGAGCTGGTTTCCCTGCGGCAGGCTTCCAGCAGGAGACGAAGCCAAGCCAAACAGACTGGCAAAGCTGCATGAGAAAGGGCAGAAATGCACGCTTTTGCATGGGTTGGATTTTGATTCTTCACCAAGTGACAGTGGGACACCCTTTTCCTCCCCAAACTTTTGACAGGTGTCCGGAGCCTTTGTGGGATTGATTGCATTTTCTCCAAAGTTTATGAAGTCCCTGTCTGACTTTCCCTAACTTGTACTGTCTGATTTTGGCATGAAGTCTTTTCATTGTGGTTTAGCAAGGAAAAAAAGCCGCGAGCGAAACACCTAAGCATAATCTGTAGCATTGCTGAGAACAGCTTTCAAGCATTTCCGAGGTGCAGAGTCGTAGTCTGCTTGAAAGTATGGCTGTGTGGCAGCATGAAAGAGCAGCAGGTAAATATAATGTATTACTAAAGTAGGTGAAACAGATTTACTTTGGCTGGACAGGAGAATTTGCTTTCCAGGCAAGTTGCTGCGCCGGAGAAGGGAGGAGATTGAGGTCTGACAGGAAGAAACTGAAGTAAGAATAAAAAGGGTATGGAATAGGAGCTTAGCAAGGAGGTGCTAGTCGTGTGCCTAGACCGGACTTGAGGGAAGAAATACATCCTAATAATACATAAATTTAAAAAAAAAAAAAAGTGGATACGCCTTTCTAAAGAAGGGCTCAATTTCAGTCACTTCCTAATATCTTCTTTTTACAAATATGAGTAAAGTCGTGGTTCGGTGCTGCCTTGGGATCCCGTGTCCTGTTCCTGGCTAGCCCTTTCACCGACCTGACTTTAATAATCCTGATTTGTGAGTTCGAGCTTCTAGCATAAGCGTGGCAGTGGCGAAGAAAGAAAGGAGGACTTCTGTGTGGGTTGAAGCTGGTTTATTCACCCCAGGTGATCATGCAGAAGTGATTTTCCCAGGCTCAAACATCACCTTATCAAGCAGAGTGGGGGAAAAGGGGAAGTACAAACTTGGAACCAATTGGGGACATGGGCTAGTGACCCAAAAACAAAAGGGATACCTGAAATACAATCTAATGAATAAATGGAGCAGGGGGATCTCGGATCTGTGGACTAATCAATAGCTTTCTCTGAACCCTTTAAGCACCAGGGCATAGGCTGCAAAGTGATGGAAAGGCCCAGGTGTCAGTGATACAAAGGGATTTGGCCAGGGTAGCTGAGTGTACTCTATGGAGGTAGGAAAACACAATGGGGTAAATATAACAGTATAGAATGAAACCGCCCATCACTCATTAATAAGGGCAGGGAACCCATCAACTGAATAAAGGCTTGGACTGAATGCCCATATGGAACTGATTAACTGAAAAATGCACTACTACATTTGAGGCTGTTGATATTAAGATGATTAAAAACCCGAATCAGTTGTTGCACAGCCACTCTTGTTCACTTGACTTTGTCTACAGGGAATGTAAACATTTAGAAAACAGTGTAAGATCCCGTATCCTTAGAGAGATAAGAAGGTGTAAGTTTGTCAGTGTGGCCTGTAGTGTCTTGAGGTACGAAAAGAGTTCAAATGGTTGAGAAATTTCTATTTTTAACTCTGATTGTGACTGCATTCCTTCACAGGTAAAGAGATATATGTGTTTATAAGCTTTCTCAGTGATGTAATTTACTGGTATAGTGGAATTGATTCATACCCTGAAAGTTGTGACAGCTGAGGCCATGGTCTGGTTTGCTTCATTTGTGAAGAAGATACTGGAATTTTTTTCTCTAGGGACTTTCTTTGCATTCCTAAATAAACAAAGACAGTTTTAGATTCACAGTTTGAACAGATACAATTGAAGCTCTTCAAGAAAATGGAATAGTTTGTACTGAGAATGTTTACTTCTGTTTATACAGTCTATTACTTAAAACTTATCCCAGCAGTGCATCTGTCATTTTCAAAAGGTGAATTTGTTTCTCAAATAGAACATGGATTTCTTTCAGTCTTCAGATTTCTGACATTTGCTCTTCTTGCCAAGTGTTCTGCTGCTTAGGGTAGTCTAAGAGTGGTGATCTAAGGTCACTAATAAGTGTTTCTTCAGTGTTTGTTTGGTTTTCTCAGTTATTCATCATTTATGGGCTCCTGAGCAGAATTCACTGGCAATCCACATTTGTGGATCACATGTTGGAAAGTGTTGTCTTGCAGTCTTCCGTTTGCTGAGTGCAATTACTGTTTAAACCCTGGGTTGGAAAAACAAAACAAAACAAAAAAAAACCAAACAACAAACCCCAAACAAAATATAAACCAAACAATAGTTTTAAAGCAGGACAAAGATTAAAGGGACTTGTGAGATCTAGTCCCACTGATCTTAAGCTACAATATAAGTGCCAGTCTGCAAGAGGTAGTGACTGAGCACAGGAGAGGAAGGACCACTTTGGACACTGGGCCTTTAGACCAAGGTGGGAGCTCAAAATTAAACAGTAGTTGAGAGGAAAGGAGGGTGTTGAGGCTCTGTTCTTAAGTACCTTAGCTTTTACCAGGTTCTGTCAAGTTAAACGTAGTAGGACACAGTTTAAAAATAATAGTCAGGAAGCAGGGAAGTAGCTAGGAATATCCTTTCCATCTCCCAAATGTGGGCATACATTTTTCATTACAGCTGCAGGAAGGAAGCTGTGGAGAGGGATTAGGGCTGAGGTTGTGCATTGTTGCTCTTGAGCACTGTCGAGTTAAAGGTGGCTATAGTAAGACACAGTGCAGTGTGTACTCCAGAGAAGCTGCTACAGAAAAAACTTCATAGAAGCAAGTGCAAGGTGAATAGTGTGAGAATAGGATAGAATATGATAAAAGAAATGTGGAGGATACTCTTTTCCTCTTACCTTGCACATACATGAAAAGCAACTGGGAGAATGATGGAGAGAAGATTATGCTGGCTTCATGTGGAGAAGGACTAGCAAGCAGTTCTTCAGGGATGGAGCTGTCACAAGTAGGAAGAAGATTGATGCTGGAGTATTCTAGATAGATGTGACTTTTTCCAGTACCCAATCTTAGTTAAGGAGTTTGAGGGGAGAAAATGTAACAGAAACATATTTGCCTAAAGGCAATAAGCAAAACTGAAATTGTTTGTGTGTTCTAGCTGTAAATCAAAATCTTGAGGAACTGTGACATTACTGTATACTCTCTCAGTGCTACAGAAATAGAACTTGTGGAAATTATCTGGTATCTGAACAGATAGCAGAGTAGAGAAAACTGTGTATGAACCAGCCAGATAACCTTAACCATCATTTTCAGACTAAACACTGATATGTGACTTTTCTTTTTTTGTGCCTAGCTGGCTCCTCATGGGTGCCCATGTATTGCTGAGGAATGAGTAAGACTGAGAAGGTTGTAAAATTTTATGTGGGGTTTTTTTTTCACTTAGGAAATCTGTGAACCCTTGCAAAAGAATGACATGGCAGGAAAAAATTTCAGTCTCAAAGAGCCTCTTGCTATTTAGGAAGGGCAAAAAGTAACTTCAGAGTTTCTTTGGCAAATATCTATGATTTTCAGGATTTTTGTAAGGCTTATCCTTTCCTAGTGTGATTATCACATTCTATGTTGCCACATAGATTGAGGACAGCTATCAGTTTATATTGGTGTGCTTTTTGTTTGGTGTTTTGTTTTGGGATTTGTTTTGTTTTGTGGTTTTTTTGGGGGGGGGGAAGGACACATAACATACACAAAATAGACTTCTGGGTTTTAGGTTGCTGGAAACCATACTAATGCCATAACCCCATGGTGAGTTAGGTGTTTTGAAGATAAATGTCTGATATGAGGATGCTTTTTTTTACCTGAACTGTTTTGTTTTGGTTCCCTTATTTATATACATTTATATATTTTTAGAAAATCTTCACTTTATACAACTCATTTTTTAAAATCCCCTTTTATTTGGCTAGCTGACTGAAAGCCTGGTGAGAGAGAATGCTTTGATAGTTCTCTTACCTACCCATCTGCTCACAAAATAGGTGCAGGTAGAGCAAGGTTGATACTTAGGCTATGTTCAATTGCTGACTGTAATTTTTAAACTTACATCTTAGTGCTGGATCTGTGAAAAAAATTCTATTTAAACATCCACGTTTTGATACCGGATATACCAGTGAAAATAGGACTTTTTTTTTTTTCCTAATGCTTAATGTAATCTCTTCTAGCTTCCTGGAAGCTAAGTTAGCTACTGAGTGTAAGTGGGATATTGTCATCAGAGCAGTGCACTGATATGTTGGATTTCTGGTTCCATTTTTTGTCATTCTTTCTAATCTCAAACAGGTAACTTTTCCTTTTTGTTTTTTACTGATTTCTAAAATAGCAAACCAGGATACTTCACAGGAGTACCAAAACTAGATTAACATTGGAAGGTGATTGAGAGAAAGCTTATATATTTAATATTATAAAAAGTCTCTTCACATATACTGCCTGTTTGTCACATCCTGCTGTCAGAACTAATCTACAATGTGCCAGCATTTACTTTTATGCTGGTATTTTGACCCTGACTTAAATCAGAGTATGATTCAGAAAGAATTACCTCAATCAAACTGAAAACACTCCAGCAGTTGAAGCAGCACATCACAATCATGAAGAGGAAGAGAAAACACAGTGGATAAAAACTGACCATGCTATGTCACTGTGGTTTTGAAATTTAAGTGTAGGACAGCTGATTAGGTTTGCACTGTGTCTTTGCACTTGTGAATGAAAAATATTGACCACGTGCTTGGACTGAATAGTCTCTTACTTGCTTGTGAAATCTTTGGACTAAAATTAAGGAAAAATTTTACTGTAGTGGACAGGAAGTTGAGATCCCATATTCTCCATGACCTTCAATGTAATTTCAAAGTGGGTGCTACTCCCTCCCTGCACTTCTTTCTCCCTCACTGGTGTTCAGTTATATTGCACGTGTGAAGGAGACTGGAGTCCCCTCACCTGTAGCAGTCCGTTGAAGGATGGTGTGCTCAATTCAGGGCTTTGGATTGTCATCTCTTGAAGGAACTTGCTATGGATTTGTGTAGTGCCTAATATGATGAAATTCCACCAGAGTGTGTGGAAGCTGATAGGCTTTGCATTATTTAAAGCTTTCAGTTGTGATTTTTTTTTTTTTTTTTTTTTTTTTTTTTTTTTTTTTTGTGAATGATTGCAATATGGATCGCTCTGAGTCATTTGGATATATTTGTGCATGTTAAAATTTTCAGCTGTTTGCTTGGACATTTGCTGTGAGTCACTTTATTTCAAAGCCTACTCTGTTTTACGCTGCTTAAAGCGATACGTGTTATGGTTCCACAGTGTGATTTGCTGAGCCTATAAGTTCAAAGAGTTTTTTCAAACAGTAAACTTGGTAAATGACCTGGGAGTCTGACAGTGAATGGTGGATGCTGTGGTTCATGCATAATGAGCAGTAAAAGTTATGTTACTGAAGCACAGGCTAGAACCAGTTTGGTTTGTTCCTGTGTTTGTGGGTTCAGCAAGAAGTCTATAATAATCTCTTTTATTTCTCTTGCTTGTATCTTCTGTCCAGTGTAGTGCCCTTTACTTTGTCAGTCTACAGCACAAACTTACCTGGGTATAACAGGAGAACAGGAGCTCGAGAAAGTGCCTTTTTTTTTTTTTTTTTCCCCCCATCTAAAGGACAGCAGTGAATTAAATTTCCACTCTTCATAGTAGTAAGTCAGGGTACTTGGAACTGGACTAAGTAATACCCTGAGCAGGCTCCTCTAACTAGATGTCCTCTGATTGGGTGGAGCCTCCGGGGTCACTTCCAGCCTGCGTTATCCTGTAGTTCCAAAAGTTGAGCACAGTGGGTCCTTACAATGGAAGCAACTGATTTGATCCATTCACATTGTGGAAGTTAGCAAACTTGAGTTTGAACTAAAGTTATTTTTAAAATAATTGCTGTTTTTCAAAAAATTTGTGTTAGTATTTCAGCATTTTTAATTATTTATACCAAGACAAAGGATGCAGAATTTGTTCTTGCATAGGCAGAAATCAAAGGAACCAGAGACCATTAGAGATAAATATTACCAGTTTATCTTTCTAGTCATAAATACAAGCAAAGAATAAACTTGTGTCAGATATGGATTTGTTAGAGACAGCAGTTAAAATTTTAATGGGATGCAGGATTGTTGTGTATTTTTTTCTCAGCTGTCCTTATGGAATAATTAGTGATTTACTGACTGCAGTAAAGATGTGATGGAGCATTTGCATTTAAGATTTTTGAAATATGGTTTTAACATTTTCTCATTAGCAGCCTTGGATAACTTTTGCTTTGGAATATTAAAGGGACCAAACCAGGATCATCTCTCTCTCTTCTTGAAAACCTTGGATGTAATGGGGAAATAGCAAAGAGCTGAAGGATTGCTATGTAATTCCAGTCTCTGAAAAGTATGAAAAAATTGAGGTACTTCACTAGTTTGAGATTTTCCTGCTACAATTACCAGATTAATCTTCTCTTTAAGACTATCATAGCTGCATTTTTAATACCTCTCCTCCTACTGCCTGGAATAGCTAGCAGCAGAGAACCCTCTGAGAACTGGAGTTTTGCTGTCCTTATCAAACTGGTTTTAGAGACATCTGAGTGAAATTTAGTGGAAGGAACTGTACAGGAAATGAAACTACACACCTAACAGCTCCTGTCTGTGTAGTCTATGAAGCTACAAAATGTTATGTGATAGAACTGTTCAGCTGACTCTAAGGCAACATGCTTGATCTTTTAAAGTTATTTTATAAATGGATCCTTTCCCTGTTCTTCATAAAGCAGTTTGTCTTCGCAATGTCTTAAGCGTTTTCTGAGGGTTTTTTCAGTTGAGCACCTAGATCTATGTTGGACTATATGTAATAGGATGTGCATGAACTTTTTCAAGTTACTTAAAATAGAAAAATCCCAGACAACCCTTGGTTATAGGGTTAAGTTTTTTAAAGTTGTTTAAGTGAGCAAGCACAGCTAACATGATGTTAAACAGATTAAATCACTGTTCGAGGGAGTGATGATAGGAGACAAAGTTGTAGACAAGCATGGTACCAATATAAGTAGTTTGCAACATTTCCTAATAAGTGTTATAATATGTAAATGAATTTAAAGGCTGGTTATCTGAATCTTGTAAATATGACATCATCTAGAAACACAGAAGAAGTCTAAGTGAACAAGTGATTTACACCAAAATACTGTACGAATATTTACAGGTGAAGTTTGTAGATAATGATTAAAACTCTCCGGGCAACTAGATAAACTGCAAGGTGTATGGTTTTGGTTTATTCGCAGCAGTGGTTCATGCTCTGCCTCAGAGGCTGGCTACACGGAGCTCTTCCTGGCTCTATTCTGGGACCTGTTCTGCTTTATGTCTTTGTCGCTGTTCTGGTGTTGGAATATACCAGTGCTCATGGGCAAGTCTGCATTTTGGAGAGATCTAAGCAGGACAGAACAATGAGCTGACTGGACCTTAATGAAATCTAAAAAGGACAAATGGAAAGCCCTTTATATGGGACATAATAACCACCTGCAGGGAATACAACCTGGAAATGCTATACATGAGTCAGCAATGTACCCTGGCAATATACAGGAGTGTAGCCACTGGGCTGAACAAAGTGATTATTCCTGTTTACTCAGCACTTAATAGACCACACCTAAACCACTGTGTCCAGTTTTGGTCCCTGCCATCCCACTGGAAGTCTGCATGAATGGTCAATATGTGCATGACCTATGAATGGAGGCTGAGGGATCTTGTGACAGCATGTCAATATCAAAGTAGTTTATGGATGAAAATGGAGCCTGACTCCTCACAGAGATGCATGGCTACAGCTGGAGATGGTGGCCATAAAGTGAAACAGGGAAGGTTTCTTTTGTGCCAGGGAATGCTGCTCTGTGATGATCTGAGTAAGAGAGGCATTTGAACACTATAAAATAGCGTTGAAAATTCTGTTTATTAAAGCTGACCATATAAAGAGAAAATAGTATCGATAATCTTGGATCTCTTTTTGTGCTGGGAACCCTGAATTGTTCAGCACCAAACAGACCTTCCAAGAGTCCATGTGCAACACACTGTGCAGACTCCATCCATAGAGAGGTTACCCCATGTTGCTCTGTTGCTGGATTTCCTTGCAAGAAGACAACTCTATTCATAATTTTTGCTGTCATGGGAGAAAGGATGCTCACATGGGAATTTCCATCTGCACTTTCAGATAAAGCAAGGCCACCCAGGTGGCATAATCGCTGGTGGAGTTGGCTGCAGCTTCCCTGCTTCAGAGGGCTGGCTGGGCTCCCCCTGCAGCCACAGAGTACGTGCAGCACGGGCCAGCCCAGACATGCACCCCGCAAAGGCGTGGGTCTGCTCGCTTGGCTCCTGCGTGCATCAGTGACTCCCCCATCTGTCATGGGCTTCCGGTCAGGATGGCTGTCATCTTCTGCCTTGACAGGATGAGTCTGTATTTCACCATGAGGATGGTCAGGCATTGAAACAAGTTCTCTAGAGAGGTTGTGGAGTCTCTCACTTAAGGGGTTTTCAAGGCCCAGCTAAATGACAGCCTAAAGCAACATCATCCAAATTTAGCATTCACTGCACTTCTGCAGAAGTGAGCTGGGTAACAGTCCTAAGGTCCATTCCACCCTCAGTTTCCCTGTCTCAGTATTTTGTGTCTCCCCTGTGATGTTAAAACTTAGCTGGAGCTTGCATTATTTTTATTGCAGTTGATGGGAATATCTGTAAGACAGAAGTCTGACTTTTCATGTAACTCTGTGGTAATAGTAATTTAGGCATAATTTTGGTAGAAGCAGAGTAGTAATTGTACCAGGAAGCTTCAATGGTTGCTGCATCACTAAAAAAGTGTGATCATGTATAAAAACAAGACCTTGTCAACCATTCCTTATTTCTGTAATTGTGGATCACATAGGCTTTATTTGTCCCCATGTTTTTGTTCTTTCTCTTGAAAAATTTGTTTCAAAAGGAATATTTGTATCTCATCTTTCATGTGAAGCATAAGACAGCTATTAGTTTTCATCTTTGCCAGCTGCTGGCTATATAACAATACATTTAATGGTGGTTTACATGTTAATATACAAGATGTATTAAAGTAATACTTAACAATTCGTGCAGCTAATATGTCTGAGGAAATACTGAGAGATTTGGATAGTTAATGTTGCAAAGTTTTTGACTATTTCTTTCTTGCAGTGGAGGACATGGAGTACTTGGTCCTTACTAGAAACCATTTCCTTCTTGTATGTTTGCTTTGGTATTCTGAACCTGTGTGTAACTTCAATCTGTGGAGCCAGCAACAGGTGGTTTAGAGGTACCAGAAATTACCATTGGTTAGTGTGTGCTAGGAAGCACTGAGGCTACTCTTGCCCTCTAAGTTGTCTTTGCTAAGTATAAGAAGGTAAGGAAGGGGTGTGTATGTAACTTTTATATTATAATACAGCTACTTTTATATTATCATATACCTTGTCAGTTGCCATTTGTGTGGCTTAACTAGGTCATGGTAGCGCAAATAGCTTTGGCTGACCTGTATCATTCCAAAATATTCAAAAGATTAATTCCTTGTTTTGGGAGAAATTCGATTATATTTGATGCTGAAGGAGAGATGGTGGTTGTTGATGGAGTCTGAATCTTCACAGATGAAGTCACTCTGCCAATCAGTACTACTGAATATCATTATCTGACGGTGAAAAGACTGAAATGAACTTCCAGTTTATCAGGGAAAATTTGATCAGTGTTTCAGTACTTGATGAGTGCAGTGAATTCTTCCTTTGATTAAATGAAATTTCTCTAGGGCAAAAGACTAGACTAAGGATCTCAGAGACTGAATAAAACATTTATTTATTTAGCATTATATAATTAATACTGCTTGAAAAATACCTGTTTTGTGAAAAAACCCCAACCCTTCTAATGCTGAATTTAGCAAAGGTGTGCCTATTTAGGTTGAGACTGAATACTGGGCATGTCAAAGTGGAAATGAGAGATATTTTTGAGTGAAGGCTTGTCTTAGGGAGCAGCTTAGTGATGAGTGGTTGTTGCAATCTTCAAAGTAAAACTAGATGTCTTTCCATAACATATTCTGTCACTAAGACTAAGGGTTTGGAATTATTGGGTGAAATCATGATCTATGTTGCACCAGGTGTCAACTTACATTGTCACAGCTGTTTGTAAAAGAGTCTGACCAGAAGGGATTGTCTGTTTACATCTGAGGGGTAACTGCTTCCAAGGTATTGTCAGTAGCTAAATTGCATTTAATTGAATTTTTGCAAGCACTTCATTTCCCTACTTGCACTTTTAATTTCTTATTAATGTTTTTGGAGTATTCCCCCCAAACTGAAATTAGCCTGTTTTGTTTCATTGTTTTTGCTCTGTATTTTATCTTCTTTCACAACTTTCACCTGTTCTTCTCCACCCTTTTCTCTGGTTTTATCAGCCTTTGCAGCCAGTTTTTTCCTGCTGGTCTGTGTTCCCTCATGGAAAGTCAACAGAGTGCTATGCTCAGCGATCAATAAGTAGTGTTACTGCCACATCATTAACACTGCGGCCTTAACATCAGGCCTTTCCCACCTTTTCCTGGCCTTCGATTGTTGTATTTATAAACTTTATGTGTAGCTGAACAAGCATTATCTCGCCACTCTTTTTCACTTGTAGTCAGGCTTAATAGCTGTTTCCAGTGGACACTTGAGTGTTGCCAAGTGAGCATAGGAGGGGTGGAGATACTGTGCTGCTCCCTCCCAGTGATATTTTTCTCCGGTAACTTGGTATTAACCAAGTTGCAACTTTTACACAACAAAATCTAAACAATTGTGGTGTTCGTGTTCACCCTTCCTGTTCTAAAAAATTATGCAGTTCCACCCTGATAACTGACCAAGAAAAATGGGGAGGGAGGCAAAATCAGAGCAGAGAAGAAGGCAGAACTCTCACTTAGTAGACTACTGCCTCTGTGCCATAAGATGAGTGATAGAAAGCATCCTCTGTAGTAGGTAGCAAGGTAGGAGTAAGGATGGAAAACTGTGCAGTGTCCCCAGAGCATAAGCTCTTACTTGATTGCATTCACATTGCCAGCCAAGATATTTAGATGTCAGGGAGTATTTGCCTGGCTCTGTCACCTTCCTGTTCTGTGTAGGGTTTTTTGGAAACTGAAAATTGCATCTTCTTTCCTCTTTTCTGTGGTGTGGAGAACAATGCTTGATCTCTGTAGGTGTTGTTAAGGTCATTTATCATCCTGGATGTACCTTTTAGGTAGGTCTTTCTACTGTGTTGACTAAGTGGGGGTCTGTTCAGTGGTTCATTTCATAGGAGTATAAGTTTGGAAGACTGATGTTAATGGTAATAGCTGAAATTTTTGTCATTTAGTGCATTATTCTCCTGAGGCTCCAGAAGCCATGAACTGACTGCTGTTTCTGGCAAGCTACATATTGAATGTTTCTATATGCTAAAAAGATTAGAATTCTGTTAAATGCATGTTATCTCTTTGTGCATTAGTTTTCAGTGCTACCTGAATAGTAAAACTGCCACAATGAAAAGTTTCTGATCTAAAACTTGAAAAATTGAGATAATCCTGAAGAGTAGTTTGGAGGGACTGTTGTTTCCCCCCCTCATTGCAGGACATCTTAGCTTGTTTTTGAGGTTAGTTCCAAATAATTTTTTCCATACATGTTCAATAACAATACATTCATGGGAGTATAATTTAATTTAACGTATTGAAATTTTTAGATTGCCCTCACTAGAAAGAATAGAAAGCCACATTTTGTATGGCTCAAAAGCAGAAAAAATGAATGCTATTTGCAGAGGTTTGTTTTTTCTTTAGCTTCCTTTTAAATTTTTTACTCTTTAAATGATTTCTGAGAAGTTCCATGAGTGCCAGGAGTATTGTTCTCTTTGGCTTAAAAATAGCATGCCCTAAAGTTTTTTTCCTGCTGAGAGAATTATTTCTCCTTTTTATTTAATTTAAAAAAATATATATTTTACAGTAAATTTTCTCATTCATACCATCTTATGAATGGAATTGAGTATTATTTCCTGAGAAGCATTTTGGAGCCAGGAAATAAATATCTTTGGAGAAATAAATGGCATTTTTGAAAAGTTTAAAAGTAAAGCACCAACTTAAAGCACCTGGCAGCTTTCAAAGTAGTATTTTCGTGGTTTTTTCCAAGTGAAGTTTTATGGCCTTCATTGCTACCACCTGAACTCCACCATTTTGGCCAATAGCAGATAATTTGTTAAACTCATTTTAAACTCAATAAAAAACTAGATGAAAATAAAAATTACTTTAGTTTAAGTGGATGGAAATGCACATAAACAGTATGATAGAAATACTGTCTGAATACTGAATAAGCATGTGAGAATAAAGGTGTATGAATAAAATGTGATTTTTTGTGTGTGTGTCAATCTGAAATCATTAATATAATTTTGTTAGTAAAATAAATAAAAGCAGATTGTTAGGTGTAGTGCATGTTACTTTTAGTGAGCTTTTCTGCTTCTGTGTAAGTTTGTATAGTTTTTTGCAAGGATATATCTCACAGAACACATCTAATCAGCGTTAACTGTAAAATAAACCTTTAAGCAGTTGCGCTGTCTTCTGAAGCGTGAAACAAATGTTGTGAGCCAGATGTGTGAGCAGTGGCTTCAGGGTGGAGACTCACTTTCTTCCTTTCTCAGTTTAAGCAGTAGCTTCATTGTCTGTCTGGAGCCTGTTCCGAATCAGAATCATACTGTCACTTTCTGTTTCATGGCTAGCTTTAAAAACTGAATTGGTGACTAAATTCCTAAAGATCTGCATTACTCCTAACTAAGGAGGAAAAGAGATGAGTGAATGAGTGCAATGTGACAGCTCTTCTTACCAGGGAAGGCCCTTGCTCGGTAAAGAAGCTTGTCTTTTATCTGAAGGCAGAAATGACACAAAAGTAAGTTAGTGAAAGATTATATGCAGACTTAGTTGGGCGTCAGTGATACGCACAATTTGTGCTGTTGTGTGCAGTAAAGTAGAAATCATTTGACTTTTCTCTCTCTGCTGTGAAATAGTCAGTAGTGTGCTCAGGTATTGCAGTGCAAGTGATCTACTGTCTCTGTTTAGCTCGAGTATTCATTGTGTGAAGTCAATTATATTTTTAATCAGTGGTACAAAATGAGAATTTTGATGAAGATTCTTTTTGTTATTTGGTTTAATGTATTGCTTTTTCATTTCACATGATGATTAAAGTGCATTATCTAGGAATGGGTCTATTTCAAATCTAATATATAAATAGAAAATAGAAATTTGGCTAGCTGGCTTTTTGAGGGATGGTCATTAGTGGTTTTAATAATGAAGAAAGAATAAATATGTTTCTGTGTAAAAAGCCTTTGAAGTGTGACATTTGTACGTGTGATCTTTACTTTTTTGTGGTGGCTCTTCCTGAGGTCTGTTGCAAAAATTATTTATTTCCTCTTGTTGTGTAGTACTGGAAAATAAACAAGCAAAATGCCTACCTAGTTAAGTGCAAGAGGATTTAGCTGGAAAGCAAGCCTGCTGGCTGGTGATTCTCGCTTGCCTGACATTCTCTGTCTCATAAGAGACTGACCTTTTACATTTCCAGTGAACAGTCACCTGTTGGGATGTAGGCAGACATCCAGGCTGATAGCTACACTGACTTGTCTGTCTTGGAGAAAGGCCTTTTTAAAACAGATTTGTTGTGTTGCCCACTGAACTGGGACGTGCTTCTTGAGGCTCACCAGACTTCTGTAGTCCTGAAGCTGAATAAAATGGTTGCTTGCATTACAGTATGAAAATACTGTTTTCCCTTATCTGTATGGTATTTTGTTTTTTACAATATAATTTTCCATCCATAATAATTTTATTTTTTCATACTGTATCCACCTGTCTGTATTCTCCATGCTGCTCAGTTTTCCAATTCAGGATGATTGAAGTTGTGTGACTGTGCATAAGCAGCTCATTCATAGTCAAAGCTTTGAAAAGAACTTGTCCAGGTTTAGTTCTACACTTTACCCAGTAGTGATACAAATGTAGCAATGACAATTACATAGACAGAAGAGAGTGGCATTTAGCACATTGTAATTGACTCATGTGGTTATAGTTACCTTGAAGTGAGCTTAGTCATTAAGACAAAGGGTTAGAAAATGGACTTTAAAAAAATTGTAATGTAAATTCATAATTATTTAAATATTTGACCTTTCCCTATTTTGGTAAGATAGGACAGTATTTTTAGAATTGGGAGAAAATGACTAGATTACACAGGTTCGTATTTTTATAAGAAAGAAAACTGGTTTAGACAAGACTTAGGAAAGAAAACAGTTCGTGCAAGCATGTAAGAGGATATATAAAGATTACTAACATAAAAATAAATCAATATACTGCTATTGACTAGCTGTTCCAGAGCTAAGTTGTATTTCAGAATAGTGTTTTTATAAGTATATATGCCAGAATATACTTTCCTATTAAAATGAAGAAATTAACAGTGGCTAAAGGAATAAGTGTGCAAAGCTACCTTAAAAATCAGATCTGAGTCAGAGTAGGCCTCATAATCTGTGAGCCATGGAGGTTTTTTTTTGTTGTGCACCAAGACCCTTGGCATATTCACATCTCTCGCATTACATGCAAATTTATTCTGTTTTGTGTGATTTAGTCACAACTCTTTAAAGAC
Source organism: Brachypodius melanocephalos (assembly GCA_013398615.1). NCBI lineage: Eukaryota > Metazoa > Chordata > Aves > Passeriformes > Pycnonotidae > Brachypodius > Brachypodius melanocephalos. The sequence goes on from VZSR01003803.1 coordinate 53,174,282, forward strand.
TGGTGTTGGCTAAAGTGATTTTGATATTAAGTTCCTTTTTGCTTTGGAGATGTGTAGGATTTTTAAATTTTCTTGTTACTTGATGATTTATAGGTCTGTATTTTTCTTGTTTTAGCCCCAAATATGAAAGGCTTGGACAAGAGACAACCAAAATAGGGATGTTTGAGCAAGATTTGTCTATTAGGTGTATAAACTTGTGAAAAGATACTGCTTAAGCTTTGAGGAATTTAAGTGAATTCAGCTATTATTGGTTTAATTTTTGTCATGTTAGGTGTTTACCATGAAGCACTGGGATGTTGTTGGAAAGGGCAAGGGAAAGCATTTAGGAATCTACTGGTAACAATGACTAATAAAGTGCTTTCACTGTTCCAGAAAGCTGTGGTTTGCGCTCTGGGGGCTATGGTTGTGGTGGTGGGTTTTCTTTTGCCATTTTTAAAGAGTTTGAAAAGCTTGGAAAGTGCTGTCAGTAGAAAAAGCTGTTCTGGAGCAAGTGGAAAGATTAGGTTCATGGTCTTTTTCTGGTATCTTTTATGGGCTGTTTGTAGTAAAGCTGACTTAATCAAAGAAGTTGCATTTTAAAGGTTGTAGATTGAAAACAGAGAGAAAATGAAACTTCTGTTAGTAGTGGCTTACTGCCTGAAAAGAAGAAACCAAGGATACACAAGCTAAAAGCTGAAAAAAATTGACACTGAAATCATATAATATCCTAGTAGCAAGAGTGACTGAAATTGTTACAGATTCTCATGCATCTGTTACATTTGCTTTTTACAGGAGCTTGAAAGGATACAGGTTTTCTGTTGAGAGGAATTGGTGTGTACCTCTCAGAAAAAGGTATTCTGTTCGGCTTAGGTGAAGAGGAAAGGAGGCTGTGATTCTTCTGTCCTTGAAATCTGCAGATATGAATATGTATCCTTTTCCTTCTTTGGTCCATGAACATTTAAAGTTTGACTAATAGCTGTTATAATTAGCCTTCAGGGCTTCAATTGCCTATAGGGTCAGGAAGAAATTATTTTCCTAATGTGTAATTTGGCTGCTTGGCAAATTTGTGCAGTGGCAGATCACGCTGTGACAGCTGACATGCTTCCTACCCCAAATATTTTGTTGTGCCCCTCTTATAGCAGTCACCAGTCACGTGACAGGGATGACTGAAATGGCACAGGCAGGAGTTGTTAATTTGCTACGTTTTACTATTCCAGGGTATTAAAGTATTAGCTACAGTGTAAGACCGGTAAGAACCATGGTGGTATCAGCTTGAGCTTTGGGAAGAAGTTTTTCCAGGGGAGGTTGTTAGGGACTTAGCAGAAAACAGTCATCTTCCTCTGTAGCATGGGGAATGGTTCACCTAATAAAGCATGCCCAAGTGATCTCATACTTAATTATTTACAGTGACTTTGCACATTGGTAATAACCTGTTGTCTATTGGTAACATATATATTTTGTGTAAAAGGACAGTAAGAACTGGGTTTGAGCTTGCATTGCAAAGTTTGTGAACTTGCTTAGATCAGGTAGCACAAGTGCAAAAGATGAGCAACTGCTTCTAATTCTGGAATAGGCAAAAAAGTACCCACAAGGGTACTGTCAGCATTTCACTTTGAAGAAGACTTTGTCCTCTCTGTGGTCCATGTTGGACAGTTTGAGAGCTGCTCTTAGAGGGATTTGGGTGACTCTTTGTGACTTGCCAGTAGAGGCTTTTAAAAATGTAATTAGTTTTACCTCATTTGAATGAGGTGACATGTTGCTTCATCCCAAGTTGAAAGTCTGAGAAGCCAGTTGCAAAAACAAGCTTTCATCTCATGAAGGTTATACGTATTTACTTACCATTTCCTCACTTTGATGAAATAACCAATAAAGAGAAGCGCAGGCTTGAAAGTTAGTCTAAACCAAAATGAAAGGTTTAACCACAGCAACTTCATCACTGTCTCGGTTGAGATGTGCCTGCTGTGAAATGGACAGCAGCCAGGCTTTGCAGTGCTTCTGACTTCACCTGGCACTGTCATCTGCTCTCTGAAAGCATTTCTTAAATGATTTAATGATGAATAGCACTTCTATTTAACAGTGTTATCTGCTCTAAATGTTCTGTAACATCTGTTGATTTGTTCATAAGTTGTTGCAAAGATGAAATAACTAAAGAGTGGCTGAAAAAGTGTTTGTGGTCTACAGAAGGTGGTCTGTCTGAATGTTTGAATAGAGAGCTGGGGCTAATTTCTGGGGGCTTCAGTGTGTGTTATCCTTGTGGAAGAATTGTCGCTGCTTTCTGCTCTTTGTACTGAACGTGTATTGTATTTAAATCGGGGGAAAAAAGCCTCAAAAATATTAAGAAATTGTGATTGGATGGAATAGCCTTTTATGCTTTTCTGGTTGTTAATAGATTATTATATAAAAAGTTGTTTTCTAATTACTTTTTTTGTTTGTATCTGATATCACAGTCAAGTGCTGTGTATTCTTTGTTTACCAACCAGAGATCTAGAAAGCAATAGAATGCCAAAAAGCCCAGCTTCAGAGATGAAATTCTTTTTGATTAACAGGAGGATGTGCTTGTATCTATAATTTTTTTAACTGTGATTGCTGAATTTCCAATAAATCAATATGAGAAAACGTAATTTCATTCTGTATTTCTTCCCAGGTTAAAAATTGAGAGTTTCCCCTCTGTGCTAGTTAATCTGTAATTTTGGATTCTTGCACAGAGGATAAGCATGACACTTCTATGAAATCACTGTCATAGAAATTAACTGTCATACTCTGCATTTTAACCTAACATGTCAAAGCTTCATTTTCCTAGTCTTGCACTACAATACACTTAGTCTTTTTCAGTGACTTTGAAACCAAACTTGAACTACGAAATGAATGTCTTGCATCATATGTATTGCCAGTTAAATTGAGAAGAATTCACTTGTTCTTTTTTTTTTGGCATTAAACTTTAAGTTGGCAGACCTATTCCAGTAATTTAAGTTTTAAAAGCCCAAAATTTCATAAACTGTAGGACTTGATTTTGGAACAGCTTTTTAAATGCTGTTTTGGTTTGTTTGTTTTAAAACATACACAGAAAAATACTAACTTATTGCTGACACAACTGACTGGGACTTCTCATGCCACTGTAAATATTGCAGTGTCAGTGCAAATATTGCAGGACATACATGTTGTTTATAATATGAGCTCTCCCTTTTTCCTCTGTGGTAATTCTTGCACTCCACCTGAGCTGGGCTGCTTTCTCAGCCTCTGGCATGTTAGAATTGTGTGGTATGGTAGCTTGAAAAGTAATTGTATCAAACTTTGTTGTTTGAAGGATCTTTTAAATTTGTTTCAGGGTTTTTGCATACTAATAGAGACTTTTGGAGATGATAGCAGCAATCTTTGTCTTACATTAGCTTTTACTTTGGGTCATATGAAAGCAAGGTTGTCGAGCTTGTGCCTTAAAGGAGAAGGTATCGAAATGTGTGGGGAAGTCAGGGATGCAGAATGGGATTTGCAAACAGTGGTATGTTAAGTAGCACAGTAGATTTTGGGTACTGAGTGAGGTGTCATCAAAGCAACCAGTGAGGAAATGTTGGGGACAGATATATGTCAAAGCTAATGTTTCTCTACGTGGTAGGTGCCTTTACTCCTGTCCACCAAGAGTGCTTTTTGTTTTCTAAAAGTACTGACACTTTTGTTTAAAGCATCATAGAGTGGCATTGTTGGTGACATTATAATAATTGTTTTTGTTAGAACACTTAGCTTCAAAGTAGGAAATAAAGGTCTCTGTCTCCTCTTTCAGACTGGGATTCAAAATCTGTCTTCCAGAAGTGCACACTCTGCATCTGTGTACTGGGAAATGTTTCATTTCTTCCTGTTGAAGTTGTTCCTCTTTGTGGAAAGAGAGGAATGTTATCACTCACTCAGCTTCATCTAGCATGAATGGTAAATGGTAGAGACAGTCATGGACAAAGAACATGGGGTAGAGGAGGAATTATTTATAGGACTTTTTATTTTTAAATACAATTTTCTCATTTGAGATTGCTACTGCATTTTGTTCTAAAGACCTCCTTTTTGTGTGTGTGTGAGAGTAGATTTTTGGGGAGTAAAATGTAGAACTCTGAACCTTCCTTTCTTCTTTAAATCATACTCATTCTTGTACAGATTATTATATTTTACAGGAAGGGTAATGCCCTTATTTCTTTGTCTTTAGAAGAAAGTTGCATTCCCTACATTTTAAGAAGCATTGAAAAACAATTGCCCCACCAAACATGTAGAGGATATGAGTGGGATGTTTGAGGATACTGTATTTGTCTGAGGCATGGACTTTTTGAGGAGTTTAGTCCCATGGTGCAAACACTTCTAAACTGTTTCAAATTTTAATATATTTCTTTCAAGAGGGAGAGGATGAGCCATGCCGAGGATTAGGCTGCTGTGTGAAGGAGGCTTTCGAGATGTACAGTTAAGATTATTGGTGTGTAAATGAAACAGATTTTCTGTTTGTGTCTGAGCTTTGTGTGTTTAGATGTATTAGACTCAGTTGTTCAGGTACCCAGCCTGTCATATTTGTTGAAGTATGGCATTAGCTTGGTGTTATCACTCTTTTTCAGGACCCTAGAAGAAGTTGTTCCATTTGGAGTTAAACATTTTTAAGGTGAAAGACTAATTGCCAAGTGTGGTACTTCTCGAGCAAAGTTACCGTCACAGACGAGTTTGGATTTGGGGTTTTTTTGTAGATTATGCATTATTATTTTGGTTTGTCATAGCTCTGTCTACAAAATGAGATACAAACAGATTTTAGTTGTTTAAATTTTTCTTTTGATTTAATCACAAAATGGGTTTTTGCTAAATTACTTAGTTTTTTTGTTTTTCTTTGCAGCTTTCATCCAGTCGGATGGCATAATAGAAATGCTACGTTTTGATGAAGGAGATTTATTGCAGGTATGTAGTCTAAGTAAATTGTCTGAACTAGCAATATTTCATCTTTTTGATAGCTGCTTTTTGAACTCATGTCTTATTGGAGTTCTGAAAATAAGCAAGCATTAAGCTCAAGTCCACAGAATATTTTTAAAGTTACTTTCAACAGTATGCTTTGGTGTGGCCAGAGGTTCTGGTTGCTTGATGGTTTGTGTTGGGAAAATTCCTGGGTTTTACCACAGGTTCTCTCTGGCCTATCTCTCTGTCCAGTTCTTTCTTTCTCAGAAAAACTGGGGGACACTTTGTGTTTAGGGCTCATCTTTGATCTAGAGTTGGCAGGCAGTTGGCTAATTCATCTGTAGGAACTGCAAATGTTGCAAGATTCCCGAACCTAAAGGCAGTTGTTGGGACCAACGCTGGGTTTAAAGAAATTCTAATTACTGCAGTGAAGTAATTACTGTTGCAAATAGTTGTTTTTCATCTATGATCTTGCTATTCCTGACAGTTTTCTTTTGGTTTGAGTCAAAACAGGAAAAAAGTTAATTTTAAAGAATATATGCTGAAATTTTGAGATGGTGGCAGTAGTTAGGATGACATACACAGCAACATAGCTTGATACTAGAGATACATAGCTCTGAAGTTCCATTGACTAGGATTTCATATGCATACATTTTGTGAATTTTGTGTATGTTGAGAATAATTTTTCTTAAGATTCCTTGATGGTGATGTCTACTACTTGAAAGGGAGTAGAGCGGTTACCAGTACAGTGCTTGATATATAATTCCTACCTCCTGGTAGTTCAAAAAAGTCAGTATATGCATCAACATATTGCATGTTTCAGATTTATGATGTTATCTTTTTTAGTTTTTCCCCGCCTACCAACTTGTTTAGGTTGGTTTTTTTCTTTCTGCAGTCCTTGGTCCTTACTGTAACTCAAGAATATCTTACTGTGGATGTTAGGACTGTAATGTACAAGAGTAAGATACTTCAAAATTATGCAAATTGGTGACAGGAAACATTGCAGTTAAAAACAAATTAGAAACCCCCAATACAAACCCCTCAAAAAAACCCCTCCCAAACCCAAATACGCTACCAAACAAGCAAACAAAAAAGCCTCATCTTCCTCATTAGCCAGTTGTTTGGCTGTCATGTGCTAAACATATTCTTATAATAGATATCTGTGTATTGGCTTGTGTTTGGATGTGTAGAGTGGTGGAAGCTTTTCATGTAGTGGTTATAGTCCCAAATTATTAAAGCTTTCATCTGTGAATATTTCTTTAACTTGCATGAAGATACCACATATCACCATAAATATAAGTTAAAAAACCCTTAAAGACTTAGTTTCTCTTCTTTTATATAGCCTATCAGAACATACTTTGTTTGACACAAAAAACAACAGTGTGATTTAATAAAAACAACAGAGATGTCTTTGGCCCAGTGTTTAAGGTAAAGATTATGTGGTTGCATTCAGTCATCTATGTTTTAAGTGTTCTTTTCTCATCAGGATTCTTTTTTTTTAACTAGTTCAAAAGAATCTTAAAAATCTCTAATTATCTTACTCATTTTAGCACTCTATTAACCAGTAGTTCTTAGACGAGAAAGTAATAGTACTGCTGTGAACCACTCAATAAGTCATATGAAGATGGGAAAGTAAAAGGATTGTTAATTATACTAAATGTTGCAAGATGTAATAATATTGTTATGGTGGGACAAAGTCAAGCAGTTTTGCATGCTGCACCGTAAAATTTGCAGTGCTTTAGATCGCATTGGGCTGCCACTTCCCTTAATATGTTGCTGAATGTTTGATTTAAAACAAAACAAGAGAGACAAAATTTCTGATAAGTGGTTTGTATGTTTTATGTTATGGTTGTGGCTCTTAAGCCAAACATACCTATATAAGTGAAACCACTTCCTTTTAATCAGAATGATAGTGTATACTGTTTTCTCTAGCTTACAAATTATTTGGGTTTTTTTCAGGTAGATATTAATATGGTGACCTCTTGTGACTACTTACTGCAATTTAAAAAAAAGCAATTACACTGTTGTAAAACCACACTTATGTCTTGTGAACAGCAGTTACTAAAGTTTTAAACCTACTGTGATATCACTCTTTCTCTTTTGAGCTTTCCATAAGCTTTCACAACTGTCTGTTGTTCATTACAAATACCATGATGTAGTAGTAAATCAGTATTGTCTAATGTTATGTCATCTTCAGGTGGTTTGGTTTTTTAAAATACAAAATATAACCAGTACATAAAGTGGTTAATAATCAATGAGGTATCAAAGCTATCTTGGTTTTTTTCCACTTCCCCCAAGAATCTGATATCTTTAGAGCAGAAGCAAGTTTTTTCTTATTTGAAAGAGTTGCTTTACAAGTAAGATAAGTCAAATCCAAGCCTTGAATAATTCTATTTTTAGGGATTCCTGCCACCTCCTTCCAGTTAGTGTCAACCCTCTTGATACTGTTTTTTGTACCAATTTGAGTACATACTGTTGGTAAAATACTCCTTATGTCTTTCAATCACATTTTAGGAATTTTATTGTAAAAAAATAAATAGAATGTGTTGAAAAGTTTGGTTTGACCAGTCTGACTGAAAACAGCTATACATTGAAAGAGAATAAATCTTTAAATATTTAAGTAGAAAAACATTTCATTGATAAAATAAACTGACAATGGAAATTTCATGAGCTCATGCTACTGGATAACTAGCAAAAGTAGAGACTACTGTACTCTTTGGGTGTGGACTTACAGTTTGTGGTTTAGGAAGTGCTATACCATGTAGTTCAATGTCTGTCTTGTCCTGTGTAGTTCTTTCTCCATCTTGCCAAAGAAAAAGTGAGAATTCTACTCTTCAGCATATATGTTCAGGTTAAAGGTTTATATCTAAATAAATTTATGCCAGTTCTGCCTGTGGATTAAATTAAAACAACTAAGAAATTTCTTAATTCTGTCTATTTACATGAATTGGTCCCTTTAAGAACTCAACTTTTTTAACTTTTCAAATAATTTGTTTAGATTCTGAACATAGAGTGAGAATAGTATTAATGTAAATGCAATGTGAGGTTTGGATTTTTCTTCAATAGCAGGTGGTTTGCAGCTGTCTGTATAATTGTTTGGCACTTCAGAGCCAGACTTGGTTGATTGTAATGGACCTTAGGAGATCATGTATACATTTTTCAGGTGGTGCTGTGTGTAGATGGGCTATGCCTGGCAGGTGGCTCTTCTGTTCCTAAAAGCTCTGGAGAAGTGTGTGTTTCATGCCTAAGCTGGTTTTGTTTGCTGCTTTTTTCTCAAACGTATGTGTATTTGGGTTTTTTGTTAGTTTGTTTTGCCTCTTCATCATAATAATTTTGTGCTAAAATCTACCTACAGCTTGTTCATGCAAGTTTTCTACAACACTCTCTAAATTTACTGGATTTTTATTTATCACTGCTTAAAGTGTGGCATTTATTTGAGACATGGTGCTCAGAGAGGACAGAGTAGTTCCTTCTCTGTCTAGTAAAACTTGTTTTAGTAATGCCAAAAATAGTTATAAATTTTTGACAGCATTTTGTTTGCTCATATTGTTTGTATTTCACTGTGCTTTCCAGGCACATTGTTTTCTTTAGTATGCTATCAGTTACTCCCTTCCCAGTTTTACATTTAAGCTCTCCTTCAGCTCAACTTTGCTATGTCAGTGTCAGGCCATCTCCTCCATGTGTCCTCATTATTTGAATCCTTGTCCAGACCTGACAGATGCTTCATGTCTCTGACAATTACGTCATCTGCAACTATTAGGAGGGCTTAAATAAACTACAACTGTTACTTTTAATAATTTGTCCTTTCATGTTAAGCCAACATACTGGCTCACTTTTTGAGGACTTTGAAAAGTGAACAGTAAAGGAAAATTTATTTTTCAGAGCAAAGTTTTGGGGTTTGGGTTTTTTTTTTCATTAATGAAGGACTGTTTGCCACATCATTCTATTTGTTGTTAGAGCTTTTGCTGTGGGTATCTAATATTCTTCTGCACAGTGTAGTTGGGACCACTATTTTCTAGAGTGATTTTTTTTTTCAGACTGTTTGGAAAGCACTTCTGCTTATGCAGTATTATTTTTAAAGTAGTGTATTGCTAAAATGAAGAACGAAAGGGGTAACAAAACTTTTCAGTCAAATTATCTTGATGTGAATCTGCTGCAATAATCGTAATTGTATGAAGCTGTTTTTGCATGTAAACTCCTATGAATTATTTTACTGATAACCCCTAGAAATTATTTTACTGATAATTACTGGTTTGCAGAATAGCTGAAATAGGGGACAAGAAAAGAAAACCTGTGTGCTTATATATGCTTAATACATACTTGCTGTCTTTGTTCATAAACTGCTGTAAACTGCTTGTTACAAAGACTGGTAGTGAGAATTACAATGGCCTTAGATGACAAAGAGACAGGACCTTAATGTGATGTGCATTGGCTTTGAAACAGAGAAGACATGGAACCAAGTTACCTTTGTGGAACTCAGCTGTGTTTATCTCTTACTGGTGGAAGTTCAGTATTTTCTACATGATCTATACTTCATTCTCAGTACAGCAAAGAATTCTCTTAACAGAAGTGGCAAGTATTCAGTTCTGGTGGATCAGCAATAGTGTTTCCAGAGAGTAAAGTCTAAGCGTATTTTTTCATTAACTCAAATTTTCATATTGTAGATTGAATTTTTGAAGGGATTTGATGTGATCTCCATTGGTATCTGCCTAGCCAAAGTGCTCAGAATACAGGCTCAGAGTTGAGGCAGTAAGGTGGCTGGAGCATTGACCTTGATGGGTGTATTCTGCAGGACACAGTTCAGCTGGCAGTTGGTTACCTGTGATAGAGCTTGGAATCAAGGACAGCACTGATTCTTAATGTTGTCTTTAGCAGCCTGGGTATGGAGAGTACTCTCGGTGAGTTTGGAGATGATAACAAATTGGCCAAAGTAGCTGTTACACTGCAAGGCAAGGCTGCTATTCAGAGGGCCTTCAGCAGGCTGACAGGACCCTCATTGACTTTCAGCTCAGACTAATGCAAGGCCTGCACGTGAAGGGAAACAGCCCTGAAGAAAAGACATGGAGGGGGTTCTGGTAGAGAGCAGGTTGAACATAAGTAGTCCATGTGCTGCTGTAGTAAACATAACTGCCAGTCTACTTAAATGTGAACAATGATAAAGGGTATGATTTTCCCCCTACCTGTGGTGCTGCACCTGAGTATTGTGTCCAGTCCGGGCTACCCAGTGTGAGGAAGGCACTGACATACTGTAGCAGGCACAGCAGAGTAATACAGGATGACTGGGGGCTGGAAGGCTTCTCATGTTAGGATGTGTTTTTTCAATTATTAGGAGAAAAGACCGAGAGGAAATGTGATTGCTGTGGGCAGTGTGGAATTAACAAAACAAGAACCATTGTTCGTTGTTTCATTGTGTGCAGTGGAAGGATGAGAAGCTTTGGCTATGGATTCTCAACCCATGCAAGAAAAAAAAAAAGACTTTTAAACTTGAGGATGGTAAACACTGGACCAGGTTATTAAAAGAAGTTGTAGAATTTGTCTTTTAAGATGATGGCCCAAAGCTGTGAGCAACCTTCACTAATGAGATCTCTACTGAGCAACAGCTGACTGGGTGGCCTCTGGAGCTTTCTTTCCCGTGTGCGATTTTTATAAAGGAGTAAGAACCATGTAGCTCATTGCCATTGCTTATGAGCACCTGAAGTTCTTCTGCTTCTTGTACTTGAAGAATTGCCATCCCCAGGCTTTAGATTAAAAATACTTAGTGCACAGGAGTGACTGTTGCAAAGCCAGTGTCAATAGCGTGTGTTGCATTGGCTACAGCCAACTGATGATGGTTTTGTTCCCTTGTGTGAGTTAGGGTCATGAAAGACCAGGGCAAGAAAGGCTTCAGTCCGCTTGCAGCTTCCTTTCAGGTTACAGCATTCATTTTTTCATTACTTTAAGCGAGATATTCCTCATTAATTATGTTTATTTTAATTATACTAATTATTAAATTATTGGCATAGAGCTCATGAGTGCAACAATGAAGACCTAAGCTGCCATTTATGTATCACTTGTAGCTATCTCTCAACATTTAGTTGCGAGTAGCACCTACCTCTTTTATGGGAAGGAACCAGCCTTACTTTGAAATAGCAAATTGTAAAATGTTCTGAATCTTTCAGACTGCAACAGTTTTTAAATTGGTGTGGATACTCTCTTGTTTAGGAATATAGAAGACTTTGCTTGTTGAGAATTTTGTTAACATTAAAGAAATAATATTTGGTGTTGGAAACCCCAAGTCTTTATTAAGAGGGTCTGCCTCCTTGTGTTGCCCCAGCTGTCCTTGTTGAAGACTTCTGAGCTCTAGTTTAGTTGCTTAAACATAGGTAACCTCAATATGAGTAAAATCTCAATAGTGCTATTTGAGATGTCCTGGGCATCTACATGGACCCGGCAGATATGGCATAGGGTGTAGGAGAAACCGTGTCCTTCTGGGTGTCAGTCTGAGACCAGGCAGGGTGCCCTTTATCTCAAGTGGCAGCAGATGCCTATGTTTAGATGACTGAATGTAGTGCTGGGTAATATGACCTTTTACCAAGAAGTGAAGAATAGCCATTATAACAAATGGATGAGACATTAAAATCAACTTGGTGATTGTGATTGTTTGTTTGTTTGGATTTTTTTTTATGGTCTGGCTGAAGTTAACAACCATGCGTATTTCTTTAGAGACAGCCTTCAGGCTGTAAGGTATGGATTTTGAATCTCTGTGTATGCTAGATTATTATCTGGTGTCTTCCACAGTTATATTGAGTCTTTAAAGTGTACTTTGAGGTACGAATTCTGTGAAATCTGTCTTGAGAATATAAGGCTGTGAAGAGAAACTATTCTTAAGTCTTGAAACCATAGTGTTGGCTGACTGCCTTCAAATTTTCTAGCTCACTGTGTGCAAGTTTTCTCATGATCTTTATACTGAAATCCTTTTGGTTTATAGTTTAATCCTTCTGGGGTTATATAAGAGATTAAATTAAGGCATGATACTGTTAGGAGCAACACCCTCAGTGTTATGTGCTGTCTTCAAATTTTAAAAATTAAAAAAAAAAAAAAAATGAAAATAATCACTTGTCTTCAAGACTTGAGCACAGACAGCATTTTGGGCAGAAGGATCATAAATGCCCGGTAATGGTAAAAGGAGTGATTTTTTTCCTCTCTCACTTTTTTCCTGCTCAGTTGTATATTTCTACTGTTTCCTTTGTGCTGACCTTAGGTTTTCTTGTTAGGGATTTGGATTAGGAAATTAATCTAATTGAAGGGGGTTTTTTCCCTGTAATTTATCTTATTATGTGTCTTGAAATATTAATAGTGTGCACATGCATCATACTTCCTGACTATACATTGCAATATTTTGTTATTTGTAGTTCTTCTCCAATATAGATAAAATTTAGTAAATGTTTCATATAAATCATTTTTGCTAATTCTGCTCTTTACCATTTATTCTTTATGGAAGAAAAGCTGTATTTTTTAAACACCATAATTTTATTTCTTTTTCCCTGATAAACCAACGGCATTAAGCAAAACCTACACAATAAATAGTGGATTGATCAGGTACATGGCTTTAGTTCTTGGCAGTTTAGGAAAAATAAACACAGGAAAAATAGCAAACCAGACTGTAGTACAATAAGTCCACGATTATACCTGCAGATCAAATTTTTAAAAAAGCGTTTAAGACTTGTAACTAAACACAGTTGTATGTTTTTGTTTACTGCATGACTTGAAAGATTGACGTGTAATAAAAATGAGTGGTAATTATAGAAACTGCCACATGAGATTTATTTTTGGTTTAGTTCCATGATGCTATAGTTGCTGAAGTTGGTATACTATTTCTTTACTCTTGATTCACCCTGATCCAAGAAACAAACTTCAAAAACCCCAGCAAAATCCACACAATGAAATACCCACAAAAACAGACCAAGCCAAAAGTTTCTGCTCAGAAAACAGAAAGTGTAATTAAAATTAATTTATAATACTACTTGTGTTTAATGGATATCTGAAAGCAAAAACCAGACTTTTCCTTGTAAGTGTGAATCTTTGCTCTTAAATATATGTCAGAAATGCCAGTATTAGTAGAGTGATTTATGAATATATACCGATCTATAGATATTTGACCTAATTTTTCATAGCAAATTAGTAATTTCAAAATGTGGGGGAAAACCTTGGGTGTGCAGTCAGATAATTCAACACCCAACAGTTAACTACAGCCAAGGAAATGTGATAGTTGCACTTTTGTCAATTATGTGTATTTCCATTTGTTTCTGTGTTTTTCTGGAATTGAATTTGATCTCCATTGCCCTCTGTCTAAAAGCTGACCTAGGTATCTTAGACAGAGTCAACTATTAGTGGTATTGACAGCCAATTATGATGCTTAAGAGTACCCATAACTAACAACTTTTCTGCGTGAAATTATTTAAAACTTAATAGAATGTGCTCTCTAGTTAGAGCCAAAGCTAGTTGTCAAGGATGGGACAGTGATGGTAATGGCTATTTTAGTTGTCATGTCATAGGATCTGATCCTTAGCTTCATCATCTGGCTGTCAGGTAACTGCTGCTAACTTAATTATTTGCTTTAGCTATGTTTTGAAAGGAAAAAACCTCTGTTGTTGGAAGAAAGGTTTTATTTCGTTTTAGTGATTAGTGTGCTTTCAAGGACATTGGTAAGGATTACATGGTTTTATATTAGGTTTTATGTATCTGTTAATGTCACAAACTAAGTTTGGTTGTTGTGGTTTAATCCCAGCTGGATGCTCAGCCCTACAGAGCTGCTTGCTCTGTTTCCCCCAGTGGGATGGGATGAGGGAAGGGAATCGGGAGAGTAAAAGTGAGAAAACTCCTGGGATAAGATAAAGACACTTAAATAGGTAAAGTAAAATAAAGAAATCACAGAATTATAATCACAGAATGTTCTCGGTTGGAAGGGACCATAAGGATCTATGAATCAAACTCTTGGCCCTGCACAGGACAGCCCCAAGATTCACACTATGTGCTTGAGAGTGTTGCCAAAACACTTCTTAAATGCCTATTTCAGTGCCAAACCACCTTTTGGGTGAAGAACCTTTTCCTAATATCAATCCTAAACTTTCCCAGACACATGCTGTCACAGAAATCATATACCCACTGTCCTTATCTCAACCCATGAGTTTTCTCATGGTTGAAGTGAGAAAATAATGTGTGGCAGTTTAAAACTGGGAGGTTTGCCTTTGTCTTTCCAGTCTGAAGAAAATATAAAGTATGGAACTAAGAGATCTGCCTTTTTTGTTTAATTTCTCTAGATTTGAGAGCTAATTAACTTGTTAAGTTAGCAGTGCTTCCTAGAAAGTTTTAGATAGAAAACATTCTGTACCTCAACCATTCATTACTTAACTAAAACTGATTTTAAATTTCTCCTTCATTTTAATTGAATTTCTCTTACAACCTGTTGTAAATTGTTTCAGAGTAGTATTTACCTGTATCTTACTGCTAATAAAAAAATGGAGTGTGGCATCAGAAGTTAAGACGCTGAACTAAAAGCCTATCAGTATATGAGTAGTATACCTTAGACAGGAAAACATGGAAAGATACGTAAGCTTTTTTCCTATTCATTAAATTTATGGTGTTTCAAGGAAGAATAAGAAATGGACTGCTTTCCTAATTACAGTACAAACTGTGCTGTTTAAAGGAAAGCTTGCTGACTTTCAAATTACAATAACAGTATAAAACAATTTAGCTTGTTATTTAGTCTTTTCTTCGCTGAGGAAAAACTGCACTGATTTTTTGTACTGTAAAATGTAATTTAATGTGAAGCCCTTCCTGCAATATCCCTTTAGCAAGGCAGTCTAATTCTCTATATCAGAAGTTTTAAAACCAAAAAAATACAATGAATGTTCTGTGTGGCCTTTCAAAATTGCAAATAAAATCCTTGTATTACAGACAGACTAGCTTTTTTTTTTTTTTTACAATGATAAATAATACACTTCTAGCTTTCTTTAGTTTGATGCAAATTGGACAGTGAGCAAACCGAATAACTTAATTTTAAATCTGGTACACTACATAGATTTACAGTCCAGAATTGATCCTTGACATGAATCAAACATTAATGTTTGTAGACTCAGTGATCTAATAGGAGTAACTACAAAATTTCGAAAAAGTGTCTCCAAATAGCAAAATCAAAATTCCTCTAATAAAAGAATCTATATTTTAAATAAAGGTAATTTTTAAGAAACTATTTAAAAATACTTTAGCTTAGAAGGAAGAAAGAAAGTGTAATTTTTAGCTGAAAATCAGTGAAGTGTCCTGCAAAAGGGACTTGATTTTTAGTTCTGAAATGAGATACAAGTTTGCATTCCACTTGCAAACAAGTGACATCCTTGTACTAGAGGTGAACTGGTCAAGGTGCACTATAGACTTTATCAGACCTGTGAGCTTTCTTCCCACTCTTAGGAGATAAGTATTCAGCTTGGCCATGAAACGTCTTTAAGAGGATGACTAAAATCCTCAGTTTGATCTCCAAATCCTGTGGGTAGACAGAAGTTTTCCAAGTCTGGTATGTTTTGACATTAGCAGTATCAGAAGGACACTGCAGGCATCTAAACCAGTTGGTATTTCTTAGGCAAGAGTAAACTAATTGGAAATCCCTAGACAACCTAACCTCTTTGTTTTCAGGTAATTAACTGAAATGTTCAGCAGAGTGGAAGGAAGGGTATGAATAATAGAGGCTAGAAGATCATTAGCAGAGAAGGAGATGATGTTTCCTAGTCAAATGGAGATTATAGTCTTCTTTGTTTTCTAGGTGTTAAATTACATCAATGAGATGATTGATGGACTGTTTCTTGTTTTATATGCTTTACTTTGTAGTTTATTTTTTACATCTATCTATGCTAGGTTTTTCTTTTGCTCTATACAGTTTTCTAATTTCCTGGACTTTTTCCTTCTCTCGATTTTTAGGGTTTTAAGTTGCTGCTTGTTTTGTAGTTTGTGGGCATTACTACCACAGTTCTCCTCCAAGGTCAAACTTATTTAATTGGAAAAAGCCAGTTCAGAACTTCTCCTTTTTTCTTTCAAGCTCTGATTTACTAACTTGTTGCAGTTGACAAGTTGTTAGGTTGGGGTTTTTCCCTTGCTGGGGGTATAGTGCTGTTGGTCTCTAAAATTTAATTTTTATTTTCTTTTACAGACTGAGACAACTTTAGGCCTCAGTTCATATCAACAGAAAAGGTAAGCATATTTCTTAAAGTTTCATATGCCCTCTAAGCATAAGATTTGTGATACTTTTAATAAGAATAATAAAGGCTTAGTGTAAAATGATCAAATAAAAACCATGGATTTTTTTTCAATTATTTTTGTCACACAGAGGAAGCAAAACTAAAACATGAGATAGTTTTTAATATTGAACAGCTCAGTCATAGAATGGTTTGAGTTGGAAGGGACCTTGAACAAGCTAGTTCCATCCCTCTGCCATGGGCTGGGTTCCTATCCCTTGCTACCCTATCAATAAAGAATTCGTAATATCTCATCTAAACCGTCCCTCTTTCAGTTTAAAGCCGTTTCTTCCTTGTTCTAGCATTAAATGGCCTTGTGAAAAGTCTCTCTCCTCCTCTGTTGTAGCCCATTTTGGGTAGTGGAAGGTGCTCTAAGGTCACCTCAGAGCCGCCTTCAGGCTGAGTCATCCCAACTCTCCCAGCCTGTCTTTGTAGGAAAGGGGCTTTGTCCTTCCGATCATCTTTGTGATGATGAACTTCATGAGGAAGAAAGTTCACATGTGGAATAAAAAACTGAAGAATTCTTTAATTCACTTTGTAATGTATACCACAGAGTAATTATGTGTAATTAAACTGAGACTCTGCTTGTAGATTTCTTTAAAATCATTTTTCTGTGGTTTCTTTTACTGAGGAGAAAGTTTGCCTGCTTCAAAAGTTCTTCATATACACTTTGAAGAAAAACTTGATGTTATTTTTGATAGATTCTTCCCCGCATTCCTTTGTCCATCATAGAATAATTAAGGTTGGGAAAGGCCTCTAAGATCACCAACTCCTACCTGCCACCATGCCCACTAAGCCATATCACAGAGTTGTACAACTGCTCATTTTGTGATGGTGATGTCACCTCTTCCCTAGGAAGGCTGTTCCAGTACTTAACCACATGATGTTTTTTTTTCTGAATATCCAGCCTGAATCTCCCCTGGTGCAGCTTGAGGCCACTTCCTCCTGTTCTGTGTCTGGTTGCCTAGGAGGAGTCTGACCCCTACATGGCTACAACCTCCTTTCAGGTGGTTGTAGAGAGCAGTGAGGTCACCTCTAAGCCTCCTTTTCTCCAGGCTAGAAATCCCATGACCCTGTCTTGTCCTCTCCTGTCCTGAAGACATAATCTGTTACTGAGGAGTTTGCCATGTGTAATATCCAAGAAGGAGAATAAGTGGCCTCTTTTTTCCCTGGTCCCTAATTTTTCTCTGAAAAATCATCAGATATTGTTTACTTAATGAGTGCATTGAACAGTAATAATGAAGCTTGTTTCTTGCACAATGGCATTCAGTAAACTGTTGTAGCACATTTTCAGTAAATACAGTTATGGTTTTTTCCACGATCTGTTTTCTGTTCCTTTTCAGGAAATCTAGTAAAAGAATTTTCCATTTCAGATGAGTTCCTATTTTACTGTGTGTATAGTTGCTTAATTGTGGGCTTAAGATCCTTCTTTTTGCAAGTTTTGAAGAACCTATGAAATCTTCAGCTGTGGACAGGAATGCAAACTGCTGTAGTTATGTGCTGCAGTATGTCAGTCAGATTGCAAGTATGAGAACATGAATTTACAGGAATGACAGTTGAACAAAAGATAACAATGATTAGTGTATTTCTGTGTCTTGGATACAGCCAGACCTTGTGGAGATTCTTTAAATGGAATAGTATCTTGTTTAAATCATGAAATCTCAATGCAGAAGGAAAGTGTCTGTATTGGCATCCTCAGATTAGGTGCAATATTGTTTCCCAGAAAACAACTGAATTTGATGGTTCTTGACATTGAGGCCATGGATGAGATTGCTTACAGGATTTTTAATTTTCATTTCTCAGCTAAGAAGATTGCTTTATATATTGGAAACTTCAGTGTTCTAGAGTGTGTTCTGTTAAAACACTGGTTTAAATATCTGAATACAAATAGTCCATTCCACTTAAGAGCACTGGCCTATTTGAAGTTCAGTCTCAATGTGATGAAGATCTGCATCACAAGCTCCCTGTTACCATGTTAGATAATAAATACCAAATTTGCTTTCTGTTTTTCTCTCTCACTGCTGTTACTAGTTTTGCATGAATCTTTCCTTTAAGTCTTTTTCTAGGTGGTTTTTTCAATGGCATTGCTGAAAACAATACTTCCGTAGAGGACTTGTCTTTTTTTGTCCTTATTAGAGATGATTACTCTTTCTTGGTATAGCTTGCCAATATTTTTCCCTATTTAGACACTTCATTCAGTTCTCTGATGTATGTTTTAGCAGTAATTGGAAGGAGGGAAATGAACTAGCAGTTTAATTTGTTTTGTTCATGCCTGTTGTCAGGTTACAGTGCATCTATTCAAGCTTCTCCCTGTTCTTTCCCAGACACTCCCGCTTGGGAATTGTTAGCTTTGAACTTTGTCTGGTATGAGTGTGTTTTCCTGTTATGAGGTTAATATTGACATGTGTGAGCCAGCTACTATCTGGGTAGTTTGTGGAAAAAAAAATTGTGGTTACTCTTTTTATTCATCTGCATTTTAGCAGCAGCTTCTGCCAGATATTGAAGTGGTCAATTGTTTTGTGGGAGTTCACTTTCTCACTGAACCTGTGATTAATACCCATATTTCTGAAAAAAATTCTAGTGTTAAAAATTAAAATATGTTTTCTGATATATGCAGCTCAGCCTTGTTTTGTAAATATTAACAAGTTGTGGATGCACTCAGGTTACTTACAAAACCTTTTTAGCTCAAAAAGTCTGCAATGGCTCTTTCGAGGATTCTGGCACAAAAAGTACCCACTGTGAAGTATTTGCCAATTTGTCATTTTAAAGGTTCATGTAGTTATTTTTAGATAGCTTTTATTTGATTTTGTGGTAATGGAAATAAAGTAGCAGCTTTCTAAGAGTTCTTGTTGCTAAATAAAATAATGAGAATTAAGCTGTTTCACAGCTTAATTCTGCTGTCTTTATTTCTTTACAATTTATGGCACAAGAGAGGAAATAAAACCCTTTAAACAACTGCTGAAGTAATGTGGGAAAAAATACATGGGGATTATGCTTGGATTTGAATTTTCTGCAGTAGCAATTAAAGATGTTACAGATAAGATTCCACAGAGCACGTAACTCTACAGAAATCCCAGAACAGCTAGAAAGGTAAAGTGAGGATACAGAGACACAGTTGCTGCCCAACTTTGCAGAAGTCTTTAAATACTGTATGTGACAAGCTTTTTCTTCATCTCCAAATGTAAAGATGTGCATTGATTATCTAAAATTGAGTGCATAGTACTTTGATAAACAGCAAAGCATTATGGAAGTGCTGAAGAGTGAAGAATCCTTAAGACAGAAGGATATTGTGGCTCAGCACAGATGGATGCCCATATCAGCTACAGTGTTTGTAGGCATTGCTATTTGGACCATGTTTGTGACAGCATCTGTGATGAACATTATTGAGACATAAAGTTGCTCTTCAGTGAATTACATCTGGGTAGCAGCAGTATCTTAGTAGTTGAGGTAAATGCCCACTCAAATGCAGCATGGATGGAACAGGGAGGATAATGATCCTGCTAGGGACTATATGTAGTTCACTCTCAAGTCTCATTTTTAAAATCAAGATTCTTGCAGAAGGAAAAAGGTGTTTGAAACATTTAAATTATGGGTTCAGATATCTCCTGGCCAGTTCTTAGTCTGCTGGTGCTTGTTGGCAGATATCAGCAGTCCTCTCTTCCAGGTGCGTCTTTTCTTTTTTATATTGTTCTTCTTGTCTTTAAAATCTAGGAGACTTGGAGGGGTAGGGAAGGAAAAATGTTTAAATTGTGATATAAGACCGGGAGCCATATTTCTGCATGCATACAATAGTAATTAACTTTGTGTCATTATGCTGTAAAGTTGCCCTACCCATGGGTGTATCCAGCCTTCGGTGAGCAAGTGCCCAGCAGAGCAGACATTTTTCACCATTTTCTGGTCTGCTGCAGGTTGACTCATGTTGGGCCCTTCGGTAGGCAAAGTTTGTGAATCCCAATATTGCTTGCTCTCATTTGAATCTTATTACAGTTCTTACTTTTATTGTAATAGCTGGCATTCATTATGGTGTTGATGCCTTGACCAAATGTAAGGAACTTTAAAAATCTGCATTATACAACTGTCTTTCCAGGATAATATAGCTCCATGGCCTGAGAAAATGTTGCCTAACCTTTACATGTATTTGGAGACTCAAGTATGTCACGATTGTTCAAGTTAGGCCAAGTTACTCTTGACAGTGTTCTCAATGCATTTGAAAGAAAGATATTAATTAAAACTTCTGTAAATATTGTAAATATTTTTAGTATTTTTCCATAAAAGGAATTGAAATGTCATTCTAGCAATAATTACCAATACAAAAGAGGTGCTGTCTAACTGTTCAAAGTTTTATTTTTGAAGAAATGGACAGAATTATTTTTAAGATCACTTTAGGATGAGTGGTTTCTGTTTAGTGTTACCTTGACAATGGAGGTACAGGAACTTTTTGACCTTTTTCATTTAAAAATGCACTCTAAATGGTTTTTAAAATTAGGCTGTAAACTCTGAAGACATACTAGTCACTTTTTTTATCCTTATGAAATATAACTGTTAGTTTTCCAGTTGCGTTCTCCTATGTCCAGTGTCTCTGTAAACTTCGTTTTGTTGAGCATTTGTTGTACGGTCTGAGGTTTGACTTTAGCCTAAGAAGGTGTACCCAAGCACTCTCATATTTGACAACTGTAATGTGTCACAGCTGCACTTAATAGTAGCAAGAATTTTAACTTCTTTTGTAGATCTGAATACAGTTTTTCCTATTGGTGTCTTGTATTTTCACTTCTGTTGTACTGCAGTCTGCACACACGTGGCGTATGTGCACACAGACACACATTTTAAGTATATATTAAGGCTGTCTGGATGTTCTAAGCCCACTCCTGTCCTGATAGTGGTTTATTACTTTTATGTGGATGAAGCTGTTTTTAGTGACTAGGCTCTGGAGCGTTGAAGATGCTTTGACATCCAAACATAGAGTGCTGGAAATTGATTAGCATGCTGTATATTAGACTTGAAGTGTGAAGATTCCATCACAGGGTTTTAGAGTGAGTCATTGAGATACTGTAATTTTATTTTAAAAGCTTTTGATTTGATTTTGACTTAAGGATACAATTAAGATTTCCTAGCCTATTCTTAAACTTTTACTCCTGTAAATAGCTTCCTTGTTGAAGTGGTTCTGGAGTATGGAAAGACATCTGAATTTGATCAATAATTAGTTTTCCTGGAATTGCACGGGGTGGAATTGGATTGCTCTTTGCTCAAGGCCTCAGCTTTCCTAAGACAAGCCACACGTGAGTGTGCCATTTCCTGGCTGCTCCTCCTTGTTGAGGCAGAACTGCATAGTTCTGGGTAGTACTGGATTTGTGGAGTCGCTTTCCTTAGCCAGGACAACTGGCTGCGGCTCTGTCTTTGGACATCTAGGATTGATACGAAGTCAGAAAACAAGGATCTAAAACAGTAATGCTGCTTTAATATCAGAAGAAAAACCATTTAAAGAAAAAAAAAAAAAAAAGAAGCTGTTGGTCTTGCTATTCAGGAGCCATTGATATTCTTCTATTCCTTAGTCTTCTGCATTTAGATTTTTTTATGTTGTTGTCTCCCTGTTTTGTTTTTTGTATGAATAGGATTTTTACTCAGCTCAATTAGTGTTGCCATTACAAAGATGCTTAACTGTGGTCACCATCACATTATTCTGAATAATAAAAAATGTTTTGGTCCATGAAACTGCTTTGTATTTTTTACTTCTAATTTTTGTTGTGGGTTAACTATTGCGTTCTATATAACCATACTGATAAAATAAGCAGTAGTAAAGAGTACTTCCAGGTACTTTGTGGACTTCACTGCTGGATTGTTTGAATGCTATTTAAGTTTTGGTTTTCATCTACTAGAATTCTCTTACAGAGTTTCCAGGGGGAGGTTAGTATAGGCAAAGCCAAGGAATGTTTCCAGAGCAGAGTCATTGTCTCCTGGATATTGCAAGTTTTGAACAGTATTGAGTGTTTTCTCACACATGGCCTCAGTACCTTCAAATGCATTCATGATTGTTTATGTACTTGTACACAAGTAGCTGGAGAAGCTCAGGATGTGTATATAAATTACTGTTACACATTGGACAATATCCAAAGCATATTTCATAGCGATATTTGGACATTTCTATGAAAGATGATGTAAACCTGTTTAGTGTGTTGTTTCACTCAGCCATCATTACATAAAGGAGGGGTTCACACTTCAGTTATGTCCATTTTCAAGATACGTGCTCTTGCATAATCTTTCTTGGAGACACCACATAATCACGTTGTAAAATTACAGTATACTGACTGGACAAGTTTGTTTTGTTTGTTTCTTCTTTTGAATTAGTTGCTTTATTAGTATTAATGAACGTTTTACTAAGAAGGGGCAATTTGAGATAGGAATGGAGCAAAAAAGTGTCGTGTAATAGTATCTTTTACAGCATTTCAATTTTTCTTGCAGTGTATCCCTGTATCGGGGAAATTGCCGACCTCTCCGGTTTGAGCCACCAATGCTGGACTTCCATGAACAGTAAGTTGAAAAGTCTTTTGATCTGTTTAGTAATGCAAATTAAAATAAAACAAAAAATCATCCAAACAGAAAAGCTCCAAAACAAACAAAACAACCCCATCCACTGCAAAAATCAACAAGCAAAACTCCAGCAAATTAATAAGAACAGTATTTAAAGCTGATAGAGAAGGTTGTATACAGAGGTTGCATTAATAGATTGTAAGTGTAATTGACCTTCAGAGGGCTGCTGTACTCAGTCTTATGCATCATGTAGCAACCTGTCAGCTGCTGTGGTTTTGATGATACAAGTACTTGTATTTTTTAGGTACTTGTACAGCTGCTATGCAGAGTGGGCAGTTTTAAGTCTAGAACGTAAATATTCTGATGTGAGATTACCTTTCTACTTGAATATAATCTGTGTCAGGGAGCATGTACCCTAGCGTATCAGTTTTGCTATTGCTTTAGTGGCAAAAAACCCTGACTGTGCATCTGCAATTGTTAGAATAGTAATGTTGAGTTGTGAAAATAGAGCCTGAAGGAGAACAAATAGTCTCCAGGAACGGAGCTTCATGTTCTCTACCTTGTAACTGGTTGCTGTTTCTGTTAAACAAAAGGGTGAAGGAAGAAAATTATACATTTTATCAATGTATCTGTTATTTCCTCTGAGAACTACTTCAGTCTTAACTTTTTACTGTGAACTGGTTACTGTGTATATGTAGCTCCAATCCATCTTCTTCCCAAGAGTCAAAAGTGGTTCTGGGGTAGCTGTTCATGGAGCCTCTGTGCATGATTGATACTTAGACCAATGTAAATTGTAGTGGAGGCATTTCAAACATTTTGTTACCAGTTCAGCCTGGAAGAATGAAAACAGCCCAGGTGTGCCTTAGCACAGCATTCCTTCCCCCATCCTCAGCCAGGACTGCTGCTGGATGAAAGGCTGTTTCATTTACAGATAAGCCACAGATTATTTTCTTTTGGGAAGACTGTTGTACAGTTTGGTGACTACAGAGTTGTGCAAGGAAGCTCCTGTGTATTGACATGTATACTTGTATCTTTCTGAAAGAAGAGAAGCCATAACTGTATGTTGTTTGCACAGAGTAGCTTTCCAGAAATCACCTCTATACAAAAAAACCCCCAATATAAATGTCACTAAATAATAAAGCTTTATGAAAATGCCTCATTTTACAGAACTTACTTGTACTCAGTTTAACAAAATAGTGGCTTTACTTCTGATTAAAGACAGAGTAAGTCACTCTGCCCCCTCTTTTCTCCTTCAAAATTTCCTTTAGCTTTTGATGTTGTGTGATTTTGTTGTTTTTCTTCCTAATGTCAGTAAGCAGTCCTAGGTAAGAGAATACTGAGTTTCTAAACTGAATAACAAAATTCAGTTTAATTCTAAACTGAATAACAAAAAGTAGTAAGCTCTACTCTACTGCATGTCTGCCACAAGAAAATTAGGTTATAGTTAATAAATTATTTTGGTGAGTGCAGTACAAATTCAAACTTGTTGAGCAGTGCACTTTTTGTTAGAGCTATGCTAAACTTATCAATTGATTTATTTTCTTTTAAAAACTGTAAGAGTTTTCAGTTCATAGTAATTCCAGACTTGGATATTGGGAGTGTATTTTATGCACCTTCTTCTACTATGGATAAATGTGATGTTCTCTGAGATGTCTTTTAAAGGTTATCTAGAGTTTACGTGCTTATGCTCTGAAGAAAGCTATGCATGCTTATTTCCTTTGTGGATTTCCAAAGATGATTTTTTTCTCCCTTGCTACAAGTAGATCCAAGATAGTACCATAAATACTTTAAGTCATTCTTCATTATATTTCAGCATTTACATAAGCTGTTCTTGTCAAAGCTGAGAGCACCGAAGGAACAGTATAGATGTAATACAGTATTAAAGTAGTACAAATCTCCTACTTGGGTATGGCTCTGTACAATACATGCAAACTGCACTATGCTGCAGTTTGTGGGGGAGTGCTGCCTTATGTCAATTAAAATAAGGAAATTACTTATTAGATCTTGATTCATTATGTGTTCCTTCTTTGGTTTGGGTGGGGTCTTTTTTGGTAGGTGTATATCATTAAATTATCTGTTGTCATTTAGGTTATAGTCTCAGGCAGAAATCCTCTTCTGATTTATTAAAACTTAAGTAAGTTGCCAAAAGCAGTTTTAGAAAAGGTTTAGATATGGAGCCCCAAAGTTTAGTTTAAAATCTGTGACCCAACTCTGAGAAATGATGAGTAACTTAGCCTTATGGTGGGAAGAAGCTGTGGGTGCCAGGCACTTTGGAAGCAATTAATGCAGATTTAAGCTTTTGAGTTTTTTGCCTTTTAAAGCAGACAGGATCTTCATGTTCAGGTTCTGAGTTTTCTGTCTTTGTTGTTAATGAATTTTAGAATAGGTATAAAATGCATGTTTAATTTCTGAATAAGTAGTATACCCAAAGGGTGTTTTGTTACTAGGTAGCATGTAGCATTTAGTGGGGCAAACTTGTTCCAAGTTCATGTTTATGCTGAGCTATCAACATGTATCATATCTAAACTAAAGAAAGATCTACTGTTTATTTTCAGTTGTAAGTCAAGGCATTCTTCCCATGACATTTTTGGTCTGCTGAGAGTGTGTAGGTTTAATCAGATGTTTCAAAAACATGCCAGTTTAAGCAGGAATAATAGTTAATAAAAGTCACTTTATCTAAGGATCTCAGAAAATCAAAACCAGTATTAAGTTGATAAGTATGTGCTGTAGACACACTTCCTGTATTCCACCTGGGAGTGAGATTAAAATGGCCTTCTACTCCTGGTTTATAACAGTGGGAGGTTTTTTTAGTGCTGTTTCAATAGAAAGCAAACACTACCATATTTTACCACTTTGAAGGTAGTCCAGGTAATCTTACATTTATGAAAAAAAAATGCATGCTGTATGTTAGGATATGCAAAAGCATATGCAAATCTCTAGCTCACTTGAAGAGATCCCAGATGTTCTCTGTATACATTAAGCCTCTGGGAATGGGATAGAACTGAGGCAGGTTCTCCCATATCACTGTGCCAGGGGACTACTTGGACTAAGTGTGGAATACTCATTTGGTTATTTAATGTGTAAGCCTCTTTCTTGTGTTTCTGAAGCAACGCCAATATTTTTCTGGAACAAATTCTGCAACATCTTGAGTTTTGGAGATTCAGGGCTTTAAAGAAAACAAGAAAAACTTCCACCTAAAGCCAGCTCCACAACTAGCTGATTTTTTTAACCAGCATTCTGTTCCTTGTATTCTCTCTTTTACACTGTTACTCTCCCCTGTTGTTAAATGGGAATAACTGAGGTGCTCTAACCTACAAACAGTAATCATTATGTTATTCTCCATAGCTTTGGGACTTGGTTGCTCAGAGGCTGTTTTGGCAAAACAGTAATTATCTGTATGACTTTCTTTGTTTAAGACAGGTCTTCATACTAGGTGTCTTACAGATGGCCACCTTGGGTGAAGGCTGAGGAATACTTTTACAGGGCAGTTTCTGTTTGGTTCTTGCTCTACTTTGTGGGAGAATGTGGATCTTCATAGATCTCAATACATTGTCTTCATCTTTGTTAATTCAGCTCTGATGGTATCAAAAGTGAAGTTTAAGTTCTTCAACTAAATTTTTTGATAGAGGTACCTTTTGATAATGGAGCTCTCGTGTATTGAGTATTTTAGGATATGAAATATGATATAAGCTAGAACTGCTTATCATTTTTTTTAAAAAGTGGAGTTATTTTAGATGAAGTTGACATCCTACCTCTGTTTCATAGAAATGATTGGTGGTGTATGAAATTATACTCTCGGTTACAGTAATATTTTAATATTCTTCTATGGTGAACAGAGGTTCTTGCTTCACTCAGTTTGAGCAAGGTCCCATTCTCAGAAAAATTTTCTCATTGGCAGTATTTTGAGGTTTTATATTGAGAATCTCGTGCATTTTCTTTGAAGTGTTTTTTAGGGGATTTTTGTAATGTTTTCATGCTTCTTGTTTGTGAGCTCTAGTATTTGGCAAGATATTGTGTGAAAGCTTTAGCTGGGCTTGAAAGCAATTGCTTGGCAATGTTCAAATATTGAGACCTTCTTGCAGGTATGGAGACCTGATGTTACTCTGAGTAACATAAGGGGCATGCTTTACTTTAAGGACAGGATAGTATCAGAATGGGTAAAGATCTGGAGAATACAGCCTTATCCTAAAACTGTATTACTATACCTCCCTTTGAATCTAGACTGCACCGCCTACAGTTACACTTCTAATTACATGAACTAAGAACAAGATACAAATTAAAAGGGAGCATTTAGAAAGTCAAGGCCTATCTGAATGTGCTGTACTGCAGTGTAAACTGATTTACACCCTTGTAAGGCTTGACTGGTGTAAAACTTAGGGGAGGGCGAGCATGGTAAGAGAATGGAGAAATTATATTGTTAACAATTTAGCTATTGGAGGTTTTCCTGAACTATAGATGAAGTGTTCACATCTACTAGACATACTGTGGATATAAATATAGTTAAAGCCACGGGAGTTACTTCAGGTAACATAAGGTTGATGTAAGTTTTGCAAAATGGTTGGTTTTCTTCAAGATCTCTAATCCCTTACACAAAAAATAGAAGAATTTTAGCAACTAGAGAATTTATTCAGACTGCTATTTTTCCTACATGTTAAGTACATTTACTTAAAAATAAGTTGCCTATAATGTACATTCAAATGTTTACACAGTACATTTGATACACTTCTAGTATGTGAGAGTTTGAGATTGTTGGAATTTTAAAGAAATGTTGCTAAAAGAAACTTCATTTCTCTTGGAGTTTGTTGAATGTGAGAAATTGTTGACAGTAAATTGACATGTCATCCAGATCTGCCTCAGGTTTTGTTCACATATCATGCTAGACTGCACAATGCTGCTGAAAGTTCATTACACTCCTAGATTCATTCCAATCACACTTGGTGACATGGTTGGATAAACTCTGCTACTTGTATATGTGATTTTGATAACTGTTTAGAAAAGGCATGATTTTGTTGTATAGAATGTAAATTAGATTCTTAACTTAAAATGGGGCACTTGCTCTATTTATTATGTTACATTGACACCAACCTTTTGTCAAGTCTAATGTCAAAGAACTTCCTGTGTAAAAAGTTGGTGAAATCTGGAAGCTAAGAAACAACCACTTTATAAGTTAGTACATGTACAAAACCAAAACCCTTCTGTTTTCTTTTGCTTTTCTGAGTTGGAGACATGTTTGAGAATGCAAATGTATGTGCTTCAGCTGCTCTGAACTTTAGGTAAGGAAGCTGCTTGCTTCCTTATCAGTTTTGTGTGAAGCAGGAAAATGCTCTACTCGCTAATTCTCTAGTTTTGTACATGATGCAGGCTTCCTTTGTGTAAGGAAGCTAGCATTTTCTTTAGAATGGGGCCCAAAAAGCATTCTCTTTCAGTCTCTAGAGGTAATCTTGTAAGACCAGCTCGTTTTGTTTCTTCTAATTAAAAGTAGTTGGATGCATTACAAGTCAACACCCAAGTTCTTATTGTTGGAGCTTGCTCAGTCTGATCTTCTGGCTGGAGAACTGTCTTCATTGGTTCAGGAAGTTCCTGAGCCTAGGAGAGTGTCCAGGGCACCTGACTTTGTGTGCTTTCCACATTACGCTTCTGCCTTCTAGGCATCTGTTAGTCACCCCGTCTGATAGGATACTGTATGACAGGATCTGATTTAACCCTTGTGACACTTCGGATATGTTGCGTGACAACTGGTTTTACAATTGTTTCCGCAGTTGCCAGAGATGCTAAAGGAAAAAAAAACATGGGGGATAACATGTGAGATTCTCAAAATGCATGAGGAATTTACCAGAATTAAATATTGAGTATATTTACCTGTATTCCCAGCACTTCAAAATGTATCTAGGCAGCTTTTCATTGATGTAATTTCTCTCTCCAGTCTCATTAGAAAGAATAAGAGAGGGAAGAGGAAGAATGTATCTGCTGAATTCATATCTTTTGCTATTCAGTAATAGATTTGTATCAGTTTTCATAAATCAAGTGAGCATTTTACAGAGGTGCTTGAACTATATGCAGTAAGAAAAAAAATTATTTGCTGTTTTAAAAGGGAATTTTCTCAATTTGTATTTGCTTTGCAATGAGTAGCTACATGTTTGTGCAAGTCAATTTCGGGCCAATAAGTCAAGGACTCATCTCCCCAGAATTTGCAAGAGCTGTTTTCCATTGTTAAAATAATCTACCTTTTGATCACTGGAACAGCAATGAATTCCATTACAAGGACATGCTTACAATACACTGCAGGTACTAACTCAGGCTTTGGAAAAAGTTGAGAAACAGTAAAGAACATTAAGACAGGCTTCTTTACCCATTTGACCAGGCACCTCACCCTTGTTAATTAGCATCTTCTCATCTAGGTTATGGTATCTGTTTTATCAGTGTAGGCTGACCTAGCATTATGCAGGGACAAAGGATCAGGAGCAAAATCTTACATGCTTTGATAGTTCGTGTTTGCCTGAAGGTCTGTCTATACCAGCTTCTCACAATAAAAAGTGCTAGCTGTGACTGCTCTGAGAAATTCTGCTCTAAAATTTGGCATCAGCTACAACCATACTTGTGCAAATCATTTGTGGTTTGATAATGTGCAGCTTGGAGAGCATCTCTCATGAGATTATTGCTTGAGATGCAGGTTCATTAGAGGTGTCTGGTGCACGTTGCCCTACCTGGATTTTATCATGTCTGATGGCAGAAAAAACAGGTGAGGTTTATGAGGCCCTATTTCTGTATATTTGGGTAACATCACACTGAAAGAATATAAGGAAAGCTGTATCTCAGCCAGACTCACTGTTTTAAAATCAGAATGATGAGCAAAAGAGTAAAATAAAACAAAGTCCTAACATCAGAATTCGTTTTTAGTGCCTTTATTACCCATAATTATACTGTGGTAGTTGAGTCTGAAATACGAAATTATTGAGCTATGGTGTTGGTGATGGCTGTTTCCCTACCAGTTTGTTTTTATAGACTTGAGCCTCTCAAACATATATAGTCCCTTCTTTTCAGAGCTGGAAAAGCATGTAGGTCTTAAAGATTGTTAATATTTGAAATATTTCCTGACTAATGAATTTTATTTGCAAACTACTTTTCTGACATGAACTGACTGGTGCTTCATTATTGCCAGTTCATTCAAGATCATTTTCTTGCCTTTGTGATGTTTCACACATGATGCATTGCAAGTGTCACTGAAGTCAGCTCTGATCTTCAGTTTTCAGTACATAGCTGTTTCTTTTTAGAGACCACAGATGATACACTAGTCATGTCATTTGCTCACACGTAATACAGTGATTAAAATCTACTCATCTCTCTCTTCTTGCTGTTGTGGTTAGAAGGAACTGTTCAGTTTGATTCTAGTTTTTGCTAAGTCCTCCTATGAAGAGTGATTAGAACGCTTTGTTACAGAGTAGGAGGATGATTTCTCCTTCTTGATGAGCTGCTGAATGTGCTTTGGGGAAAAGAAGTACCCAAAACCTGTACTGTGGCAAGCAAAGGAGTTGCACTAAGGTGCTGGGAACATGTCTTCCACTAAGGAGAGTGAAAAATTGTAGTGAGAACTAGGAAACAGACAGCTGATCCTCAGGCTGCAAGAGCTTTCTTCAGTGTTGGAGGAGATTGACGGTTTTATTTCTTCCCTTCTCTAAAAAAAAATCTGGTGTTGGTAGCATCAGAGTACTGCTTTAAAGCTTGACCACTTTGTCTAAACAAGGAATTTGCTGCGAAAATGTTGACTGGTATAGAAGCTTCTGCTTTTCCTAGTTACCAAGCAGATAAAATACACAAGGCCATCTGTAGTGGTGTTGGTGAAAGAGTGTTTGAAGCAGTGGGTTCATAATTCAGAGAGTGCTGGTAACTCCCTATCAGCAGACACTTTTCTTTGTTGTGGATTTGCATGTATGTTTTTATGGTGAGATTTTGGGTGGGGGTAGAGATGAGAAAATTTGAAGGGGTGGCTGTCGCTTGGATTCCTCTGCTCTGGTAAGCTTTTTTCTAGCAGAAGAAAAACAGGTGCATAGGTTTACTGTTTAATTCCATTGATCAATAGTGTAGCAGTTACAGTAATTAATGCAAAATGTCATAGCTGATAAACCATTTCCTTTTCTGATATCCCCATGTATGCTAGCAAGAGATGAAAATATTTTCTGTTAGGGCTTAACCCGGATGTTTGATTTTGTACAGGTTTTGAAAGGTGAGAGAAATTGTGGCCTTTGTCACTGGTGAAGTTAGAGGAGTCAAAGTGAGGTTTTTTGACAGTGAAAGAAGGATCAAGAACCAGCATTTGCTGACAGAGACCTGAAATTAGGTGAACTCAGCAAGCAAAGCAGAGTTTTATGGTGGCAAACTGCAAATATATTTTTGTTAGTACAATGTCATTTATTGGTGATTAATAATTGTGTCTTTGAATTAATAACATGGTCTTTAGCATCTGCTTCTTTAGCCCGTGTTTCACACGTAGGAGGTTCTGTAACCACAACAAGTTTGTAAATTATGGCATAGTTTATTGTCACTAAATTTTCCATGCAATGGAGCCTTTAATTTACAACAAAGTTACATTGCCTCATCTGTTGAGATATATTCCACACCCCCCTCTAAGCTGAAAAACTGTGGCTGCAATAGCACATACTAATTTGTTAAGGTTAATTGAGGGTGGCAGAACAGCTGCTAGTTTCTGGTCATCATCACTGCAGGTACTACAGGTAGTAATTCTTACGAGTAGTTTTGGTGTCTTTGCAGTGTTTGGAGCAAGTGACATGGGAGAGAGTGCTACATGGACTACGTGTAGTCTGAAAGTTAAGAGTTAACTATGAGATCCAGAATTCAAAATGCAGCAATTATTAGTCTGTAAACTGCACTCTTTATTAGTGCTTTGGTGCTGATACTTAACATATATAAGTTAAAAGGCATGAAAAAAGTCTGAAGAGACAGTAAAGTCTGAAAAATAATTGCTGAAACTGGAGCATCTGTTGTCACCTCACCTGTTGTAAGCAAAAAGAAACTAGCCAAAAGCTTGTGTCAAATAAATTTGTTAGCATGTCTTGTTACTGAAAGATTGTGCAGTTGACTGTGTGACTTCCATGTTTTAGAGTTCCTAAATTCTAGAATTTATCTCAAGCCTTTGTTTTTACCTCTGGTATGAATTCAAATACAATACAGAAACAAAACAGTTGTTCCTGTACATGTCTGCATATTTAATTCTGTAGAGCATATTATAGAATATAATACCAGGAAAATTCTGGGTTCTGGGTAAGACTACTTATAATCTACCATGGAAAAAATTTGCATTTAGACTTTTGTCTAGGATATGTTCTGTTTATTTTCAGTTGCTGTGTACACCCTGTCTTAAGATAATTATTTAGAGGTTCTAGCATAGGAATAGAAAACTTTGCTTCTTTTCCTTCTGAAGTAAAAATATGACAATAGAATTTCATGAGCATGATGCAACATTAGCTAAACCTTCAGGAAAGGTAAGTGATAAAATAATGGAAAATACGTTAACTAAGTAATTCTTGTAGGTCCAAGATACATACATTACTTGAAATGTAATGCAAAGCTCTGTCAGTGTTCATCACTTCTATGCTCCTATCTGGTGTAATGGGAAAAAGTTCAATGCTTTATTGTCTAGATTTCTGACACTTGGTAAATATTTTCTCTATTTTGACAGGCCAGTTGGAATGCCAAAAATGGAAAAAGTTTACCTACATAACCCTAGCTCAGAAGAAACAATTACATTAGTATCAATATCTGCTACAACATCACATTTTCATGCATCATTTTTCCAAAATAGGGTAAGTTTTTTTACTTTCCAAAATTAGCTTTTCTTCCTCCTCTTGAATCTGAATGGAAGCTTCTCTAAAAAAGTGACTTACTACAATAATTACATACCTAGAAATATTAAGATACTGCAGTTCTTTATCTCATATCAGAGTAAATTTGAACTGAGCACAGAAACACAAGGAGTCCTGAGGATGTTGGAAATGTGTATTATAGTTGATGGTTTAATAGCAGATCTCCTTTGTTGCTGAAGAGAGTACATTTCCTCCGAGCACTTACAGAAACAGACTGTTCCTGTGCATTTTCTGAGTACTCTGTCACATGAAGTGGTTTTAGTGTGCAGTAGTCACTCCAGTGTACTTAGAGCTGTAAGTAACTGTGTTACAGGAACTTGCACATTCAAAAGCATGGTGTCAGCAGGGTTAACTCCTAACCACACTGCTGTCAGATAGAGTCCTCTTGTTTCAGTTTTGTCTGCAGGGCCTGTGGCTTAGCAAGAGCCATGTAAACACTGAAAAATTCAGAAAACCTGTCTATAATAAGCAACCTGTTGCATTTATGGAAGTCTTGTAGCAGTTGCATTTCTCCGGTGACCTTTGAACTTTAAACTATTTCAGTTTAAAATACTTTTGTGATAAGTTGAACTCTAAATTCGGAATTCAGTGCAAAAATTCAATTAAATATGATCCTGCACTAGATAATAGCTTTCAATTATTGCCATTTTTATTAGTTTGTTACACATTTCATTTGTTTGAAAGTTCTACTTTTTTCTTTCCAAATCTGCAGTTGACTTTCTAACGTCAGTATTCCACAAAGAACACATGAGGACCTTCTGCAGCACAAAAACTATTGTTCATCTGCATGATGCAATTTATTCAGTAAACAGTTTTGCTTATCCCTCTGCTTGCTTGCTTTTATTTTTTCCAGAAAATTCTTCCGGGAGGAAATACGTCCTTCGATGTAGTTTTCCTCGCAAGAGTAGTGGGAAATGTAGAGAACACTTTATTTATTAACACTTCTAATCATGGGGTATTTACTTATCAGGTAAGAGAATTACATGCTTTCCAGAAAAGTGAAGTTTGAACCAGGCAAAGCAGTATCTATTATGGGATGCTTAACCATCCAAGGACACTTGCACAATAGTGGTGGGTTGTTGGTTTTGGGTTTTTTTTCCCCATCAACCCAGTTGAAGAAGTTTCCATCCCTGTTGTTATTTGTAACACAGATACACCATAGTAAAGATCAGTAGGGCAGAACTGTAAGCCGGATTAGTGAAATTACATAGGATTTAAAATCCTCCCAGTATGTTTTTTGCATGCGTTATTTTAGTGGCTCAGTGTAGGGATCTAGCTCATCCTTTAGCTCTTTACTTATCTGATCCAGTGGCAAGACAATGTTATTCATTTAGCTGGCAAAAAATTACTCACTGGAGATGAGAGAGACCAGAAAGTGAAAAATGATAGAAATCCTCTTATTGAAAGAATATAATTCTTACCATGACAATGTTTTGCCAACAACGAAAATGCTTCCCAATATGGATAGTTTCATAATGACATGATTAAAGGAACATTTCATATTTCATTAACTTTAGCTGGTATCTATCTATCTATCTGACACTCTATTCCAGAGTGTCAGAAAAATAGGTGTTTTTTTATTGCATGTTCTTCAGTATACGTGTAAATAGTAGAAATGAGGAATAGCCTGTAGCTGCAAACTAAACCAGTTTATTTCAGAGCTTTAGTATGATACTGGTTTTAAAGGTTTGGTTACAAGTATACTATAAAACTAATCAAAATGAGTTCTTGTCGGATTTATAAAATGGGTGTGCATGTTAGGATCTGCAACGATTATAAGCAGCTACAGAAATCTGTGTTTCTTTTTCTGAACCAGGTGTTTGGCATTGGAGTTCCAAACCCCTATCGATTGCGCCCATTTATTGGGGCCCGAGTTCCTGTAAATAGCAGTTTCTCTCCTATAATAAATATCCATAACCCTCACAGTGAACCTTTGCAGGTAAGCACGAAAGAAAAATCATTAAATGCTCGTTATTGGTATTAAACTGAAATTTTGTTTATTTTGGTACTTCTTAAAATTCTGTTTGAACTTTAGAGCTATTCGAGGTGATGTCTTTCATATTATAAGATTTTTTTTCTGCTCAAATGTAAATTTGCGCTAGACATTGTAGATTATAGTTAATCTCTTAATTTCCTAAAGTTTTCCAGTGAAATTTCAGTTTTTAAAATGGTTGTAATTACTGAAAAATCAAGACTTAAACTTCACTGGTGATTTGGAAGAATATTGAAGCAAACAAATCCAGTGATGCCTCTTATCTTCATTCTCTCTGGTTTGCACAGCCTAAGATGTTGTTTCAGTATACCCCAGTATGTAATCTTGGAAAAACATTCTTATGTTCAGACAGGATTGATGTCTTTGCCTAACCAATTTCTCATTCTGTTAAGTGATTCAAAAACAGTAAAATGCTCTAGAAAACACTTAAAAGTGTGGCACTAGCAAATGACTATATCAGCATTAAATCGAATTTGTAAGGTATTCCAGTGGTCAAATAGTCATTAACCTATGCCATTGCACGTGATAATACCTGATAAGTAAACAGGATCCCTTTAAGGTTGAGTGCAAACATTTTCCTGTTATCCACCTCAGGTGGTAGAAGTGTATTCCAGTGGAGGTGATCTCCATTTAGAGCTTCCGACAGGTCAGCAAGGAGGTACAAGAAAGCTGTGGGTGAGTAGCCATGTTTTACAGCTCTCATTGTACTTGCTTGGGAGGTTTTATTTTGATATGAGCTTAGGCTTTGGGGTTTTTTTACTAACTTTGTGTCTTGACAAGTAATGATTTAAAATCCCCCATAAAAATGGAAACAATAAGAGAGTCTGTTAATGTTATGGTCGTAGGAGTTGAATGAAAGGTTTAATTAATTAAGATAAGCCATTTGTATTGAGCTGTGTTGTTTTGAAATGCGAAGAATAAAATGATTCCCATTAGAATGAATTACACCTACCTGAGCTTTCAGTCCTGGGGGCCTCTGAGCTGGATCTAACCCACAGAAAAAGTATATATGTTTTTCTGTTTGCTTTGTTGGTTAGGAGTTTTTTTATTTGTCTTGGCTTTTTTGGTGGTGCTGCGGTTTTTTAACTTAGAAAATCCTTCCTGCAAATTACTATGAAGGCACACATGGATTGAAAATGAAGCTGAACAAACTTAGGGAAGAAAAATCTATTACGGAGTACTAAATAAAACAGCACTGTGTGTACCTGAAGTAAATCCCTAGATCATGAATTGAGAGTGGCTGGAAACTGTTCTGGAAAATATTCCTACATGCATGCCCTGCAGCTACTCCCTACTCATCATGTCTGCTGCTAGAGACGAGGTAGTGGATTGGATGGACTTGTGGTTTGGCTCATTAAATCCGGTTTGAAGTAACACATACTGATATCTTTAAGTGAAATAAAATTTAGAAGCATCCCTAAGGTACAGGTCTTGGCTCCATGCTGTATGTTACACCACTGGTAATATCCAGCTAGATTCAAAATGTATTTTCCTTTTCAGTTAGAATTATTTGGTTTTTTTGATGACTGGCTTTTGGTCTAGGAGAGACTTCAGAGCTGTTGGGCTCCTAAGTTTGTCTCTTGCTCAAGTGTATCATTATGGTAATGTGACAGTTATATTCGTTTTAAGAGGGTGAGTTACAAAGGACAATCGCAGTACTTAATTCTTGTGTTTTCTGGAGAGAGTCCATTAGAATGGCAGTATTTTAGTTTTAGGTACAAAAGTTGCAAGGAAATAAGTATTAACACAGATCACAACACTTTTAAAAATGCCGTGGAAACAGATGCTGAGGGCTAGATGTTGAAATGAAAATGGATTTTAAAACATAAATACCCTAATGTTTTGACACTGCTTTAGACAAATTGAATTGCTTCTAAAGATGGTCCCTTCCTAGTTGTCAGGAGAACTCAAGGGGGATGTTTTTCAGAGCATGAAGCTTTTCAGCTTCTCTTGGCCAGGTTGCCAGTTGAAGTAATGATGACTCACATGTGAAAGCTTTCAGTGTCTGGCAAGGACTAATCCTCTTGTCTCCTCTATCCATCCATTTTTATACCCGTTGGTATGCATTTTCATATAACCATTGGTATTTCAAAACAATAAGGCAGCTTGAAGAAATCAAACCAGTAGGAGGAAACACACAGATATATCATTGTATCGGTTATGTCAAGAGCCCCACTGCAGCTAGAAAAAGCTTCAAAGTAGCAGGAATTATTTGAGATATGATGATACTTTGACATATGGATATACATAATTGTATAAAATCATTCTGATGCCAAATTCTTGAATGATTGGATCGAGCAGTCTGCATATGCAGGAGGACTTTTTGATCTGACCAACTTTGCATCCCTAGCTACACATATGGAAGAGTCAGACCACATCCTTTGATACATTAATGAATGGCTGCATTATGTTGGGTCTGTGAAAACAGAACTTGAAATTTTCTTACTTTGATATTCAGTTGAATTGATAATCAATTTTCTTACTTTCATATTTTCAAAGGGTACATCTGCAGTCATCGTGCCTTAGAAAATTTCCAGTCGAGGGTTTCATGTTCTGTTTAAAAACAAAAACCAAGCAACCAACCAAAAATCCAATCCTCAGACCTTCTGTAATGTGATGAGGAAGACAATCTGATGCTAGTATTTCAGCTGTAGTGCTGGAGTTAGTCTTGTGCTGCAGCTGTGTCCAGAAAATACAGAAAGAGATGTCTTTCAAACCCTGAATGCAGATTAGAAACTGATGGAATAGGTGTGGTGCAGAAACTAAAATTAATTTTTACTTTTTCCTGTAAATTACATGGTGGTTAATAAATATGGAGCTCCACAAGCTTCTGGCTGCATGGAATTGTGCACTGTTTTAGTTTGTGTTTAGCACTGAAATTGTATGGCTTGTGTCTGCTTTGGAGAAAAATCACTTAGAATATGCAAAGTCAATATTTGATATTACTGTCAAGATTTTTTCCTGAATATCTTTTGTTTATTGCCAGATTCTGCTAATTTAGTCTACTGTCTTTTTATCACAAATCAAATGCATAAAACTTAGAATCATAGAATCATTAACTTAATCAAATGGGATATGAAAGTTCTCTTGCATATACCTAGTTTTAATCAGTGTCATATCAGATGATTACAACTATCCTTTATAAATTTAATGGTAATTTTAGCTATGTGAAGCCTGTCTCTTCCTGCTATTGTAACTTTTTCTCATAACACAATTATACTTAATGCTTCTATTGTAGTTATTTGGTGTGACAGCTTTTTTTGTAATTACTGTGCTCTCATAGATGTGCTTTGATTATTTATCAGGAAATACCTCCCTATGAAACAAAAGGAGTGATGAGAGCCAGCTTTTCTTCAAGAGAAGCAGATAATCATACAGCCTTCATTAGAATAAAAACAAATGCCTCAGACAACACAGAAGTTATTATTCTGCCTGTTGAAGTTGAAGTTACAACAGGTTTGTGAAAGTGATTGGAATTTTGTTGATTTTTGGGTTTGTTTTGTGTTTTGATTGGGTTTTTTTCAGTTATTCAAATTAATTAACTCTTAGTATAGTAACAAAATTGTAAGTGTTTTTTTTTTTTTTTTTTTTTAAAGCACCAGGAATCTATTCATCAACAGAAATGCTAGATTTTGGTACACTGCGAACACAAGGTAAACCATTCTTCAGTTCTCAAAGTATTTATCAGGAATGGGGTGGGGAAGGGAAAGCCCAGTTACCTTTGTGCTGTTCAGGGTTGCTTGTGGAATGATGCATTTAAAAAGACAACAGCAGGTCACAATAGTGCACAGATGCAAGAGTATTTGGAGTGTGTACAAGCGAACAATAGTTTGCACACCAGGTTGTAAGGATAATGTTACACAGTTGCACGTGGCTGAGTCTGAAAAGCTTTTTGGTTCAATTAGTTTGTGAACTTGTGAAAATTGTTTCACTTCTGGGTGAGTGTTAATAATTTTCAGACATGGGGAAAAGTGAAAATGTGCAAACTTGATCAAATGTTTTATG
This sequence comes from Brachypodius melanocephalos, assembly GCA_013398615.1. Classification (NCBI taxonomy): domain Eukaryota; kingdom Metazoa; phylum Chordata; class Aves; order Passeriformes; family Pycnonotidae; genus Brachypodius; species Brachypodius melanocephalos. Next base: position 53,212,834 of record VZSR01003803.1, read on the forward strand.
ACAGGATCTTTTTTGATTGCCTCTAACACATTTGGGCTTAACATTTTATGCTTATATTAATATTGTTAAATGATAAAAAGTATATATCAGAAAGTAGTAAAACCAGAGGTGTTTTTTTTAAACTGTAAGAGGGATTTATTGCTGACGAAAAACAGTATATATCTTTTGTTCAACCGAAATAGATAGCTTCTGAAGAACTTTTCCATGGTACTTACTTAACATGTAAAGATTTTCAAGTAAGAGTAATTTCTTCTGAACGTGGTGCATCTGACAAAGTCATTGATTGTAGTATTTTTAGCCTGTTCACCTCTTAATGTGTTAGAAATTTGAGTGGTAAGCTGAAGCATGTAATACCTACTAATACAAAAAAATTCAGTTTGTGTCAGATTCTTGGGATTAGCTATTTTGACTGGCTGTTCTGTCATGTTAGTATAACTTTTTACAGTGAACAGTGGAGGTATATAAGAAATCAACTAGTGTAAATGACTTTGTATAAGATTCACATGTTAAAATAGCCTAATAGACAGGTGTGTTTTTTGTTCTTTAACAGATCTGCCAAAAATTTTAAATCTGCATTTATTAAATTCAGGAAAAAAAGATGTGCCAATTACAGTAAGTTTATTTCTTTCAGTTTGAAACTTTCTACTTGGATTTACTTTTTCTCATAAAAATCGAGCATTCACAGATTCACCGTGTAGCGTTCAGAATTAGGAACCAGGTGTTGTGTGACGGAAAATGTAACTTAATAGCAGAGCAAATAATTTTTCTGCATGGTAAATTTAATTTGTGCCATAGCCTCCTTTGAATGCTCTGAACAGCGTTTTTAGGCTGTACCTGTAATGTCGTGGGAACCTTGGGAAACTTTTATACTTGAGAACAGTAATTCATGTTCAGTGATTGGGAGATCGATACGGAGTCTGTAAGATTCTTTGTCCTCATCATACATGCATCACATTTACACCTCAGTGTATAAAGCAGTTCCCCAACATAATTTTTTAAGATAAGCAAAAAATAGCTTTCAAGGGCTGCCTGTAAAATCACCTTTTTTTTTTTTAGCTTATCTGCTTTGTTGCTTGAAATAACAAAAAAAAAAACCCAAAAAAAAAACAACCAAAAAAATACCAACCCCAAACACTCTAGGGCCCTTTGCAGTAAGACCACTGGAGCTGAATGTGAAGTGCACCCAGCTTCAGAATTCTAGCATTTGGATTTTCTACTTTCTGTTTTTATTTCAGAATTTTGGCACTAGTCTGCCATTGTTCATTCATGCCTTTTTCCTGTGTGATTTTTCTCATTGCCCACTATTTTTCTCACTTCTTCCTTCTCCCCTTCCTGTCTTCCTTCTTTTCCATATTTAGTTGTGTAGCTAGCTATACCTTGTCCCAGTGCACTTCAAAAAGTGTTAAAGTGTTGAAAAGAAACCAGAGGAGCCAGAAGAATGACTGAAGGATTGGCAAAGGTTATGTACTGAGATCTTGCAGAGCATTTCTGTGTTTATAAAGCTTGAAGCTGTAACTATGAGGAACAGTGTTTTAATAGTAGAGACTAGCATAATCTTAGGATACTGGAAACTGAGGCTAGATGAATTTCAAGTGGAAACAGGAAACATTTTTAGTGATGAAGATAAATTTTCACAGTGACAGTAGACCATTGTGGTGCTTACTAAGCTGTTATTCACTAATAATTTTCAAGACAAGAGAAACTTAGAGTATACTGCAAGTTTTTACACTACAGTGTAGTGCAAAAAGATTTTAATTCATTGAGGTTCTGATGCTTATTGCATTAATGAGGTCGGGTGATCCTGTAGGAATCACGGCTTTGTAAGCTATAGCACAACTTCCATAGAGGATTTTAAAAACTGAAAAGACCTTTATAACCATTATACATGCAATGACAAAACTTTTCCAGACAAATTATTTTTTAGTATGTATCAAACCAGTTTATTTGGCATTTTTAAAGCCTTTGGGACTCACTTTTGCAAGGAAAATGCTACCACACAGGTCTAGATATGACGAGTTTTTCAGTGTATCACATGGCACATCGAGTCAATTGTTCTTTTCATTTTTTCATACTTTATTGGGAAATTTGTAACCTTTCTAGCTTTTGAACTACTGTGGCAATTTCTGCTGCTGTGCCAATTAGTGAATTTCAAAGTGGAAAGCAAGAGTAAAGAATTTTGGGAAGAAACTTGGTGAATAGCTTACTTCTAGGAAAGCTTGACAGATAGACTTCTGACCCTTTAGAACTAGGGTTTAAAAGTAGTGAGACAGATCTGTGTGACAAATTTCATCTTAATGTCAGAAGAAAAGGCCAAGGCTATATTTAGCATATGTTTAAACTGGGTGCTGGAGGAACTAAATATCTTCAGGTCATCAGTGTGTGAGAGACTGCTAATATTGTTGCCAGACTTCTAGTTGTTCTGCCTTCAAGTACTTAGTCATGCTGTGGTCCAACAAACTGGAAAATAGGAGCAAGTAATTTTCAAGTTTTAAGACTCCTTATATCCCCATCATTTTGTGGGGTTTGTTCCATTGTTAAGGAGAATAGTGCTTATTTCATGACTGGATAAACTAGTCATGTTGCAACAATTAAGCCATTCTGTCAAAAATCTGGTAAATGTAGATTGTTGAACACTTTGTTTTATCTCTTCTCTCTAATGAAAATTTTGTTTCCTCAAGGGACTTTAAGCCTGTTTGACTGCTAAATGCAAAGGGACACTTCAAATTTGAGGTCCTGATCATGTTTGATGCATGGAGAACCAGGAACTTCAAGACAGCCTTAGTGAAGCTGAATTGTATCAGTTTGAAAACAAAAGTGTTTGTACAAGGAAGTATTAAGTTCTGTCCCAGCTTTAGAATAGGGGTTAATTTCTCTTAGCAATCTGCAAGAAGTAGTTTTCTTCTGTGTTGTGTTTTCATCTTTATGTTTAGGTGCATGCATCTCAAAATTATCAAGGATTACAGTTTAGTAGTAGTTTGTTCCATGTTCTGGATAGTTCTTTATGGAGTAAGTGAACTTTAATTAGTTAGGTGTTTCTCTGTTTAAACACAAGGCCAAGAAATTTTTGACAGTTGCATCTCTAATAGAGAATAAAACAGTTCAGAGGTGGTTCTGATACTAATGGAACCAGCATTAATCTGCCACCTGTAGCCACAGGACTTTTTTGTGTATGCTGGGTGGGCAAGACATATTAGGAGCCTTCTGACTGGTAAACAGTATAGACAAATGTGTCAGCCTTCCAACCCATACTGTTTAGTTTATTAGAGTATATGTAGCCCAGGAGTCCATAAACCTTCAAAGCCTTTCTCAAGAACTCTTGCAAAAGCACAAAGTTTTAGCCCCCCTCCTTTTGTCCTTTAGAACATTTAAGGCCTTAATTTTCTGCATTTATGCTAAATATTGAGTGTGTCTTCACAGAGCAGGGTCAAGAATCTTGAGTGGGCCATTCTGCAGGAGAGTCATGTGCTACTGAAGCATGGCTATTTAAAATTATTCTTCCCTACAGAAGTCGCTGTTAGAAAATTTTCTGTGAAAATTGGTGGAACTTGTCTTGCATGTATTTTCAGGACCTGTCCATATTTCATGATTTTAATGCATATTTCAATACAGGTTTTACTTGAGCTTTATTTGAAATAGGTTGAAATTTGAGGAAAGTGATGTTGAAGGGATTCTTGAGGATGTTTGTTTTTTTCTTAGTTGTCTTAATTCTGTATTTCCCTTTATAGCATGTAATCAAGCAACAAGTGGGAAATGTGCATTATGTCATTCAGAAATTTTCAACAAAACAGTGTGAATTCCTTCCTTAACTACATTCACCAGCTGTAGACATTTTGAGTAAATACATGTAGATTTGTTACACTTGTGGTTTAAGAGATACACCTCTGAAACTTGCCATTTTTCTAGTAACAGGCTGTCCTTTTGAATATTTCCAGTTTGATTTACTAAATTAAATCAACATTATTTCAAACCAGTAATTAAAGAAAGCATTTTGCCTGAAGAGAGCTTCCAGGAATGTATATACTCTGTCGTCCAAAAATTGTGAACTTTATCACAGCTTTGATTTCATCTGCTTTAAGAGGGTTGCTTTTATAAAAAGATGTGTCAAGATTTCAGTTTTGTAGTGGGGATCTCTTTAGAAGAAAATAGAGATAGTTATTAATTGACTTATGAAGAGAAATACCAAATACCTGCACCCCATGTATGCAGACATGATGGTGCACAAAGGTCGGTGCTATAAATCCAAAATACAAAACTTTTGGTTGAGTTAATTGAGATTATTCATTAGCTGCAGGAGTAGTGCTGCCTGTTCCCACTAAGGATCATGTGGTCTGCAGAACTTAGTTATTTATGCACCCTTTTGTGGCATTAATTTACAGTCAAGGACAGCTTGGCTCGGAAGAACTGTAATTGGTTTGTACAGCTAGCTATCTGCCTTGCTCCTCCCTGACCAAGGAAGGCTCAGCTGCTTATTAAGCAGGTGCTAAACCTCTGCAGCCCAGCAGAAGGTAAAGCAACACTCATTTCAGTTTCCTTAATTCAGCATCCTGTAATTTGCTGTGGCTTAACAGCTGCTGTGTGAGCAGCTGAGCTGTTCTTAAAGCAGGAGAAGACAGCTGGGGAGGAAGAATCATGGCAGCCATCCTAATTTTGAGTAAAACAAGAATAAGAGCATTTAAATGCTTCATGCCCAGTTTCTCCGTGGAATCTAGAGAGTTTGCTAGCAATCTTTATAGAGTCTTCAGATGACATGGAATCCCTGATCCTGCTGCATAGCAATGAGTACCTCTACAAATCAGCTCTAGCTAGTAACTGACACAGTAGCTCTTCCAGTAATGCCCCCTTTCCCTTTAGTTTAAAACAGTAATCCTCAGGTGTAAAGGGTGACCTTGTAAAGTGTTAGTGTAGAACAAGTGTCATCACAGATCTACAAAGCACTTTTCTATACAGTTAGTTTTTCTCTCCAGACTTAGCATGGGCTTAGAGACAAAGGAGATGTCTGTATCCTTTCTGGTAGTTGCAACAGCTTTGTTAGTGAGTGCACCAGAGACAAATAGCCTAGCTATTGTAGCTCTGCAGCATTAAGAATAAAAATTAAATCTTTGCTTTCTATTTTTTTAAAATGTTTCTGGCCATACTGCCACTTAATTCAACATCCCCAAGGAGAAATCACTGTTACCCACTTTCCTGTATATTGACTGAGTAATTTGTAGGACCTAAAAAAAATTCTAAAACCACTTGTAATGCTGCTTTGTTATAGGAAAGACAGACCTGTAAGAGCTTGGCCAAAACTAGTTGCAGTTTTATCACAGTGATAAACACATGAAGGCTTCACAGCATGTTAGCAATGATAAATTTACCGATGCTTCGTATTTTGGTTGTTTGCAGAGTGTTAGACCTACACCACAGAACGAAGCTATAACAGTACATTTCAAGCCCGTTACGTTAAAAGCCTCTGAAAGTAAATATACCAAAGTTGCAAGCATTTGCTTTGATGGTAAGTACTGCTCCTCTCTTCTTGGAACTTGTCAAGTGTTTCTGAAAACTTACTGAAATTTCATGGATTATTTTCACTCTTTTAACTAAACACCGTTTATAATTTTGAGAAGAAAATGGGATTTGCCTACCTGGGAGGGGCTTACAGTTCTTCTGATCTTCAGTTATTTCTGAAAGGATTGTCTTTGTTCATGATCAACAAGTACCTTAGACTGGTAAAAACAGATGAGAAGAGAAGGTATTCCTAATTTTTCTAATAAACATAGCTGTATTCTTATGTTAAAGCACTGATTATTTAAATGTATTTTTATTTTAAACAGACACTTGTTTTTGAGAAATCCTAATAAATGAGGTAACACATACAAGTTATTCCTGAGGAAATTTCAGTTAGGCAGAAGAAGAAAATGTTTCACTATGAAAACAATCACTCATTGAAATAATCTCCCCAAGAAGGGGTGGATTCTGCAGTGTTGGGCACTTAAGATTAATCTAGCCTGGGTGCTGAGACATCTTGTTTAAACTGTACTTCTGCCAGGAAAGGTTGGATCGAGTGGTCCTTGAGGTCTCCTTCCAACCTGATATTCTGTGATTTTTCTCCTACATAGTGTCACTTTAAATACTATGGTGACATTTTGTCAAAAGGCACCTCTGTTTTTGTAGAGATTTTAATCAACTGTTAGAATGGTGGTGACCATTCAGATGTACTGCTTTAAGATACTAGTTGGGGCTGTAAGTCTTTCTGCCTGGATTGCTTAAAAATTGAATCTTATACATGCAATAGTTGTGGTAGACATAATTTTAGAAGTTGCATGGATAAAGAGGAGTGGATTAATTTTTATTATCATTTATGGATTAGCACTTTAGGAATTTAATAGCTCATGGTTTCTAAAACAAGTGAAGTATGTTTTAGCTTATAAATTCTGAAAGAGATGAAGTCTGTCAACCTGAGGTGATAACACATTCAGATTTTGAAGCTGGTGGGAATTGTTATATGAAGACTTACTGGCTAACATATGGTACATCTTAGAAGAAATGGTGGTTCCTGGGAAAAATACCCAGTTAAGCTGCTTAATGTGTTTAAGGAATTGACTTGATGAATTCTCATCAGTGAAGCAGCCAGCCCTAAATATTTGCAATTTCAACTGTCCTAATTATGTGGAGGAGCTTTAGGGGCTTGGTGGCTTTTCTTAATTAGTATTTGAATACCTTGATTTTATTTTTGCACTATTGCTACCAGTCTAACATTGCTTGTTCTGTGATCTTGGGACAGACCTGTGAGCATCACTCTTGGTGCTTGTGTAGTTTGTGTTCTTACATGGATTCTACTTCTCTTTTTGCAATGTTTAGCTGGTCTTTCATTTCTTCATTATTAAGAAGTTGTTACATTGCTGACCCAAAGAACTGATAGCTCTAAGTGAGAGGCCCAGCAATCTCAGGCTTCTGTTCTGTTAGGGGAGGGATAGTTTTATTCCATATTCTTAGTGGAGAGTTCAATTCATCTGGGATCCAAATTATCCTCTGGACTTGTTCAAGTTATTTATATGACAGCAGCAATCAGACTTCCCTATTGCAGAAAAGCTTACTAAATCAGGCAGGTTATCTAACTGGTGTTAAATTGGAAGAATTCAGAACTGGGATCTCTTGCTTCACAGACTTTACACCATGTCAGTTTGTTTATTGAAATTTCCTTAAGCTTCATGTTTTTCCTTCCATGATAATTAATTTCTGGGCTGTTGTTTCATTCTTCTACTCGTTCCAGTCTGACTTAATGGATCAATTTTTGTCAGCTTTAACAAACTTCTTATATTCTTGTGTATACAGCATCAAAAGCAAAAAGAGCATCACAGTCTTCTGGGAAAATAACTGTTAAAGCAAAAGAGAAGAGCTATTCCAAACTTGAAATACCATATCAAGCAGAAGTGTTGGATGGGTAAGCTTCCAGTAACTGAACATAGTTTGAAAACGAAATGCACTAAATCAGAAGGGAATATTCCTGTTTTTAAACAAATGGATGAGGTAGTCTTAGCCGTTCATAAGTTGGTTTCAAGGTTTGAGTTAAAATTGATCTTAGTGAGTTGTTTTTCAGGGGAGCTGAAGACTGCAGAATGAGACATTTAAAAAATGCAGTATTGGAAATATTTCTGCTTTTGCATTTGCTATTCTATTGCTATATGAAGTAAGGGTAGAGAAAATAGTTTTGGTTTTAAGCAAAATTTTGGAAGAACTCTCAGTGTTTCCTTGGGTTTTGTTACTGATTCACAAAGTATGGCTAAGTTGACTTCAAAAACATTTTGAATGAGGTGCTATTTTATCAACAGAACTGGCAGAGTATTTTAAAGGCGAACAAACTAAACCTTACCTCTCAGAATATTTGTGCTGCAGATACATGATTTGGCTAATAATAAATACACATGATTTGCAAATTATCTTAATACTTCAGCACTTCCTTTTAGTCGTCCTATTATTCTGAGTTACATATTTTCTTATCTTATTTGAATTACTTCATTATTAACATCCCTGTAGTGTTGATAATATAGTTTCAGCATGCAGTGGGGTATGTACCTTTTTTCTGTTTGGAATAATGAATTCTAGTTTTTGTGTAAGGAAAACACTTTGAGGAAAATCTTTATTTTCTTTACACTGTTTTCTTTTAATAGTTATTTAGGATTTGATCATGCTGCCACACTCTTTCACATCCGTGACAGTGCTGCTGATTCTGTGGAGAGACTGATCTATCTAACAAACACGTTCAATTTTGCAGTCCTTATACATGATGTTGTGTTACCAGAAGAAGCAAAACCAATGTTTAAAGTAAGCCTCATTTCAATGAATGTTTTTACCTATTAGTAAATGCTTAAATGTGATGCACTTTGTTCAGTTGTAACCTTGGTCTTCCTTGTTCACTGATCTAGGTCCAGAACTTCAGTAAACCAGTCTTAATTCCACCCAATGAATCCAGATACATTTTTACACTTCATTTTATGCCTTCCACGTCATCTGTTCACGTAGATAACAATATCCTACTTATCACCAATGCTTCTAAATTTCACCTACCTGTCCGAGCATACACAGGATTCCTAGATGTAAGTATTTTCCTTTTTTTTTTTTTTTTGGAAACTTCTATCTAATTAGAGGCAGACTTCATGGGATTCTTTATTCTACTTTGGCGTCTTCTGAAAAATTCTTTTGTTCCCTTTAAATCTTTAGTTTTACATAGGAAATTTATTAATGTAGAATTTTGAGATTGTCATGGCAGTGTTGTGTTAAAGTTAATAATGTGTCTTTCTAATGACCTTAGAGTGTGACCACACTTTATATTTCATTTATGCTAAAATATTTCTATCAATCTTTCTAGTACTTTGTACTGTCTCCAAAAACTGAGGAGCGATTTATAGATTTTGGCATATTGAGTGCAACAGAAGCTACCAGCATTTTATTCGCAGTCATCAACAGCAATCCAATAGAGGTGAGGATGCATTTATTTTTAGTTTATCTTTTAAAAAATTCACATCATTGTTGTTACTGAAAACAGTACCTTTTTGTTCTTTTTAAGCTGGCTATAAAAAGTTGGCATATTATAGGGGATGGTTTGGCTGTAGAACTTCTAACAACTGAAAAGGGAAACAGAACAACAATAGTTGCAAACCACCACGAACTACAAAATGCTACTGCATCTGATCAGTCTTCAGTAAGTAAACCTTTGAATCCATTGCTTAAAGCTAGATATAGAAGGGAAGAAAAGAGAAAATGTCTGGAACTTCTTTCAGTTTCATTTTAGCAGAGGAGAGAGAAGAATTCTTAATTTTTGTCTGAACTTGACTATGATAAAGCATGTAGGCTTTGTAAATTTATTTTAAGGAGCAGCATTGTATTCAAATTGCTGTTTCTGAAGTTTACCATTTCCAAATCTAACCAATCTCGATACCCTCAGATGATACCTGTCATTAATCTGGGAGGGGTGGAAATTTATCACCACAGGGAATAGATAATTTTTTGTTAGTCGCTTATGTATGTGAACTCTGTTTATCACTGACAGTGGTTTTAAATGGATTTTGAGTCTGATTTTAGTGAAATTTCTTTTTGTTTAGCGGAATACATTGCTGACCATTTCTGCTATTTACAGGTGATCCTTGCATCAGGCTATTACGCAGTGTTCAGAGTAAATCTAATAGCAAAGGAACTCGAAGGAATTCATGATGGAGCTGTACAGATCACGACAGATTATGAGGTATATTTATTATATAATAAATGGGTGTTGCCCAAAAGATTTGTTTAGTCTTTACATATTGTATTAATGGACAGACTGTAGGATGAGGGAGAAGTTGAGTTTGGAAGGGAGCTCCAGAGGTCAAGTTATCTATGCAGGTTAACCCTGCATCATACAACAGGAATGCCACTTATGCTTTTATTATGATTTTCATCTAGCTTTCAGAAATATCCATTTAAATCTGACTTAATGCTTTGCAGTTTGGGTTCTTCAGTGAGTGACATGACACATCCTCAAAGCATCAATGCGTCGATCTTGGGGCGTATCGTGCACTGAATGTGCTTCTCCATACATTATCAGTTACTGCAACTGAGCTGTAATATAAGCCCTTTTTTTGTCAAAACACAATGTTTTGGAGAGTCAGAGAATCATTAAGGTTTGAAAAGACTGGATACCACCATGCCCTCTAAACTGTACTGCAGTTTGCCACAGTTTGCTGGCAGTTGCTGAAATAGAATCCTTGCACTGATTATTATGGGAGGGAGCAACCAGTTGCCTCAACTTCATATGCCTTGTTTTTGCAGGAGACAGAGTCAAATAAATACTGCAATCTGTATCTAATATATTTTTGTGATATATGGAAAAAAAAACCCCTAAATTTGACTCTGTCCTTATGAAGTCAGGAAATTATATTACTGATTGTGTGGTTCTGATGGTGCTACAGAAAATGGGAAATTCCCAATTTTTGCCAGTTATCAGAGATTTTAAGCTTTTTTTAGTATATCCACACTTGTATGTGACCCTTCAGTTACAGATTCTGAGGCATTTTATTTTCTTGCTTGTTGCAAGTTATTCTATTTGGGTTGGTACTTGAATCTCATTGCCATCCCTTCCATGCTACTTTTTCTATGTGTATCTTAAGGTATTACAATAACACGATGTTCGGAGAAGTTGGGTGTACCTTCTTCTCTCATTTAACGTTAAAGATGTTACTCTCCTCTTTTCCAACAAAGCAAGCCCCATTCAAATGAGACCTATATAGTACCCCTTGGGGAGCTTGTGTTTTCAGTGTGCTTTTCTGTTCCATGTAGAAACCAACTGAGGATGGCTGAGTAAAGGAGTACTTCGTGAGAGTATGGAGGGACTGTTCAGAATATGATGATGGGTTGAAATCTTAATTCATGTCTCCATGTTTTAAATGTCTATATAATCCTGGACTACATTAATTGTAGAATATCAGGGGTTTGTTATTCTATGCAATTTAAAAGTGGAAGAGGCATTTAAGGGCTGAAAACGTAAGGGGTTTGTTTCTAAATTTTTCTTGGTTTTGTTTTTTTGTTTTTGTTTCGTTTCGTTTTTTGGTCCAGATTTTAACTATACCAGTGAAGGCTGTGATTGCTGTAGGATCATTGACCTGCTCCCCAAAACATGTTTTGCTTCCACCCTCTTTCCCGGTAAGAGAGTTGGGGAGGATTAAATGTTTACTTGCTGTGTTTTTTCTTCATATGCCCTTTTCAAGGGAGACCACTGTCCTGAATTCTGTGTCAAATTGCTGGAGAGATTGTGCTACCAAACTATTATGATCAATTTGTCATTATTTTGGGGGTTGTTTGAGATTTTTCCACCACGTGCTCCCAACATGGGTTATCCCTACATCTCCTCAACAGCCCACTTGAATGGGGTCTTGGAATACTCATGCAATGGGATAGATCTCTTCAGAGGAAGATAGGTCAGTCAGCAGGACTTCAGTGAATATTTGCTGCAACTGCCACGTGTTCTATCTTCCTTCTCATCTCCTATGTCACAAATTCTTCTGAAGTCTTTTGCTACTCTTGAGGTCAAACAGGCATGCCTACAGTTCAAAGATCGCTGGTTGTTTTTTATCTTTAAGGTCAATTTTTTTTTTACTATATAACCTCACCATCATATGAATACTTATTACACTGAGTGCCACATCTAGAACTTCATTATGAACTGCTTCATAAGCTTTTGATAAGTTAAAATAACTTAAAGATCCACTTCCCCTTCATTCACTGAGATAAAGCAATTTCTGTATTCTCTTTCTGAATCTACTAGAATTATTAGAAATTATTATTATGACTATTACGAAGAAAAAGAATTCCTGTGAAGAATGTCCCTTCTGAATGCCAAATTAAAATATTTTGTTCCATGTTGGACCATAAAGAAGTAATGTTTTTTTAATCTCCTTTGAGTTTGTTCTAGGTAAAATGGCTAAAGAACTTCTCAGTATTTCATAGTAATAAGCCCATAATCTTGTCAGCTTGATTTTTGGGGCTGCCTCTGTTTTGTTTGTTTGTGGCTTGTGATTTTTTTTTTATTTGGGTTTTGCAATTTTGGGGGAGGGGGGTGTTTGTTTTGATTGGGGGGTTGTTTGTTTATTTCCTTTTATTTTGTTTTGGCAGATACTACTACTTATAGTACCTGTGTTCTTCAGACATAGCTTCCTAGATGTCATTATTCTTTCTCTTCACTAGATTTCTGTGATTTTTATTGTCTTCATGCTTTTCCTAGTAATGTTTTCAGACAATTATTCCTTCAGGGGATCTTTGGCCTCCTGCATTTTGTTTGGGAGTATAGATTCAGATGCAATTATCACCTTTAACAAGATTATACAGTATTTACTCTGTTCAAGCCAAGCTTTTCAGAGCAGTCAGCTTCACTTACTACTTCCATTAGTTGAGCACTTAGCTTTTTTTATATTTGAGAACATTAACAGCAGACTTACTTTTTCTTGGATTCATTTCAAACTAAACTTAAGTTCACTGAATTCATGCTACTCTTGCATTTAATTCTTCTGTAATGCCTCTATTACTTACGAAAATAAGTCTAAAATAGCATCAGGGTTTTTTTGTTTCAGTGTTTGGTAGAGAAACTTGACAGCTACACCATCCAGGAATAACTAGGTGCTACTATTTTAGTAACACATGACTTTCAGTTCATACTTAGGATGTAATTCTCCTGCAGCTGCCTGGTTCTCAGAGCTGTCTGTCTGTTTATAATTTTAGTGTATTTGTACCTAAGTGTGATTTCTGGTATTCTGTTGAAGGTTGTGAGCAATACACTGACAGTGTACACAGGCCTTGTAAAGGTCAGTGTCTTGATTTAAACAAACCTTAGCTGTGTTGACTTCTGCTTCATAGTGTCATGTTTACCTCACAGTGCCACCTCTCAACTCTTCCCTGATCAAAGCTCATCTTTGAGGAGCTCTGTTCTTAAAAGGCATTGTTGTTTTTCTTATTACTGCTGAACAATTTTTTTCCTTGTCTCTTGTTTCATGTCTAAATGGTCCGTAAAGGTCTTAATAAAATACTATTTATTTGTTCTGGACACTTTAACAAACCTGTGTCTTGTCCTGTTGGTGACAGTTGGTTACTCATAGGAATCCAGACATACCTCATAATTCAGTTTAACAGGACTGTAACTTTAGGGACTCATTCTTGTAGTTTCTTTCCCTCTGCAATTGCTATTATTGAGACTGTTGCAATATGTGAATGTTTCCTGAGGCCACAGTCAAATTTTGAACCTGCAAAAGACCTCTCCCATATCTCCACTTAAACTTAGAGATTTTTTTTTTAAAGTCTAAAGTATTGATTTAAGGAAAACAAGAAAAACATGTTCATTAAAAGGTAGTCTTGGGTATTTATATTTGCTCATACTGATTTTTTTTAATGTAAATCTGAAGTGTCCCTGCCAGTCCTGAGTTGCACTTTTCTTCTGCTTTTGTTTCTATTATTTGCTTCCTCTGTACATACCAGGGTTGGGTGTTGAGGTGATGCCTTCAGGCATCAGAGGTAAGGTGTAAAACGTGACCACAGAATCACTGATTTACAGCTGAGGCAGAGGTAGAGCTTGAGCATTGTAAGGATTTTGATCATGACAATTAAATGACATTTTCTGTGCTTAAAATGTAAAATAACGTTTTTACTCAGAAAAGGACACAGGCTGTAAAGATGTGGAGAAAAAAACTTCCTTTTTTTCTTCTTAAGTGTAATTTTGGTGTGTGGGGTCTTAATTGTGTTTGGGAGCAGGAAGGAGGGTTTTAAAAGCCCTCTGTCATCTGTAGTTTTTGTAATTCCTTTCAGATTATTTCTAATAAATAGCAGCTAATTACTATTTTTAATTTCTAGCAGTGATCTTTTTTTAAAAAAATGTTTCCATTTAGTAATAGGAGGCTCAACAAACTGAAGTTTTCTCTTGCCTTTCCTCTTCTGATACCTTTTTTTATCATGATTTGATTAAGGGGAGCTGTTGTCCTAGCTCTTCCAAGATACTTCAGGTGTTCTTAATTTTCAAAGTAGGATGAACTGTGTTTGGAAGCAGATGGAGGAAAAAATACAGCTTTACAGAAACTTACTATCTTGAAGTGTTGCAAATGGTATTTCTTTAGGATGGCATAGTTAAAATCTCAATTTAACATTTCAGCAGTGCTGTGGTCTTTGCCAGCCTGCATAAATAGATACATATGCTAGGAAAAAATGCATATCCTGCAGACTTTTTTCCTTTTATTTTCTTTAGGGGAAAGTAGTTCACCAGAGCCTGAACATTATGAACTCCTTTTCTCAGAAAGTGAAAATACAACACATACGATCCCTATCAGAAGATGTAAGGTTTTATTATAAGAGGCTAAGAAGTAATAAAGAAGATTTAGAGCCAGGAAAAAAATCAAAGGTTTGTCTATGTCTTATTTCTAAACATTTATAAGTTCTCTTTTCTATAGAGTGTATTTTAGGTTTCTCTGTTCAACAGAAATACTCCTTTTTTTCTTTAGTCGTTAGATTTACTGTGATGTTTAATTGATCGGCTCTTACATGTTTTGCAGATTGCAAATATTTATTTTGATCCTGGTTTACAGTGTGGAGATCATTGTTATGTAGGATTGCCTTTTCTATCTAAATGTAAGTAGAGTTCAACCTTAAAATGAAAATCATTTAAAATAAGTTTTGTTTTCTCCTTAAGTAATGATTTTACTTGAAGATTTATAAAAACACATTTCTTACAGCGGAATCTAAAGTTCAGCACAGCATAGCAATGCAAGAAGATGCATGGGATTCTGACTGGGATTTGCATGAGAATTTATTCAAAGAATGGACAGAAATAAAAGAGAACTCAAGCCATAGGTAAATATTTTATTCCTGTTTTTTCGCTCAGGTCTTAAGTCAGTAATAATTCTGTGATATGTGTGTTCTGATAGAATGCAAAGCTTCTTAATATTCCTGTGCTCTTTGAGAGGAGGCCAAGAAGGAATTGCTTGGCCTTCTTTGCAAGACCTTTAAAGAGAGCATTTTAAAAGTTAAAAAACAGTAATAATTTGCTCAAATTAAAGAAAACACTGCAAGTTACTATTCACTGAGTTGCTGGAGTTCTTGAAAAGATTGTAACAGCAAGGCAGTCTCTACTCTGCAAAAATTTCTGAAACCAGATTATACTGGTTGTTAAGTATCCCTGTTTAAACTGTTTTAAAATAATATCCTCAATATCCCTTTTAAGATTTCATAACATTTTCTTGTTTTACCATACTGGGATTTTTGCATTTCAGTGAATTACAAAATTTTCTTGCTTTTTACCTTGAGAAGATTAATGGTTGCTACTTAATTTTTAGAACAGTTAAACTCTGTAGACTGCTGCATACCTTTTAAACATCTGCCTTCTCATACATAAAGTTGATTTAATCTCCAAGAGACATGAGTTAACATAAACAGCAAATATGTGTGTGTTTTGTGTTGATAGCATTCAGATTACCCTTTCAAAAAAGGTACATGAAGAAGCAAAATGTCTGTATGCAACTAAATAGGATAAAAAAAGTATTCTCCCTTTATCATTTCTGTGTTATAATGGTGATATATTATTAACTCCTGAGAAAACTTGATTAAACAGAATCCTCTATTTAGCCATACCAGTAGCTTTCAGGAATGTTCTATCCCTTACAGTAAGAGAACCATAGTGGAGAATGCTACTAAATATTAGTTCCAAATAAGGAGTAATTCTAGCTTGAATATACAATGCTTTAAAAATATTTATTATAATATATTTTAAAGTATTTACTGCTTATAAAGAGAGTTAAGATTACCCAGCTGTTCAAAGAATCATTCAGGGAAAGGAGAGAACCTCTCAAAACAGAGGGGTTGTGACTTGGACATTTGGAGTTTCTCCAAACTATTTCTCTGGGTTTGAAGCCTGGTATTTTGTCTGTTTTGCTGACTGGAGAACTCAGTACTTTTAGTTTAGTTTCAGTTCATGCTGGAGAGCTCGTCAGAGAAGAGGCCCTCCACGAGTCTATTGTGGAGGTTGTTTAATAGCAAAGAAATTCATTAATTGATGGAAATAGTGGCTAGCACCAAGTATGACTTGTTCAGATTTGCTTTAGATTTATTAGACAGGTGTGCAGGCACACAGTCTGTATGCATTGCATTTAGGGTAAATGTACTGATTTAATGTATATATGCAGGCAAAGTACCTTTTCTGGATCTTGTGGATACTGTGTTGGAGTTTTTCCTTTCTACTGTGTGTACCTTTGGAAATCATCAAATACATTTTGGGGTTGTTTTTCTTACTGATCTGAATCTCAGTTATGTTCTCAAAATTTGCTTCTGCAAAATGTAAAAGTGAGTTCTATAACTGTTTCTCCAGACTGAATGCTGTATTTGAAGTAGACACAGATCTTCAGAAGGATGTTCGGTTGAAAATTACAGCAGAAATGTCCTGGCCTTCCATCCTTAGTTCACCACGCCATCTAAACTTCCCTCTTACCAACACAAACAGCTCATCAGTAAGTTATTTTAGTGATACTGTCATTTTAACAGGTGTTTCTAATTGCATTAATGGTAATGTAAACTTATTTTACAATTCTTTCTGAATAGGAAGAAGAGATTTTTCTAGAAAATCCAGCTGATGATCCTGTGTATATTCAGTTTCTTCCAGTAGCTCTGTATTCTAACCCATCCACTTTTGTTGATAAGCTGTTAGAACGGTAAGTGTTGTGGAATCCTTGGGGTGTTCTCACTCGACAGAAAATTGCATTTTACAAGGAATGAATGTGTGATATGGCAGTTGTGTTGGTAGTTAGTATTGGCCTCTAAAATTTAAATCATTGTGCCAATTGAGAACTGAATCTATTGCCATTGAACACACATCTGTATTTTTTACTGAGCTAAAATGTGTTTACATTACTTCCTTAACTGGATGCGTAATGGGGGGGGGAAATAAGAAAAAATCAAGTGATGATGCTTTCAGCTGCGTATTGGGCTACCATAGATACTTGATTTGGGCTAAAATCCATAAATGCAAGTATGTCATTACCTTCCATGATCTGTGAGAAAGAAAAGATTGCAATTTCATTTCAGGTTTAATTTGAGTAAACCAACTAATTTCAATCAGAGGACTCTAGAGTTCCAGGTCTTCAGAAATTGTGTAAGTATTTCAATAAATTCTTGATAATTTTAAATTCAAGTATTGTAGTGTTTTAATAAGAGTTCAGTCATACATGCCTTCAAGTTTAGGTATTGTTGTGAAAAATGTAACATAAATGTAATATCTATTGGATATCAGGAAATTGAGAAAAGAAATATATCTTCAAATGTAACTAATAAAGTGTCAGTGTTTCTATATTCTTACATTATAATACAGCTGTGGAAGTTACAGGAAATCTGCATTTTCTCATTCTCATACTGACAGGATTATTTTCTTCAGTGTAGTGTTTACTGGTTCTAAAATTAGCAAAGAATTGATTATTCCACTGCTTAGTTAATTCTTTAAAGTGATTTGAGTATTGTGGACTACTTTTAAGTGTGTGCTTTTTCGTATAGACCATGCCACATCCTAAGCACTTCTTTTTTTATCTGACTTTCCCCCTCCATTTGCAGTTTGTTTTAGATTACCATTCAATGCTTATTCAGTATCTCAAGACAAATGGCAAACTTAGCAAAATACACTTATTTGAGTAGTTCCCCTATTTTGTTTGCTCAACAATGGAAAATTCAGAGAAAAAAATTAATCTGTAGTGGCTCGATACTAATTTAATGTTCAAAATATATATATAACAACTTCTGATCTCTTTCTTCCACTAGAACTTTATGAATCTACAAGGGTGAAGTTTAGCTTAGTTCTGTTTTGTCACGTTGTTCTGCTTCTCCATTAACATGAGTGGTTTACTAATAAGTAAATACTTGTGCTATCAGAGTTTCTGGTTTAAAAAAAACACAGAATATGTCATTGAGTAATATCCTTTTTAAGGACAAGACAAATTTTCTAGCTAAAATAACACCATTTCTATCAAAAATACGTAAAAATGTTCTATTTTTTAAAGTGTTGCTTTGTTTTGCCCACACTCTTAAGGTCCAACCGTTACAGACCACTGTGGGACTTACAAAGGGCCTGGCTCGTCATTCCATTTTAAGTTTAATATTAAAGCCTGGTGAGAGAAAGTCTGTCAAAGTGAAGTTCACTCCAGTTCTTAATAAAACTGTTTCATCATTGATTGTTATCAGGTAAGAGATATTTCTGAAATAAGTGTGAATTTTTCTCTTTATAGATAAGATCATATATTTCTTGCAATCAGCTGTCAAGAAACTATTGCTTTTACAAGGATAATTGTAGAATCCTATGTGTCTGCAGAAAGATTTAATGTAAATGTAATTGTGACATGTCTTAGAGTATTTTAACTGTATTCAGGAATATAAATATATAAGCCACTGTTATACTTACCAGAGAATCACAGAAGAGCTTGTTTAGGAAGGAGCCTTCAAAAGTCCAACTCCCCAGGGATATCTTCAGGTTTCTCAAAGCCCTGTCAAACCTGATCTTGAATGTTTCCAGGGATGGAGCACCTCCCACCTCTCTGGGCCATCTGTTCCAGTGTTTCAGTACCCTCATCATAATTTTTTTTCCCTATATCTACTCTGAATCCACCCTGTTTTAGTTTTAAAACCATCACCCCTTTTCCTGTCACTACAGGACCTATAAAAAGTTTGTCCCCATCTTTTTTAAGGGTTCCCTTCAATTACTGGGGCTCCTGTTATGGTCACCAGAAAAATTCCTCTTTTCTAGGCTGAATAATCCTGGTTCTCTCAGCCTCTCCTCACAGCAGAGGTGCTCCATCCCTCTGAACACCTTGGTGCCTCTCGTCTGGACTTGCTCCAACAGGCTTGTGTCCTTCCTGTGCTGGGGACCCCAGGGCTGGGTGCAGCACTCCTGGTGTGGTCTCACCAGAGCAGAGCAGAGGGACAGAATCCCCTCCCTGGCCCTGCTGCCCACACTGCTTTGGATGCAGCCCAGGACAGGTTTGGCTTTCTGGGCTGTGAGTGCTCACTGCTGAGTCATGTCCAGCCTCTCACCCACCACCACATGGAGACTTGATTTCTGAAATACATCCTGCACTGTCTTGAAAGAATGGTCTCTGGTTAGAGATGCCGTTTGCAAGATCAAGCTATAATGCAAGTTCAGTCTTTCTAATAAAGAGCATTGAGTTCACTTTTGTAGCAGGTGTGATGCCTTAGTAAGACATACAGATTTTAACTAGTATTTCACTGGGGTTTGCATTTGTATGTTACGTTGTGATTTCTTAGTTTTGTCTTGCAAACACTACGTTTGAGACCCCTGCTGTTTTTTTCCATAATGTGAGAATTGGCTGTGGAACAGATTACGTATTTGTTCTCCAGATCTGGGATATAGACTCACAGCCTATAGAGAGGTTTTTATGAATGTTTGCCCTCACCCTTTTTTTTTCCCACAGAAATAATTTGACTGTAGTAGATGCCATAATGGTAGAAGGACAAGGAACAACTGAGAGCTTGAAGGTTGCAGGCAAACCTCCTGGTCCTGGAAGTTCTTTACGCTTTAAAATCACAGAAGCATTATTAAAAGACTGTTCAGAAAGTGAGTAATTCTTGAGCTTATATGCTGAGCAAAAAAGAAATCATATTTTATGTGTAAAACTTGAAATGTGTGGAAGTATTTTTCCTGTCTTCCAGTGACCCAGAAATTCAACTCCTTTAAATACATTAAAATTGCTACTTTATTTAGACAGAGTACAAAATATATTATGTTTTTTGTTTCAACGTGAGAACTAGGAAAGAAAACAAAAGCTCTTTGTCCACTTAAATTCAAGACAGAGGAGGTAAAGACCTTGGCATATTTACTAGCAAAATCTCTAGTACCTAAAATTAATACAAATTGGATCATGTGTGTAACTTCCTATGTACTTCTTTTCTTCACACCTTCATAATCTTTAAGCACATAGCCATTGGGGAAAAAAGGTTGGGCATGTTCTTTGATGAAAATTAAATCCCAACTAGATTCTACTCTGAGATCAGAGAGAGATTTTCTGCTCTGTGGCCTCAAGCTTGCTTCTGAGAGGAGAGCTAAGAGTACCTCTATTATCTAAGAAACTGGTAAAAGAATTTTAACTATATCTGGTATTAAAATCTGCTTTGCTACTTTGCTGTTTTCCAGACATTTCTAAGTGTCATGTTAATTATTATCTGAGATTATTCTGCTTTTTGTGATGACTGAGTAAGAAAACTTGAAGTAAAGCTTATGACTAAGCTTTTACCTGTTGTGGTTAGGGATTTATTTGCTAATAAGATACATGTAGTTAAGCCATGATTTTTATTTTTAAGGCACACAAAAAAAGAAACAAACCCCCATGTTTTAATTCTCCTCTTGCTGGGACTGTTCACAGAATACCACAACATTAGTCAGTACATCAAAGAACTTTGAAGCTTAGATGATTTCTTCATGGGGCAGCAGTGCTGTCAGAGGTTAGGGGGTTTGTGTTTTTTCTCTGATGAGTTAGAGGCTCTGAAATTTTAGAAGAGCCCTACCTTGACAGTGATGGGAATCTGGTTGCAGAGATATGTTCCTGCAAGTTAATTTCCATGAACCTTGTTAGTCTCTCTTATGATGTAATACTGACAGAACTCTCTCCTACTGTAAAATATGAATGTCTGGTTACCATAACACTAACCACTGCTGTTTGTTTCTAGAAATGAAATACAAAGAACCGAATTTCACACTGAGAAGAACATTTAAAGTGGAAAACACAGGGCAACTGCAGATTAATGTGAAAACTATGGAAATCAGCGGCTACACATGTGAAGGATATGGATTTAAAGTAGTTAACTGTCAGGAATTTGCACTAAGTGCCAATGCCTCTAAAGACATTGTCATATTGTAAGTGTTCTTTCTTACATCTAAATGGAGCGTTACATTTGGTATTTTAATTTTGTTTCAGAGGAAAACTCTCTTGGTTAAATTCTGACTGCTTTTTACTAAAGTCTTGAGTGTATGGGGGTTTTGTACAGTGTTATACAACTATGACATTTTTCCCTCTTCTTGCAAACACTATTTGAGTTTTCATTATGCCATGGTTTCACGACGGACTATAGCATTACTTATATTACTATCCAGAAACTATAACTTGCTGTATTGGAAGAATGTTACTACATGGGGTTATATAAATGTCTCTCATTTAACTTATGAATGCACATTTTTAAGGGACTTAGATCTACATATGGTTTTGGTGCATTGCAGTATGTAGAAGAGAGCCTTTGGTCCAAGAATTTTTGTTGTAATGCATGGTATTTTAGTCTGTTGCCTTAATAACAATGATTGTGTAGTTCTATATTTTTATTGTAAAAATCTCTGCACCAAACACTGATCTTTTAACAGTGCCTTGTAAAATTAAATATCCAGAAAATGATATCTAACAAGTTCAGAAGTTGCTTCTGTTCTGCAAGTGGATGTATGAAACATTGCTGCAGTGAAGTAATATTTCACTAGTATTTCTGCATAGTCTTAGTTTGTGATGAGACTGTGACGTAGTGGTGATGTTTTTGAAAAGTCAGGTTTGTGACTCAAAGGCGAAATGTTTAAAAAAATTATAGCTCACATAGTAGTTGGTTCCATTACTTACTTAGACCTACTGTTAAATTTTTACTGCATTCATAGCTCTTATTAACAGGTGTGGTAAAAACTTATTTTCAGGTATTATAACTTCATATGGTACCTCAGGAGTAATCTAGAATCGATGTGTTAAGCAAAGATGTTAATGAACATAATCAAACATACCTTGAGGTATTTGAAAGATCCACCAGTATTTTTCGGCTGTGTGGTAATTGATGGAGTTGAATTACAGGGTTTTTTTAATTTGTAATTTATGAGTTATAAAAATTGCCTTTGTGCTGTTCATATGAAAAGTTCTAACGTGCTTTATGTTGCTTTCAGGTTTACACCAGATTTCACTGCTTCCAGAGTTATACGTGAATTAAAATTCATCACTGCAGGAGGCTCTGAATTTGTATTTATCTTGAATGCATCGCTTCCATATCACATGTTGGCAACGTGTGCAGAAGCACTGCCCAGGCCCAACTGGGAATTGGCACTGTACATAATCATCTCAGGAATAATGAGGTTGTGTGTGTGTTTCTTCTTACTGCTGTATGGGCATGAATTGCCACTGCTCGAATATGGGTTACAGAGAAACACATGGGTATTCAGCACATGCTCTAATTGTTGTAAAATAAAATAGGCTAAAAGGAGATCAAATGGATAAACACTCCTATAGATTGAGTGTGAACTGTTTAGAGCAAAGGAGTACTGACTTTCTGCTCAAACCAAGGACAAAATAATACACTTCTTGCTTGAACTTATTTCCTTAAGTGAGATACACACTCCTGTTAGCCCTGATAATCTGTAGGGGTTTTGATAAATAAGCCAAACTTGAAACAATTAGGTATTAAAGCACTGATGTCAGTGAATTCCTGTAGAAATGTAAGCATCTTTCTGGAGTATTGTCCTTTAGAGAGATACAAGGCAGTGACTGTAATGAGCTTAGCAGATGCCTTGGATGAATTTAACTTTGCTGCCACTTGTTATGTGACAGACAACTGGTGATACTAATAATGGGATTTCTGAGAACCTGAAGGACGTTGTTTGCAACACTGCACACTCACAGGTTACGTAGTAGGATATTAATGCACATTTTTCCTCAGCAAACAGACATGTGTTAATTATACCTTGTTGAATTATGAGTTGAAAATGCTACCATTTTCACAGTCTAACCTCTGCCTATCCTTATTTGAAATCATGAGTTACAAACCCTATGTCACTGCTCACCTCTTAGATGTGAGACACTTTACCCCACTGCTTTTGTGCAGAGAAAACCCTAGCATGAATGCTGATCAGTATGAGTTTTTACTTATCAGTAGCAACAAATGCTGCTTTTCTTTTCATTAGCATGAAATGTATTGGCACTGTAGATGCCTCTGAAGTAAAAGTGGTCTTTCTGTGTGCTGCAAATCCAAAGCATTGTCACATATATATCATACTCCTTTTCTTTTCCCCACACTAAGTTACTGGCTCTTCCATTTTGCAAATGTTCACTTAGGCTGTCTTTCCTTGTAGGGATTAACAAAAAAAAAATAGAGAAGAGAGAGTTACAGCCCACTTCATTTTCTTTTTTGACTCTTCAGCACTTTCCTAACTAATGCAGTGTTTAGTGAGGAAACTGCATTTTCCAAAGTAAGAGGAAAATTTCTGTTACTTAGGAAATTTTGTCATCACTAACACTGCATTACTTAAAGTGCTGAGTGAGTACTTATGTGGTTTTCTTCTGTATATGTGCTAGAAATGTATAGGCTGAGTTTGGTTTTAATTCTTTGACAGAGTAAGTAATGTTTGTCAGCTCATAAGTGTAGTTTGTTTGGATAATTTTGTATGTGCTGTATTTGCTAATTAGACTTTACGAACAATAGAGAATACTAATCCCTTCCCTTACTGTGTCTTTTTCCTAAAAATACACAAATCCTTAGCAGCAAACTAGAGAAGACTCCTAATATATTTTATAATATTCCAAGATTCCTGTGCATAAGCTGCATCTAACTTTTAGGTTGCCATCATGTATGTGTTTGCTAGCTGCCACTAAAATAACTCTTCCATATCACTGCAAAGCTCTCTTTAATTTCTAGGAATGGATACTAGGAGTTTGTATAGTCCATGTTTTTTAATTTGATAAGGTGGTGTTTATTTTTGCCTTCCCTAAATCACTTTTGCTTTGAATAATTACATGCTTGTGGCTCCAGGTTTTGAAGTCCACCTTTTTTTCTTTTGGATTAATACACTTGGCAACTGCATGTCTGGCTTGCATCTCTCCCATTCTCTATGCTTGTGATTTGCATATCATGCCAGTCTTGTGTATGTTACGTTTCTATCAGACAAAATTGTGGTTTAGATGCAATTTTTAGTATTTTCAGTACAGGATTCAAACTTTTTGTCCTATGTGATTAGAGTCATTAGTTTTTAAATACTCAAAACTAAGAAATAAATTCTTAGATGACTACCTTTCTCCTCTGCAGCGTACTCTTTCTCTTGGTAATTGGAACAGCCTATCTAGAAGCTCAAGGAATTTGGGAGCCATTTAGAAGACGTTTGTCCTTTGAGGCCTCTAACCCTCCCTTTGATATGGGAAGGCCACTTGATCTCAGGAGAATAGTTGGAATTTCATCTGATGGAAAGTAAGTAAATGTTTGGACTTCTTGTGGTACTTTTGCCATTTATTTCTTCTTTAGTTATCAGGCTAGTAAGAGTAATACTGCTCTGTAGAACAGGTGAATGAATGAAGACATCCCCACAGTGGCTTGTGAAAAGATGGCTTGTATGAAAAGGTGAATTTTGTGATTGTGAGGAATATTCTTCTTCTTTTGGGGAAGAAAAAGGGAGGAAGAAAAGAAATCCACCAAAAAACGAACCTTGCCAAGTTTCCTGTCAATATTCTCAGAAATTAAATATATAAACTGGAGGGGGGAAAAAAAAAATTGCAGGTCAGAAGTTCCTACCTTAGGTGTCTTAAGATCATCTTTCAGTGTTCCCTCCATCATGTATATCAACAGTCATTTTACTGTGTTTTTGTTCCTGTGTACAGCAGGCGAGTGAACAGGAAATGGTAAAGGCTGCTGACTTGCCAAATCAGTTTTAAGCATTTTTGCTGGTTGTATGCCAAGAATGGTATAGTTCAAGGCTTCTTTTGGATATAGTGCTTCTCTTTTGGTGGTGAAGAAGGGAAACATTGTAGAGTATGTTTAAACATGTGTTACTCTTCCAGCTTGAATACACTTGGATCGGATTCCAATCACAGTTCGTCCAGAGGAATTTATGGAGCAGGCAGTTCGTCTTCACGATCCGGTGCAGGGAATCATAAGCAATGCAATGCAACAGCACACCTTCACAGCAATAGAAATGCACCTGATGTTGAAAACATCAAATCCAAAACCAATTCAAGTATACCTAACAGGACTTCAGCACAAGCAGCTTCCATGCAGTCAGTAAACAGAACGGGCCCCTTTACCTTGGATTCAGGTGCCACAGCTCAGACTCATGCCGCAGGCAAAAGAGCCAAGGGGACGAGGCAGAACCAGCAGCTAATGCAGCAGCAAGCACCAGCTTTGGCAGAGCAGCCCCTCCAGCAATCCCCAGCATCCGGGCCCCAGCAGCAAGAGCAACAGACTGAAAGTGCTCTGCCACAGCTCCCGCTTCTCAGCCCACCTCACGGCGAGTGTGCCAGCAGCAGAAGGCACAGCTCGGAGGATTCAGATCTCACTGGGCTCATAGAAACTATGGAAAAAGACTTTGACCACCCAGAATCCCCTTCCCCTGATGTGTTTACAGAACAGCCCCCATCTCCACTAGCAAAAAACAAAGGTAACACAATTCTGTTTTTATGGGATGATTCCCTGTGTAAACCACGGGACAAGATTTAATCAACTGTAAAAATTGCATTTTCACAGTGTGGAAAGGGAGTGCTTCTCAGTGGTTCCCTTCCTGTGCTGTGTGCCTGTGTCTTGAACACTTGTGTTACCTTATGGCAAGTGAAGTTCGCTGTGCGGTGCTAGCTTGTCATTCTTCCTGCAGAAACGGTGGCATGTTTTGATGTAAGCAGGTGTGAATAGGTAGACACTTGATTCTCTGAAAAAGAAAAATGTGTTTTGTTGCTATTCCTTTGCATTTGGGTTGGCATCCGTCCCTCCCACCTCCATCATTTGAACTTGGGGCTCAGGGTTGAGGGGGAGGGAAAAGGAAATTGTCTAGTGTATTGTGAAAAGTGAGGCAGGGTGAAAGGGAGGAGGGGAAGAGAGAGAGATGGGTAAATACCTCCTGTGGTATTGTTTGGGAATGGAATTCTTCATGCCTGGACTTGCAATAGTAGAAAAACCTTAATGTCAGGTGGTCAGCAAATTAATATAAGGCACCTGTGTCTATATATTACATTCATTTTTGAATGAGGCTAGAGTTGAGTTGGACTTGTTTATCCGTCTTTCCAGTTGTGTAGTGCTTAAATTAATGAACTGAATTTCATATATTAGGCCTGTTTAGACTTTTGAAATTATGTTGGTTACTGACTTTTTATGAACACTTCTTGAAGTAAAATTTCTGATTTTTGTATTAGCAATTTCAATTGCATCCCAGAGTTATATGATGATTTAGTGTTAATATGTTTATTTCTAAATAATTTTTCACTTTTTGCTACCAACACTTGTACAGAAATGGCACTGATACTGTGTTGTTTATTAGAGATAAAGTTAAGAAAATGTAGGTATATAAAGGTGTATAAACACTGCACCATCTGTAAGATTGTGCCTCACCAAAGACAAAGGCTTCACTCTGTTAGGTGGTAATGAGTAGAAAATTCTTAATTAGTTTGGAGTGGATGTTAGGATGTGTTTGTCTTTCAAAGTGGAGACTCTGAAGTGATGAGAGGTTTTGGTGTCTTGCTGAAACATACTACTCTATTTCTGGGCTGTTTTGTTTTTATTTTTCACAGTGGGAGGTGGTGGGGAGAATTAAGAGAACTGCAATCAGTTTGTCAGGTATCCATTCCATAAAGGCCCAATAGGACTGCAGAAGGTGATGTGATGGTAGGGAGGTTTCATGGATGGTGTCCATAATGGCAAACAGTGCAGTGTTGGAGCTCTGGAAAGCAAAGTGTCTGGTAGTGAGGATGCAACATTCTCATGGATTACATGTGAGCCTACATGGATGTGCAGTGGATTGATCCAGTCCATGTACTGAATACCTGAAATAGAGCACATCTTCCATTTCTAGCTCCCCCTAAGAAGGAAACAGCCCTTGCACTGGGGAGCTTTTTGTGATGCAGCTGCACACAGTATGTGGAGACCACCAAGTTTGATTTCAAAAGCATATTCCCACTCCAGATAATGTAGTGTGCCCATTTCTATTTGTCCTCTTTAAAATGTAAAAGTGTAAAACCATAGGGGAAATTCTATAATCTATCTGCACCTACATCCACACATGGGTATTTGTCTTTAGATGAGTACTAGAGCACAAACTTTAAATCACAAACTTTTGCAGAAGCAGCAGCTTCTGGACTAAAACGGTCTGTTGTAAGACCCTGTGCAGAATTGCTGTCTTTCCTAGTCTTCTGTTTCACCTTCCTAATACTTAGGTCCTAGCAGGTTGCAGTGGAGGCTGCATTATATTTTTTTTAAACAGCTGCTTTATGTTACATTTTAATGTCATTATAACATTTTACATAGATTTTCTAATTATGAACATTGAAGTGTTTAGCAATCCTGAATGTAAACTACATTTCAGGCAAATTTTGGAAGGAGGCCTTCTGAGGCCCAGCCAAAATGCCCCCAATATACTGGAAGCCAACCTTGAAAAAGATGTTCATAGGAAGATGTACTTGTATTTACGTATCTATTTGCATTCATGCTAAAAAAGAATATTTTTATCTCCAATATTTTTGTTGTTCTAAATACTGAAAACACTGATACTTACATCTTAAAAAATAAAGCTTTAAGGCACTGATATGTAAGTGGTATTTGCCAAAATACTGAAGGCAAATTTCTGGTTTGGTTTAAACTTTACCATTTTGCCAAATGAACTATAACAGCTGTCATGGTGCTTCCAATCTCAATTCCAGCTCAAGCTAGTACAAATTCCAGAAGGGGCAGAATCCAGTTATTCAGCACAGGTTACTTGAGTCTTTATCTGAGTGAACAATTAAATCCATTCAAGAGGCTGTAGTCAGGCACTATGTGGCTTAGAAATGAGAGTGCTTATTTTGAAAAGCAGTATCTTAAGAATGATCCTATGAGTAAAGGCACATGCTACATCTAGTAAGGCTTAAGACTGTTGTGAAACCTCAAATCCTATGAGAGCACAGCAGCAGGCAGTGGTAAGCTCACGAAGACTCTGCACACACCTGCACAGTTTCTTTGTATTGAGAATAGTCCACTCTGAAGGAATAAAATATGTCAGGAAGAGAAAGTATAATTGGGTGTGAGATTTTCAGGCTTTGGTCATTTAGGTTTTTTACCTTTTTCTAGACAAATACTATTAGTGATTTTTCTCATCCATACTAATTTTATTTCAAGTTGTTTTGTGCTTTGTTGAGGTTTTTTTCAACTGACAAACATGCTGGTCACTTCTGTTCTTCATTTGTTTGGATGACAGAGCTTTTTCCATCCTCAGAAATTTGTGTTTAAATCTAATATTATGTGATTAAAATGTCAAATTGGATTCTATGGTGTTCAAAAGGAATGCCAGGAACAGAGCAGAAAGGAATCATAGGCAACCAAGTGCCTTACATCCACAGAGAGACAATGGGAATACAGCTCAGGAGCATAAATGAGAGATCAGGGTTCTTCTTTTGCTCACATTTGGTGCAAAGGGGCAAAAGGGATTGGTGTCATAACAGGCAACAAGCTTCAGAGGCTTAATCGCATGGGATAGCCTCTGAAAAGAAGGGAACTAGCCTGTCTCTGAGCACTGCTGCTGAAAATCTGAAGCATCCTTATCTTCCTAGGAAAAGGGAAAACAATTCAGCGCAAGACTAAGCCACAGAAGAAGCGAGAAGAAAAGGACAGAAGAGGGAAAGGAAAACAACAGGAGGATGAGCTAAAGGATTCCTTGGCAGATGATGACAGTTCTTCAACCACAACAGAAACCTCCAACCCAGATACAGAACCACTTCTCAAAGAGGTATGGCACTGCTGAGAAAAGGAGGCCCTTGAATAGCCATGTGTCACCTGTTGGAGTAGGAACACAGTCTCCCTCCCCCACACCATCCTCAGGTTTTGTGTAATACTTAATAAAGGAAGAATGTTAATTAGAAATCACATTTCCCAATTCTTGCCTTCACTGTATCAAATCTGCACCTCTGAGTGGGAACATGCTTGAGTCCTGTAGTCTCAAGACTAAAAATGCCCAGGTGACTTTGGCTGGAATTAGCCAGCAGCTGTCAGCAGCGTTGTAGTAATTGTCTCCTGGCCTGTTCTATTTGCAGAACAAAATGCCAAAGTGCAGATGCTAATTTGTTTCAATAATTAAGGTGCATGCTAAATCATGCCTTTTGTCAGTTACAAAGGCTCAGATCAATGGTGGTAACTTGTTGGCATGTAGTTAACTTAATTACCTTATACAATACCCCTACCTTTACTTAACTGATTCAGCTCACATGCTCCATGGTAATAAACGAATGTCTACAATTTGTGTCATGGTTGGATTGTCATAAATGTTTTGTCCTAAAGCAAACTCTGACAAACAAAGGAGAGGTAGTGACAGAGGGAAGGAAACCGATCCTAAATTTTGATGTCTTAAATTTGAACTTTGTAAAAGACAGGGATTATAGCTGTGGGGAAAAAAGAAAACCATGGGATATATTTTAAAGGTTACAGTTCAGTAAGTTGTCACTTGAAAGTTAATGTTGATTTTTTCAGGATGGCTATTTGAGAATATAGTGGTATTTAGAAAGTCTTAGAAGTGTGTAGTTAAAGGAAATTATAAATTGAATGGTGAAGTTGCTCATATTATTTGCATTGTCGAAGAGTCTGTTTTGGGTGGCCTGGACTGCATGCAGCAGATGCAGTAAAGGTCTCAGTACAGAGAGCATCTTATTAGACTCAGAGGCCACAGCCAGGGGAGCTGTGTATTTGCAAACATCACAATCTGCTTGAAGCTCATTCATTTGCTATTTCCATTTCTGCTTCTCCAAATAGAAAAAATAGAAACTATATTTTATAGGCAAAGTCATTAAATCATGAAAAAAGACCTTCAATACTGCAAAAATGCTCATGTTTTCCAACAGCATTCTTTCCTCAGCCCTCTTTGTTAGGTGTGTTCTGATGCTAGAGGGACTTTGCTTTTCATGATTATTAATGTGTCATGTCTTTTATAGGAGCCTGAGAAACAAAAGGGAAAAGTTATAGCAGAAAAACCTGAAAATGAAATAGTCCCAGGGAAACAGAAAACCAAAAAATTACTTACAAGTATCAAGAAAGAAATGCCTGTAGAAGTGAAAACCAGGTAAGCATAATGAAGGCTGTTTAGTAGGGAAAGTATCATGTTTAAAGAGAAGATGGATAGATAAATATATCTGTATTTGTCTGTTGTAGCTGCCAGTTGGGCAAATGCCAACAACAGGTACCTTTAAGCAGCTTCCTTTTCCTTCCTGATGTCAGGGAATATCTGAAGCTTGTAAATAATAAATTACTTAATGGAAACACAGCACATAAGTGAGAGCTAAATCCAGTGATGAAAATCAGGGGAAACGATGTTAAGGTTGTTAGAACAGGTATTGCATACAAAAAGTGGGGTTCATGTTTCTAGGGGCAGCACCCTGAGCCTTTAGCTGCCCTTGGGAAACTGCAGCCTCAGTTTCCTTTTTCATATCATAGAGTACGGTCAGTCTTGGATACTTTATTAAAGGAGTCTGCTGCCCCTGCCAGTCCCTGTCCCTTACTGGCATGTGGTTGACTGTAGAGCAGTCAACAATAGGGGGAAACATGAACAATCTTAGTCTTGCTATAGCTAGTTCATTCCAAAATAATATTGTGAAATCAGATTGGTATGAAAGTGCCACGAAAGTAAATTTTACTGAATGGAGGTATGGTATATAAACTGAATTTTTCCTGTTGTAATTAATAGTAGATTGAGTTTATAGTTTTCTTCAAAGTACTTCTGAAAACATTGCCTGGCAAAGTCTCCTCCTTACTTATTCTTGCAGTTATGTACTTTGCTTTGTCTTATAACTCACAAGTTCATTACATGTGACAGTTTTCAAAGGCCACAATGAGAGCTGGCTTGGAATTCTTCTGCAAGAAACGGGGAAAGTACTTCCTCCCTAGAAAGTCTGAGACAGAATCAAAATACCTGGAGAAAAAGAGCAGTGTATAACCAATTGAATTGGGTGGCACATTTGAGTAGTTTTATAATATTGCCGAAAAAACAATTCTCTACACTTAGGGCAATGGCATATTAGGAGCATGGGATATGACAAGGGGTGTGTAGGGGCAGAGTAGAAAAATGACAGCTTCCATTTCTTGTTGCCTCTGTATAATCAAGTGAGGTTTACGATCCTAGAGCTCCAGGGTGAAAGCTGCTGCTGGAATGTGAGTGAGCCTAATACATGTGTGGAGCAGTGTGGGTTGTGTGTGTGTGTGTGTGTGTGTGTGTGTATATATATATATATATATATATGTGTGTGTGCTTTTCAGTAGTTCAGAGCTTTAAAATAAAAGAATTTCTCTTTTCTTTTAGTCCCTTGGAATCGTCTTATACTCCCCCACTGGAAAACAAGCAGCGCAAAACCTTCCCATCCAAGATCTCTCCACCACACCTTTTGTCAAGTGGCTCTAAATCAAGAAACCTCCCCAAAACAAGAGGTAGTGTAAGACTGTTTTTTGTAAATACCTCAAGAGTTTTATGTTGTTGTCTGTAACCCCTTCTAAGTCTGGTGTGAGAAGAAAGCTATTCAGTTTATTATCCACACACTTGGTTTTTCTTTTGTTCTAATAGGTCCAAGCAGTAAGTTAATGGAGAACAGACCATCAGTATTAGCAAAATTTCTCCCCAGTGGTTCTGCACAGGAGCTGGGAAACACCAGCAGCTCAGAAGGGGAAAAGGATTCTCCACCACCAGAGTGGGACTCTGTGCCTCTCCACAAAGCTGGCAGCTGTAAGTAATCACTAGACAATGGCAGAATGAGTGTTCTCTAATTAATATCTGTAGATAGGCTTGATCTGTTTATAGATCTTCCTGTCTCCTTTTCACTGCATAGCTGAGCTTCATTTTTCCTGCTGTAGGCCCAATGTTGATAGCATCTGGTATGATTTGGGAGGTTTGAAAATGGCATGGTCAGAACATAGGTCACTCCACAGCTCTCCAGTGATGAACAAGATTCAGAAACTGCTGAGGAAATTGAGAAAATGAGAATTACTGCTCAAAAAATATGTATTTTCTACAGTAGATGGTGTTTTGCTTAATCAGGTCTGCTCCAGCCAAATTTGGAATTAATTAGATTATTTTTCCTTGAGAGGGAGCACTGAGTACACCTTAATGCAGTGGTTAGCTTGGGACACTGTTACAATTTTTGTGGTTGCACTGTAAACCCCTCGTGTGGGAACCAACTCACCTCCTTCTGGTTGGTTGTGTTGCAAATCAATCTCTCTGAAAACTAACAGCAGACTTGAATAGCCAAGGGTGAACATAAAGGAGCTGCTGCTTCCATCACTGGGAGCAAACAGCCTTTCTCATAATTCCTGCATTTGAACAGAAGGGATAGCAGAAGTTGAAGAAGCCTTTGGTATAATGTAAATCCTACAGGAAGATGTCTTGTGTTTCTCTTTATAGCCACAGACAACCTCTATAAGCTCTCTCTGCAAACCCTGAATGCAGATGCTTTCCTGAAGCAGCGCCAGCCCTCTCCAACACCCGCCTCTCCATCCCCCCCTCCTCCTCCCACATCCTTTGCTTTTGGGGCACGAGGAGGCACTTACAGCAGCATCGTCAACAGCAGCTGCAGCAAGTGAGTCCAGATCCCACCTCCTACTGATTCCCCAGGCACTGAGTACTTGTGGAACTATGCCTCACAGAGGGCATCTCCCTGGTCTCAGACCCATTTCCTCTTCCCATGGAAACTGCTTTTCTCCAGATACACCACTGTGCATATATCTTGCCTTGCTGTTCAACTTGGTAGACTGGGAAAATGTGCAATTACATGAACTGTTGAGCTGTTACAAATATTTTCTTGAGTGCTAGCTTAAATTGCTGCTTTTTAAATCAAACTGCTGAAATCCAAAACCTTACTTTTTTTTGACCGTCTTTTTTTGGGTTCTTTCTCATTTCAGTGAAACAAAAATCAAGCAGCCCAATGGTACCAAACATAAGCTGGCAAAGGCAGCTTCTCTTCCAGGCAGGAATGGAAACCCCACTTTTGCTGCTGTAGCTGCAGGTTATGACAAAAGTCCAGGTACTAGAACCAGTTTGAAGTTCTTAATAATTCCAAATATTTCCTGAATATTCTGTTATTTTGCTGGGGTTTATTTTACTCATTTTTTACATACATATTCTCGCAGGTGGCAGTGGTTTACCAAAGGTTTCTCCAAGCAAGACAGATGTTTCCAGCAATACCAGCATTTCCCACACAGTTGTTGACAGTGATGGCTCTGACAGGTAATTTTTATATTCTCTAGGCAAATACCTTGACCCCTAGAGAAGAAGATTGAGCTATTAATGGTGTTTTGAAGGGAGTGACAGAATTCATTCTGGTTAGGTTTTTTTTAAACTATTTTAAAGTCTAGGCACAGCATTTCTCTTGCAGAAAAGTTTAGGAGCGGCAAGTTGCTCAAAAGTAGAGATAAGGGTGTTCTGGATGTGATGGGAGCTTTTTCCTCCTCATTCCAAGTAACTCAACAATCTTATGTTTCTGGGCATTCACATCATGAGAAATCAGCCTGGTTCTCTCAGTACTGAGGAGTGTGTACTAAGGTCATTTGAAGGTTCACAGGCAGATTGCCTTGCTGTACAGCAATGCCTTTCATTTCTTTTGAACACAGAGAGTAGAACTGTCAGTGGACTTTGTGCTTTCAGTAGGAGCAGGATAGAACTGCACTCAGTCACATTCCCTGAGGCACATCTTCTCTGACATTTTGGCAGTGAGCCCCTCAGTTGTAAAAAGCAGTAAACTTTCTGAAGTAGGAGAGAGACTTGAATTCAAGTTTCCATATGCAAATGAATTGCTTTCTGAGTGAGACTTGTGCATTGGAGTTTTAGTTTGTTTTGTTGGATGTTTACCACTGGTTCCAGTTAAGTCATCTGTTACTTTTAAGAAACTTGTCCATGAGTGTATTTGTATCCCTTCCAAGTGACTGTAAATTTTATCTGCTTGAGAAAAAGAAACTACTATAGCTTGGACTCCGTGAGGTTTTTTAAAGACTGATCAAAAGAGCTACTCCTATGTTTGTTGGATGTTCATTCTACAAATTAAAGAGCACTGTGTCTATATTACTGTGTTACTCCAAGGTGGAAAGGAAAATGTATATCACCAAAATCTATTGTTAAAACAAAACCAAATTGATTTCCTAACTTTTGATCACCATTAAATATTTAGTATATCATTAATGATATATTTTTATATAGATATATAAAAATATATATAGCTAAACATATATACACACATACATTTGTATATAGATCAGTAAGTTAATATTGTTAATAAAATGTGTATTGTCTTCCTGTTCCTCCATAAAATGTAGTTCAGGTTTATGGAGTCCTATCAGCAATCCCAGTAGTCCTGATTTCACACCTCTCAACTCCTTCTCTGCATTCGGACACTCTTTTAACTTAACTGGAGGTGAGTTTTTCTGTTCAAATATTTTTCTGTATTCAAACACAGGTAGAGAAATGTTGTGTCTTCATTCCACTGGTCTACGTACAGACAGTGTTTCCATCCTTACTCCTGAAAGGGAAGACTATGTAGGAACATTTGTTAAAAATTTAGTGATATATTGTATTTCACTAAAATCTCATAGAGTGTTTGATGGGCTGAGAATGCTTGGGTTTGGAATTTCTCTGTTGCAGTAAAATTTCTGGATTTTGGGGGTTATTTCCTTAGTCTTCTTCCTCCTCATCCCTCCCCCAAACCTTTACTGTAGGTCCCACAAAGGTGCCAGTAGGCCTGTGTTTTCCTAAGCATAAACGCCTGCCTAAAACCGTGGCTCTGTTAAGTGAGGCAGTGGCCCAACCCTCTTGTTGCTTTCCTCTTGTTGTTTTCCTGCAGTATTTGTATAGCTGCACAATGAACTGATGCATACTAAACCCAACAATTAATTAATGTATTTAAATATTTGGCTAAACTTCCATAAATGTAATAGAGGTCACCAGGCATTGAGATTGCAGGGTGTGGATGCTCTGTGTACTTAGGAAGATTTTTGTACTTGGGCACCTGTGGTGTGTTTTGAGGTGGCTGAAAAGATGATAAGCAAAGTAAACTTTGGATGAGTCATCAGTGTCTACTGAAAAAATGCTATTAACTGCAGCAGTTCAATGTCTGCTGGAAATGCAAACAATGGCAGCTGCTGCTGTGGGGTTCTTTCCTCTTCATCAGCAACACTTGGCACCCGTGGCTCTGAGGGCACCAGTAAAATGCCTGGGATCAGTTCTGTGTGAGAACTGGGCGAGGTTTTCCTTCTCATAGCAGAGATGGGGTTGGGGCTGGGGCACTCCCAGTGCTGCCTCCTACCAGGAGTCACCTGGGAAGGATGTGCTGCGAGGCAAATGAGTCCTGCAGTCACAGAGAACTGCCAGGAGTCTGGGTACTGCTGAGCTTTAGGCTGGACTGAATTACCCACAGCAAGTGTTCAACTCTCTTTCCCCTCTGTAACCATGACAAACTTTGTGGCCTTGTCTGATGCTGGTTACATGAGCTGAGATTTGTATTATTATGTGATGTCTTCTAATATCACTGCAGCAGGACCTGCTAGAAAAATATGGCAAATAACTGTGAAAAATATTGTTCTTGGAGAAAGAGGAAGAGTGAATTACTCATTTTTATTTCATTTTATTTTTAGAGGTTTTTAGCAAGCTTGGTTTAGCTCGATCTGCTTATGGGCAGGATGTTCAGAGAAACTGGAATGAATTCAATAATGTTCCATCATCCATCTGGGATCCTTCAGCTACAGATTCTGTACCCTCCTGGCCAACAAGCTCAAGTTCCCCAACTCATACAACTGCAGTAAGTATTCAGTCTGTCCAAATACAGTGGTTTATTACTGTTACCAACATGTTCTGTATGTGCCATCTAATATGGTTCAGAGGAATCGGGAATGAAAAGAAATCAACTGAATAAAGGAAGAGGGAATTCACGCATATTCTCCTGGTGTATTTAAATTGACATGGCTGTTGGACAAAGAGTTATTAGTCTCCTCACTTGTGGATGATGAATCCATATACACTGCTTCCCATAAAAATATTTCCTACAAGAGCCTCTTGCAGCGCTTACAGGAGTTAGTTCTGCTCCCACATCCTTCAGGTTTGCTCCTGGGCCATGGCTGGACTCTGCATATGTTACTTCCAGTTTGATGGACATTTGCAAAATAGGCAATATGATAACTTTCACACTTTAATTCTGCTTTCTGAATCCAGTATTGCACCTGTTTGTAAATTAACAAAAGCTCCCAAAAATCTATCTAAAAGACCTTAAATATATTCTTTTCAGTTTAGAAAAAAAAACACTAAAAGACTGAACACAAGGTGAAGTCTTTAAACTGACTACTTGTCTCAATGAAGATATTGAGTATAGCAAAAGAAGGAGAAAACCCCCAACTTCACAGATTGTAGTGCTGCACTGTCATCCTTGTGTCAGGCTAGAACTTATGCTGCAACAGCTGTCTTCATTGCCAGCTGAAGTCCTTCTTCATGTTGACTTCTGAAAATGTTTTTGTAGTGAGTAAGAGGCAGTGTTTACTTCACCTGGGAGCAGTTCAAATGGAGTGGGGGAAGGCAGGGACAGGGGAAGCCAAAGAAGGTCACACAGCTTCTTAGAGACACAGGCTTGCAAAGCCCGCCCTTGTCATGTGGTTACAACCAGAGCTGGAACCTCACTGAAGCTGTGTAAGGGAAGATGTTTGGATTTTGGTCACATGGAGGACAGGTTTCTCAGCATTTGAGAGAGGGAGGGCTTGAGGACAACCAGAACAAGCTCTCTAGCTCTTAACTCGTATTTCCCAGCTGCTTCTGAAAAATATTTAGAAGTGTGCTTCAGGAAGCATCAAGATGGAAGCCAGACAAATGGTATAGAAGAAGTGTGAGGTACTCCATTTAAGTACTTTGAACTGGGAGAAGATATTTTAGGAGCTTACTCAAGGAGAAGATCACATAATAAACAAGAAGCAACCAGCAAACTGACTGAAATACTCAAAGCTGTTATAAATGATAGTGATATTTTCAAGGGCTTTGGGCAAGCCAGAAGAGAAAAGCTTGGCTTTTCCTGTTACTGACCCTTCTTGCTCTGGGTGCCTGATAAGAGGGCAGGTACCAGGCCAGGGCCCTGCCTTTTCCTCTGTTCTGGGATAAGAGCCAAAGCCATTGTTGCAAACAGCACTTTAGGCAGTGGCTTCTGTTACCCTTTTTTTTCTAGGAAGGTTTCTGAACAGTCACTTATGGTTGTTCTCCTTCCTTATTCTTCTTGCTTTCTCCTTGTATGCATAACTCTGCTTCTGTGCTAAGTAGCTTTTGCCTTCTGGATCCCATCTTCCCTCAGCCTTGCTGCCTTGCTGGTACTTCTCCCCAGGTTTCTTTCTAACCACATTCTCCTATTCCCCGTTCCTGTTTCTCTGTGTGTAGTTTGGCCTGCCAGCCACTTTGTACCTCCTTCCACCAGCCTTGAAAAGGCATAGCAGGTGCTCTTCTCTGCTGCTCATTTCTGGTTGCTCTTGATTTATGAGCAAGTGCCTTTCTATCATGATCTTCCAAACACTTTTGGGAAAAGTAGGGACAAATTGTTCCTGCCTCTTGCCTGCAGCAGGAAATAGGGTGGACTTTTAGTGTGTTAGGATTGGTTCCCAAGCAGCAGAGTGAGTGTTTCCTGCTGTAGGTTTAGTGGTCTAATGCTGGTGTAGCTTAATTATCACCATTTATTTATGTGACAGTAATACACTGTGACCCTGGTCTGGCTCAGTTTCTCAGTGACATTGGAGAGTCCTGATGTTGTTGGCCTGGTTAACCCCCAAGTAATGCTCAGAACTCCTGTCTAGCCCTTGGTAGCAAATTTTATAGTGTGTTAGCATCTAGCTAGTTTCAGATATGATTAGACTGAGCCTGTCTTCTTCATTCCAGAGCAGAGAATAAGAACCTAAAAGGAAGAAATTTTCAGATTCTACATTGTTTTCTTTCTTAAAGGGATTTTTATTTAAATCTTCAGATGTAGGGTATGTTGATACTGGTTAACCTTTAGTGTGTAGTATCTAAGGGCAAAGGTCTTGGGAAGGGGTGCCCTATCTGCAGCCA
The DNA here is from genome assembly GCA_013398615.1 of Brachypodius melanocephalos. Lineage (NCBI taxonomy): Eukaryota > Metazoa > Chordata > Aves > Passeriformes > Pycnonotidae > Brachypodius > Brachypodius melanocephalos. The sequence goes on from VZSR01003803.1 coordinate 53,250,854, forward strand.
CTAAAGCCAAACATAAGGATGTTTGTACCTAACAGCACTTACTCAACAAGTCTGCTCCCTTTGGGTGTATCAAGTTTCCAGTATGTTTGCTAATTGAATTTACAGCATATGTACATTAAGTCTGTTGACACTAGGTTATGCAGTGCCAGAAGCCTACATGTAGCAGGTTCTGTGCTAATATTAGCAGAAAGTTATGCTAACCTTTCTCATCTCCATCTTTGGCTGCTTCCGGGTATCACTTTCCACCACACCACGAGTCAGGTTTCTCTGCTTGCTCTCTGCTGCTGTTTGGGCTTTGGTAAAATACAGTTGACAGAATCTGGGCCTTGTGTTCCTGCATGTGTTCTCTAGGCTTGCTGTACCTGTTCTATATATCCCAGATGCATTTGTGTTGTGCTGGAACTTACCTGCATCTGCACCATGGCCATTTGTCAGAGACTTCCAAGTGTCTTGAGCCAGGAGACACTTTATGGAATTCAGTGATAAATGGCCAGTTCTCCTATCCCCTCTCCCTTCATCTGGAGAAATTCTGGACGGGGAAAAAGTACATACTGGGAATATGGAATAGATACAGTGGTACCAAACACAAGTAGATTCATCCAAAACAGACAAGGTCTGACTACAAGGAGATAAATTTGCAAACAGCAAAAAAAAAGATGAAAAAAAGGGCTTTGCTGTTATCTTCCATTGCAACTTGATTTTTTTTTTTGGTTTTTTGAGGCTTCAACCATGTTTATCTACCTCATTCTAACTAGTTTGTTTAAGCTTATGTGTTCTGGCCCTTGTGTGTTGAATACTCATAGTGCTTAGCACTGGTATGGGGACGTCTGAGCTGAAATGAAAACAGCTTGGAAGCTGTAACGTGACTGTGCTCTGCAGCCCGTGCAGCACCCAGAGCAGTGTGGTTCCTCTGGGCAAGCTCTTGTAAAGGGAGGTCAGAGCTCTGTTGCAATGAGGATGGAAGGGGTTCCAGGGTTCCAGAGCAGGCTTCTTGTTGCTGCTGCTCAGATACTTTTCTTTTGGGGGGCTGTAAACAAAGTGGAAATTGAGGCTTACCAACCTGCCACTTCCCTTGCTCTGTCTTTACTGCAGTCAATCCTGGGCAACCCCAGTGGCCTGTGGTCTACCACTCCATTCAGCAGTTCCATTTGGTCGAGTAATCTCAACAGTGGCCTTCCCTTCACCACTCCAGCAAACACATTGTCAGGCATTGATCTCATGGGTAGTGAAAACTCTGCCGCTGCTCCGCCACCGCCCACTGCTGCCACCGTTGCCAATCCTGCTGAAGATATGGGACAGACCTACAATCCTTGGAGAATTTGGAGCCCAACAATTGGAAGAAGAAGTTCAGATCCTTGGTCAAATTCACACTATCCTCATGAAAATTAAAGTAAAAAGAAAGAACTCTTATCCAGGTCATGATACAATTCTGAATGCAAATTTTTGAAACGTCGTTTTCAGGCCGTTGCTTCCCCCAGCCCCACTCCCCCATCAGTCATGCTTTCATCACTTGCTCCTTTTTAAAGTCTCTCCTGCAGTATGGTAGTGTGAGATTGCTGATAAGCTTGGAAATGTCTGGGTGTGGTCACAAATCCCAACTATGGCTAAAGCCTGTAAATATGAACAGTTTCACCGGTTTCATACTTTACCATCTGCCATCTTTATTTAGGAAACAATTTGAACTCTAAAATGGTCCTGGCATGCAATACTTTCATGAAAAGTTTGGGTTTTTAAATTTTTTCCAGTGTTATCCTCCAAGTTCTAATTTAAAATCAAAAGGCACTTTGTGCTAAAATGCAGAGTATTTTTTTAAAATAAGGCTGTCTTTGTTAACACAGGTTGTAAGAATGTAAAAAAGGAAAAAATCAACAAAAAATACCAACAAAACCAACACAAAACCTTAAGAGCAAAGTGGCTGAATGTAAGAGCATTCTGTTGAGACTGTAATACACTTTATGCTGTTTGTACATTTGTAAACCTGAATGCATTTTTAAGTTGAAGTGAAATGCACACAGCCAAGACTTGTGCAAGAAACAAGATACCATGTGCATTTCTTACAGATACAACTTTGGGTTGTACTTTAAAATAAATATGCTTTTTTCAAGATTTGTCTGCTGTAGTTCTGTTCCCCTTGTATTTTCTGAACTTGTGTCTGCATGACTCCACTTGGCACAGCCTTTGGGCCAAAATCTACTGCACACAGAGCCTGTGTTACCAGAAACTTCACTGCAGATGAAACCTGGCTTCTCAACAGCGTGGGTTTGTATTGTGGCAGAGAATAGAAACTGTTTTCAGGGTTATGCAGTGCCACCCACTTGAAAATTCACTGGATAGCAAAAAGCTGGAAAAATGTCTGCGTTCTGGAGTTTCCAGGTATCAGGCATGAGAGCAGCTGCTGTTTATGCTGCGCCCATAGCTTTCTAACACTGTTCTTGCATGCGTCTGAACAAGAATGTTGCTATTCTTAGGTATGATTTATCTGTCCCTGTAAGGTGCCTGTTTCCATTCATTAACAGTAAGGCAAGCCCCAGTGACTACATCTATTCCTCTGAGCCAAAGCCAAGTAAAAATGAACCCTTCCATTGCCAGAAAGCATTAACAGACACTAGCACTGTAAATTTACTTGTGACTCAGTGGCACTGCTACCAATTTACAGCAGCAGGTGCTTATCAGAATCCATCCAGTAAAAGAGTAACAATTGTATGTATCAGTTAATATTCCTTCTAGCATAAAGGTTTTGTATGCAACAAAATGTGAGTGTCCCATGTATTTAACCAAGGGAGCCCTTTTCCAGCTTGATTCATGTGAACAAACTCTCAGGTGTCAGGCCGCTGCCTTCCTGGTGCCACCAGCAGAAGTTCAAAGATGCTGCTCTCTGGAATGGGAACCTGCTGGAACTCCTTTGCTTTTAAAATGTGAGTACTTCTAGAGCCATGCAAGGTCATGAAATGTTCAACTTGGATTTGTATGCAATTTCCCTCTGAGTAACTGAGCAAGCAAATCTCTTACTGCATGAAAATAAAGAATAAGCAGTTAAGCTCCTGACATGCCAGGGCCTGCTTCTCTAAATGGAGCTTGGGAAGATAACTAGCAGTAACTTCAAGGTGAAAGGAGCTGCTTAAGGTCATATGCTACCTCTTTTACCCAGCAGGTGTTTAAATTGGAATTGATTCCATAGAGGATAGAAGCAGAAATTAATTCTGAAATGCTAATAGTCTGCAGTGGTTTAATCAGTGAGGGTAGGAATAAAAAATTCTGGTTTAAGAACATTTCCTTTTGAACAAGACAAGGCAAAACACAAGTAATTTAGATGCCTTTCCCTGACCTGCCCATTCCCCCCGAAAGTGTGAGCCATTCCCTTGTGATAATGCAAATAACCTTGGCCACTATTAAAATATTCTTAGCTCTTGTTTTGGAGGAGCTTCCCCTTGAGCACCAGTTGCAGTGAAACCATAATGAACCATGAAGATCTTTGACACACAGTTTTCAGTTTCCTAAGGGGAAAAGTCATGTCTTTCTCCCAAGGGAAATACCTGAAGCCTAAACACTCCCTGAGTGTCCTATCTCGCTTCTCCAGGGTAATTTTGAAGAGCACCTTCAGTTTGTTTTGACTGCTTAAAGAAAGCAAAAGAGCTGCCTTAAAGAGAAGCCATAATTGCTACTGACAAGAATTTGAGTGAAATAAAATCTAGGCAAAAGCTTGGTATAACTAAAGAAACCTCTGTGTATGGTAAGTACATGTACAAGATGGCTTTTGCTGCCTCTTCCTGAGGTATCTACTCTCCAGATTCTACAGTATAGTTACTCTTGATATGCATTGAAAAATCTCTTAAGCAGAGGGTGAGGTGGTAATGAGACAGAAACATCCACCACCACAGAACTGGTGGAGAGGACAGACCTCTTATGATCTTATGATGAGGTAAAAATAAAAAGGAATGAGATTTTGACAAAGCAGGTGCAGTATTGCATAAAAATCTACATGGGATTGAAAATATTGCAGCGTTCTGGGAGCACAAGATGAGTGTGGGGAAATGCTAAGATCAAAAGCTGGGCAGCAAGCTGACTGTTTGCAAAGGCAGTGTGAAAAAGAGTGAAGCTCAGACACAAGGGAAGTTCTGTCTGGAGTAAAAAGACCAGAGGAAAAAACATCTTAAAGTGTGCAGAAGACAGGCTGTCCTGGAAACCATGGAGCTTACAGCCCTTTGGATAATTTAAAACATTTCTTTGGACTAAAATCAGGGCCAAACTGCCATGAGTCAGCTCTACTCTTCCAGATCTGGAAACTACCAGGAGTGCAAAGTTCCCAGCAAGGAAAAGAAACAAGAGAAACAATTACCGTTAATGTTGGCAATTGGTTTGGTGCTCCTACAGGGCAGTTCTGTTCTGCCAATGCTGAGAAATAGACTAAAAGCCTAAAAAGTTTCTGGCCTGGTACTAAAACAAGGAGGTCTGAGGTTGGACATATGACCTTAACATGTGAAATCAGTTTAATTATCAGCAGCTCTATTACCGAAAGCCCTTGAAAGATATTAGATACTTTATTAAAATGTAAGGCTGTATCAGAACAGGATACACTATTCCAGTCAAGGGCCAGTGAGTGTTTATTTCACAGATGCAGACATGCTGGGCCCAGCCCTGGCTGCAGCTCAGTGCAGGATGTGGCTGGGCCTGTGAGGGAAACACAGAATTGGGGAAGCTCCAGGGCAGGGTAGGATGGGAATGTGAGTGAAGGGCAGATTCCCAACACTGGAGCACAGTGGTGGAATCGTGCTGAAGTTGTGCTCTGCACTTCATCTCAGGATGAGCTGTGCCCGACTGAATGAGAGGTAAAAAGAGGAGTACACAAAGCATGAAGCTGTCTTGCACTGACACTATTTCATCCAGATTTTTAACACTAAGTACAGCTTTAACTGGGCTTTGTCTGTTTTCCCAGCCTTTAATTATGAGCAAGTTTTCTGAGCTGTGGTGTTTTGGCCTTACAAAACAATGACAACTGCAGCTCTTAATGAGTCAGTTTGTTAGAAGAGGGATTGAAAATAACCCAGCTTCTACTGTATGGCTGGAAGAGCATTCAGTCAGCTTGTATTAAACAGGTTCTGCTTCAAAACTGAGTCTTTACCCCAGTACCTGTTTTTGTCTAATGCCACACACTAATGGACATCATGTTCAGCTGGTGCTTTAGTCACATACATACTAAGGCAGCCTTCAAGATGTCTGGATCAGCATGCTCTTCAGCAGCCCTCTGAACACAACTTCTAACCATGCTTGCTGCTACTAGTGTGCTGCTTCATGCTGTGTAATCCAGCAGCAAGCAGGGCATGACCATTTTAATGTGGAGATATACATGCATATGTACATATATATGTATATATATATGGAACATGAGGATGGTACTGACCAAAACTTTTTTTTTTTGTTTTTGAGCAGAATTGTGCAATAGTAGCTGCTCAGAGCCAAGGATAGCAGTTGGATCAGTTGATCTTAAACAGCAGATTACATTGTACCAAGAGAAGTGCAGAAAGCAGAAGGAAGTGTCAACACAGATTTTTTGTCCACTTTCTAAGCAAATCTCTTTGAGGTGTTTCTGTCAAGCTGGGATCTCAAACAGTAGCCCTCCAGAAAGGACCCTGTATCTGGAAATTGAAAATCTAAAAATTCACTCTCTATTTGCCTATTGTGAAGCAAATGTTTGAGTCAGAGTGTCATTAGCACTGGATAAAGTAGGATTTTCGGGAGGTACACTCACTCTCCTGAAGTTTTTTACCAGATAACACTCAAGTAGTCCTTGAGTGGCAGCAGGAAGTGAGTGGGATGTTCTCACTCTGCAGTAACAAGCTTCACATGGGACTCTATTGCAAGCTGTGAAAAATCACAGCTCAGTTACTTGCCCTAAACAAGCCAGAGCAGCTGGAGTGTGGTATCCATAAGAGAGAAAAAAGGGAAGGGCACCAAGGGGATGGGGGTGGGTGGAGAGAGAATTAAATAGATACAGGCTGACCATTTTGTAGTTAAGGGACTAATAAAATATTCCCAAAATAAAAGAAAATACCAAACAACCAAACCAAAACCAATTAGCTATTCTGGAAAGCTTCCTGAGTGTTTTTAGTACGAGTCCATGGCAGGATGAAAGCACTTGTGTTTCAGCTTAGTTACAAGAATCTTGCTGGGAAACAAGGGTACCAGGAAAGCAGCACCTGGAGAAGCTTTGGCCTCATCCAGTATCAATTCCTGGCCCACTCTGTAGTTACTGTCAGGGAAGACACTGCTTACTGGAGAGAGGACATTAACCTGCTTTCTGGCTGTGTAGGACACAAGAGAAGCCAGGGAGGATGGCCCACTGCCTGTCAAGAGGGAAATGTGCAGAAACCGGAATCAGAGAGACTGAAATGCTCCTTCAGTGGCTTCCTGGAAGGGGGAAGGACTTTTAGCCCCTTTGGCTTTCCATCACCTGTCTTCCTGCTCTAGCCTGTCCTTATCAGTCATTTAATTACCAGCAAAATCCTGCCAGCACTGGAGTCTGGAGACAACAAAGAATGAAGCAGGTCCCTAAAAACTGTGCAACATTCTTCATTAAATGGGTATGACTCAGCTTACTGCTCATGGGGGAATTCCTGATGTGCTAGAAATCTTTTGGGACAACAGTACTTGTTAAGAAATATTCATTTATGTCTTATCCCAAACCAGAAGTTTATTTCTATGAGCTTCCCATGCAGGTCTAGCCGCCAAACCTAGCCCACATTTGCCCACCTGCCAAATTCCATTCTGTGGCTGAAGACTGGATCTCCAGTTCAAGGGAGGGGTGGGGTAAAAATCAACAGATCTTAAGAACACATCAACAGTATCTTAACTCTTCAGTTAAACTGTGCAAAGGCCATGGCAGAAAATATAATATTAATGCTTTGACATAATAGGGAGGCACACAAGGAATAAAATAGTTCAGCTGAATTTAGCAAGTTAGTGAGAAATTCAGCTTTCATGTATGTGCATGTGAGGAAGGGAGGCTGGGAAAAAAGAGGTTTAGAGTGGCTATTAGAAAAAACTTCTTCACAAAGAGTTGTCAAGTATTGGAACAAGCTGCTCAGGGAACTGGTGGAGTCACCATTCTTGGAAGTATTTAAAACACTTGTTGCACTTGGGGACATAGTTTAGTGATGGATTTGGCAGTGTTAGGACAACAGTTGGACCTGGTGATCTGAGAGGTCTTTTCCAACCTAAATGGTTCTATGGTTCTCTTCCTGGTAAAGGTGGTCCTTCCTTTGAAGCAGCTGAACTCGACATTTTAAAGAAATGCTCAAAGTGGAAAACTCATCACAGCTCAAACAGAAAGCAAACATCCATGCTACGACTCTCAGCACACAGAATATCTCATGGTTATGTGGAAATTAATTTCAGATGTGAAAATGTGGGAGCTGAGCACTGGCTGTGAGTTGAACCTACAGATCCAGGTAAGTGGAATGAGAATGAGCCACATTGTGAACTGACTTAGTGCCCTTGCATTGATCAACTGCATGCAAAAATCCATATGGTGCAGTTATTAGAACAATAAAAACTGAATATTGCTCAAGTCAGCAGGTTCAGCACCAGAGAACTTCAGAAAATGGACAGTATTTGTCCTGACTTTGTAATTTGATGGAGCCTCCTTGTGAAAAGACTGATTTGGTCTATACAGCAATAATAACTCATGGGGGGAAAAAAGGCTTTTAGGAACTCTGATTAAATCAGCACACTGGAAAACACTTCCCCATACTCAATAAATTTGAGTAATGCCGTTTCCTCCCTTTGCAGAGTGAAGGATGAGAATTCCACTGTTAGATCAACAGCCCCCCTCTGTGGCTGCAAAGAGCAATCTGGACACCACGGCAGTGCTAGTGGCCTCAGGATTTCCTCTAAGGCTTTTTCTGACAACTTAAAAAACATTTCAGCTTTAGTAGCAGCATTTTGCTATAATTAGTTATGCATTGGGAAAATTACCACTCCTTTCCCCACTGCCAGACTGCACAGTTACCATTCCTCAACAGTGATGTGCCTCAAGTCCTAAAACAAGAGGAACTGGAAAGTTCTTGCAGCTCAATAGGGAAAGTCCACAAACCAGGGCAAAACCCAGTCACACCAGGCTTTTACTTCTCTTCAAGCACAATATCACAACATGCCAGACAAGCCTAATGTTGTCAAACTATTTATTTCCTGTATTTATTCTGTTATTTCTTTCATCAAACTATCTAAAAGGAACAACTTTTCTTTATCTTTTTCTTTCTCTTTCTTTTCTTTTCTTTTCTTTTCTTTTCTTTTCTTTTCTTTTCTTTTCTTTTCTTTTCTTTTCTTTTCTTTTCTTTTTTCTTTTCTTTTCCATTCTACATAGGTATGTTCAGTATCTCTTTTTCTATATCTCTCACCACACAAAATTATTTCCCCACCTTCTTAGTAACACTATTCACCACTTTTGTATTCTCTAAATAACTATCACTCTTTTTTATAATATGAAAACAAGAACAGTGATCATATTGCTGATATCTATGTCCACAGCCTGACAGTAGACAGTAGGAAGGTATCAATAAAATAAAATCAATAATAATAAAAATCCCCAAGAAACAAAAAAGTTACAGTATATGGATGAGCTATCATCTTTCTGGTTAACTACTTCCACCACAGAGACCAACTCAGAAATTAGTTCAAGTATTCTATGCCCCATCTGCATAAACATAATAGTCCTCAGATGAGGACTCAAATGGTGAAAGCCCAAGAAGAAATACAGAAGTGAGTACTCAGAGAAGGGGAAGTAGAGACGACATGACACAATGGAAAACACCATAATGGCACTAAATAAATCAACTCAGAGCTAACACTTCATAAACATACTTCCAAAAATGCAAATCATTAAAAAAATTGTGCAAATGCATGTGGAAATTCCATGCTATGTTTACTCTGCCCTTCCACAGATACAAGGTAGAAGCCGCTGTCCAGACAGGACATGAGATAGGGCAGGGTTTTCCTAACTCAAAGTACAGATATTGTGAGGTTTCTAATTCAGGTTGGTAAGTCTTGAATCTATTTGGTTGCTGAATCTTAGCTATTAACTGCCTGTTTAATTAAGTAATTCTCACTTCTGTGCTTGTCCAAGCAGGACCCAGAAAATGAGAGTTTCTCTGGCCCCTGGGTAGCCTCACTAGCAGAACAGCACTGCTCATGAAATGCAAGCCCCACTGCAAGGATCCTGTTCATGGAGGGAACGTTTGGGCCACAGAAACAAACAACAGGCTGGTTCATGCCTTCACCCCAAGCTTAGAGAAACAGGTAGCTAACCTAGGATAAATTCACCCCAAGAAACCATTTGTCCCTGGAAATGCCCCATGGCACTCATCCTGGCATGGATGAGTAAGTAACTTTCCCATCCCTCCACTCAGTAAAATTCCCACTGATTTCTCACAGCCTAAATCAGCAGCACTTCACTGCCTTACTGAAAAAGCCACCTGGTGCTTTTGGAGCTGCTTTCTGAGGATGACTGAGGGACAGGGAGAGAAGAACGGAACAGAAAAAGAAGAGGACAGTTTCCAGCATCCTGTGTGACAGCTGATGCAGTGAAGCTGCAACAAGGATTTGGAGGGGAAGGACAGAGCCTGCTGGTGATGGATTCCTGAGGACTGCAAAGCATGGGAGAGTAGGGAACAGGCAGCTCTCAAGGATTTTGTCCACAAGCCCTGTTTCTCAACCAGAGAAGGCCAGAGATACAAATCCCTGTTACTATTCCCAGCACTGGGGTGACAGAAGGAAGGCCAGGCTGAGGTGAACCTCACTGAGAAACTTCTCATTAGCAATTCCTAATATAGAAAATCTTAGGAAGCTCATCAGGTGACTAAGACATCTACATGTTGGGCAAGCTACAGCTTGCAAGTGTCCTTTGTAGATTTAGTCAAAGTGGTTCTTGCAAAGCTTTGCTGATGGCAGCAGTGGAGCCGGAATCTGGAGCGTGCAACTCACTGCAGATCCAGCCATACAGCCAAGGATGAAACATGGATTTTATGTGCTGAGTCAGCCCATGGTACCACACAGGACCAATCTAGATACACATGGCAAAGACAAACATTGCCCATTTTCCTCAGTAAATATCAGCACTACCGGCTGATATTTCTTGATAAGCTTTATTTTAGCTCCTGCCATCAGCCATGTCACACAGGTGTTCCAAAACTATCCACTTCCAGAGACTCATCCCACATAGATATTGTAAAGCCGTATTTTCCACACAGCAAGTTCACTTTTTTTTGAAGAACTAGAAGTCTCATGAGAGAATTCTAAATCTAACAAGGAACCGAGAAAAGTCAAAGAGACTCCTCTTCAGCCATTTGCCTATTTGAAGTTGTGGATACAGCCGCAGCATTTCAAGGGAACACCCACTCAAACACCCACTCACTCAAACTTGAAACCAAAGCTGATTGAAAATACAAGTTTGCGTGCTGTGAAAGTCCTGACACATTCATGGGAAATTTGGCCAAAACACAACGTGAAGAACACGGAATGAAACACCACGGTTAGAGGAACAAAATGGGGCAGGAATACCCCCAAATGAGAGAGTTCTGCTCTGAAAAAAATACAGAAAAACCCATCAGAAGGATGGTATCCTATTGTAGCTAACAAATGCTATTCCAGACCTGACAGATGTCTCTCAAACACCTGGGCAGCTTTGCCTCATGTTTGTTACAAACCTAAAACACGAAGGACATTTTATCAACATTTTCAGAGCATTTCTAGAGCAGGAAGTAGTCTCAATGATTTCAATGCTTTGTTCTAGCACCATCATCTGCTTCCTACCAAAACTGGTGCAATTCAACCAACATCTTGAAATATCTAAAAAGAGGTGAATTATTTCAATATTGCATTTCAAAACTTCTCAAATCTGTGCTGTATGCTAACAGCAGCATTTTGAGACATGGCTCCAATTTAAGCAATTGGTAGACAAATAGTAAGAGCACTTAAAAGCCACCTTGCCTTCATGTAAACATGTTTTACTGCTCTTATTTTAGAAACTCCAAAGATCAACTTGCCTCCATTTCAAAATGGAAATTGCAGGTGCCACCAAAATGCTGAGCCAATGGAAAACAAAAAGATAAGCAGCTACCAGAGTATGATCTTTAGGATGTTTCACTTAAGTGCAGGATCTAACAAACACTACAACAGGATTCTCAATTCTGCCAGATTAAATGATACTGCATTCCCAGCACATTTCCACGAGAGATTCTGCACAGTGGGAGAGGGGTTGGTCCATGCTGCCAAGCAGCTCTTGCCCATGAGGAGCGATGTTTGAGGGGACGTGTGTGGGCACCACACCACCAGGCCAGCCTTGCCTCCACAGCAGCCTCCTTCCCTCCCTCCCTTCCACCATTCTCTGCCCAGAGGAAGGCAGGGCCACTGCTGTGGGGCCACTCTGGCTGGCCAGGACACCCAGCGTAGGTGGGAATATGCAGGTGGAAGAGGGTGAGCAGGAACATCTGGTCCTGGTGCTCCCAAACCTCCCCCGTGTGTCTGTCACACAGGACCACAGAGCATTCTGACTCAGAAGGACCCACCAGGACTACAGAGTCCAACTCTTAAGTGAATGGCCCATACAGGGATCAAACCCCCAGCCTTGGCGTTATTAACACCACACTCCTGGCAGCTTCCTGTGGTGAACAGGGTCATGGCCATTCCTGGTGTCCAGCTGAAAGGTCCCAGGTGACCTCTGCATCCATGTTGGTCACTCTCATTACTTACCCATTTCTTGCTCACCCCTCTTCAAATCACATTGTGAATAAATGGATAAACTGCATCCATCCTGAATTGTAAAAGGCAAAATATTTCATGAATTCGGAAAGAAAATTTGCCTGACATTTAAAGCAATGTGAGAAAAATAGGTTGTTGTTATGTTTTCCCCTTCATTGCCTACAAGTCTTGTAGTTCATTCGGATGAGCTATTTTAAACAAACCCACATGCAGTCAGCAACAATATAGAGATCCAAAGTTTCTAAGATACAAGCCTTAGATATATTTAGGAATTCACAAACTGAAAAAGGCTGAAAAAGCTCACCCTTGGTCACCAAATTACTTACAGTTTCTTCTGATGAGGACTCTTCCTCTGGCTTGAACACGTAGTTTGCTATTTTTTGTTGTACCCTTCTTGGTTTTCTGTTCTCTCATGCATTTTTTGTGTTTCACCTATGAATATTTCCTCTCTTGTCACAGTACGTGTTTCAGACTTTAAGCACATCTGTGGCATCAGGTAATCCCTTCAGAAGTGCTGTTGGTGCCTGTACACAGATGCCTGTACCAGCACTTCAAGCCCTGCCTGAAAGGCAGCAAAAGTCATGGGAAAGAGATGGAGTTCTGCTCCACAGCAAAGCACATGGCCGTTGTTGCTCCCAGGAGCTCCCCATGGGATCATCTACAGCCCAAAAATGTCCTCAGAGAGCCACAGGGGCACAGGGAACCCACACTCACGGTCACTGCGGGTTCCAAATGGAGCAATCTTTATAGAGACATATGCACCAGCTTCAAACACTTCCTGATAGCTCAGAATGCCTTTTAAAGAAGTCAGATGTTCAACTATTGTTTAAACAGCCCACCTCTTAAAATTAGGAATAATATTGGTAGATACTTTTTAAACATCAGTTAGAAATTTTGAAATCTATGTGTATGTGTGTGTACATATATATATATATATATATATGCATATATATGCAGATGCATTTTGCATTTGCAGTTCAGAAATTCCTACCTGTCAAGCATCTTCTCTTTCTGCATTTTGAATGAAAGCAGTGTGGGTTTTTATTTTCTACTGTTTTATTTTCTACTGTTTTTTTTTTTACATAACCAAAAAACTAATTCACTGAGCTCCACCAATGCTCCTCAGCCCTCTTTCACGCAAAGAAAATTCTATTTGGCAGTTCTTAAACTCCCAGTGGAAACAGAATTATATTTGTGTTCTATTCTTCATATTTTACAGAATGCTCTGAATTACTGTCTGGTACACTATTACATAAACTTTATTTAACTTGAAATCAAAATGACAATCAACAAGGACAATCTGTCCCTGTTGAGAAGCAGCCCAATTGCAAAAGCTGCTGGAGGGATGAAGCAGCAGTAGAGAAAAAATTCTGCTAATGGAAGGAAAAGTGCAAGAACAGAGAACAAAGCTCATGGAGAAAGTAGATAAAATTAAGGAAGAAAAATACCTCATATCACTTATCTAACCTCTGCACCTCTGCCTCTATCTAACAGTGTGCAGCATGTGGGCCAATCTGGTGTCTCACTTAACTATAGAGAATTGGTAGCAGCTGTTCTCTAGCAGGGGTTAGAAGTAACTACTTCCTGACTTGCACATTTGTAAATGACTCCCTCCACAACTGGGCTTTATGTGCTTTCCAACAGATAAAAGTCTATCAGCTCAAGGAGCCTGAAAGTGTTTATTTTTGCTTACTGCAAATGCATTAAAAGCAAGCCACCACTGTTATTCTTGTCAGTTCTTTATTGGTTTTCATCCTAAAGACTAGCACATTTACAGCATACATGGACTGGATGAACTAGATTATATAAAACAGTAGCCATATGTTCATGATATATTAATACTGCCCAAAACCAAATAAATAAAAGTATTTCAATGCACGAAGCTTGGCAAATACAGTCGTGTTGGGACAAAACTGTGTTGTATTATACAATAATTTTACACGTATAAATGAAAAAAAGGCAACTGTGCTGTAGGTACTTTCACAGAACATACACAGAACATACCTGGCAACAGTTTTCTTCTTTTACCTTTGTATGTTTTATAATTTAAAAAATGTACTCAAAAAAAGAACATTAGACAGAACTTCATTTTACAGTAATCCTTAGATTCGCCTCTCCTGTGCAACAGAAAAGCTCCCTTCCCCCTCGTGAGGGTCCCGTGTGGATTTCACGTGTCACAGTTTTCTCTGGAGGAACCTCTGGAGGCCTCGCTGCCGGCGCTGCCCTCGGGAGAGCCCGAGCCGTGCCCGTCCTGGCAGTGCCGTGTCCCGGACGCGCCGCAGGGACACCGCGCTCGCGGCTCCGCACCCCAGGCACAACCACCGCCACCCAGGGCTGCAGTCCCACTACACGCAGGCAAAACTCAGCAACTTTTTCAGATTACATTGCTATACAAAATAAATAAAGGATTGCTAAACTCTACAGGGGGTCTAATGATTGTTGGCCATCATCCAAGAGAGCGGCGCTGCTAATTATTACAAGAGACATTTGTTATTTCCTTCTGAAGCTGAACGTTGAAGATTTTAGTGTAACAATACAGGACTTAAAATCAAACATGTCTGAAATATACAAAATAAAATTATCAACTCATAAAAACTAAAGGATATAAAGAGCATAGTTTATACAAAAATAAAGTAGCATTTAATAATGGGCCAGGGACTGAAGGCTGAGCAGAACTAATGGAGTAACATGTCTAAAGAGATCCCATTGAAAAATTTTTCATCATATATTTGTTTACTTATTAGCAAAAATAAAACAAAATCAACACTTATTAATTGGCAAACAGGGTTAGTAACATTTCCAAGGGACTGTTCTACTGTAGATGATTTGTTCAGACCTGGGGTAGGTACTACAATACGTTGCTTTTGCACAAAATTCCTTGTTTTGTTACCCTAAAGAGTCTGAAATAATGGTATCAGCCTAGTTCAGCAGAACTCTCTGACCTGGCTTTGTGACATGCTGCTCAGTGTTAAACTGCAAAAAGCAAAATGCAAAAACTGCTGGACCTGTAACCCCCAAACCTACATGGGAGCAGAATGAACATGGCTGATTGATAGAGCAGTGACAGCACAGACAAACATCAGTGAGAGGGAGAAAGAAATTAGAAAACAGCCATATACTTACCTGGCTGTTGCTACTCCCACAAGAATAAATGGGCAGATTTTTTCTATTCTAAAACTTAGATGCTTAGAAATCAAGAAGGAAAGGACAGTGTGCTCAATGAAGCTAGCTAGAGATTACTGGATCCTGCTAAAATTTGGAAATGAACACTTAGCTGCTTTTTAAAATGCTATCTTAGCTTTGAAGGCATTCTTTGGGAGATTATTTCAGAGGAGATCTGTGGAACATTTTTTATCAAATGCTATCCAACTGACCACCTTTGTCATAAGCTAGAACCCTGTGGTTCTCAGGCACAAGCAGTAGCACTGAGCAGTTCCTCTCTATCAACACAGGGCATTGTTACCTTCTTCAGAAATACCCTGATACCGGTCACACTTCCCCCATCAGGATTCTGAACAGGTGAAATGCAAAGGTAAACAGAAACCAACTGACTTTGGAGCAAGGGGGTGCATTGGGCACTTCGAGCATTTTTGTGATGACATACAAAACCGATACAGAAAAATTGTACGCTGACCAAAAAATACTGTAACGCCCCAAGATTCTAATGCTTACAATCCAGAAGTGATATTAAAAACCATGGGTAAAAATGTGTTAATGAATGTACAACACCATGGAATATACTGAACATGTCACGTGCAACATCAGCAATTTGCTTGTTGCACTTGCCTTAGAGTTGGGAAGGGCATGGAGAACTGTTTGCTGGCATTAATAGTTAAGCATCATGATGTTTCTGAAATACTTTTAAAAACAGTTGTGTGCCCAAGCCCTTACCTGCCAAAGATGACAGGATTTTGTTTTATTTGAACAGAATTACAAACCAGACCTCATATGTCTGGCCTTTTATATATTGTTAATTTCATACATGAAGATGGTATCCTATATACAGTAAAACCATTCTTTCTCCTGGCCCTTATTGTGCTGATTTTTTTTTTAATTAAACCCCATTTTATTGATTGTAACAATGCATTCTACAGTTACTAAACTGTCTAGGATCCTTTTTATTTACAACTTTTGAGTTTTACTTTCAGTTTTAAAAAATTTAGGAAAAGCTCAATCTCAAATCAACTCAGTATAAAAAGATGTTATGGAAACAGCTGCCTCAATACCATTCCTAGAGTCCTTGCCCATCCAGGAGGTACCTAGCTATTTGCATATAGGTAATTATTAAATAGCACAATATCTGCTCATCTTACATACACTGAAGGCTATTGAAACGGGCAGAGAGTCATCACACTATTCTCAAGCTAAGGTGTCAGAATAATTGTTACTATAGATTCCAATTTGGTAACATGCTCTGTATGACCTAGCGAATCGTACAAAAAGGTTATTTATCTCTTCTGGATGACGAAATCATGTGTTAATCTAGAGTGTATCCACATGTTTTAATGGAACAGCAATTAAAGGACATAGTATGCTTATGTTTCAACTTTTCCATAAGTTCCTTCTGGAGGCCTGTAATACTTTGGGAAAGCCTTCAGTTGCAGGGAATTAAATGCATACTTGCGACATCCAACATTCTTCATTGTATTTTCTCGGCGACAACCCTCGCTGGGGAAAAAAAACAAGCACAAAAAATGACAGCAGTAAAAGGGAAAAAAAAAAAGAAAAAAGACTTAAACTAAGATGAAATGAACTGGTTATTTTATAGCATTAAAATAAAGTTGGTTATATTTAATGAGCGTTCAATTAATTTGCCACTGCAAATATTAAAAGAGATGGCTCATCATACAATGCTGGTAAGAAGCACACAGAATGGACACAAGCTATGTCTGATTGCTAGTTTTGCATTTCTAGAAAGCAGCAGCACATCTACTGAAAAGGTTCCTTCACGCCAGTTTCATGTATTTCAAGGTACACTGTTGTGGAGTTCCCATGCCATTCACTGCACAAGGGATCCCAAGGGATTGCTTAAAAGCAGTTCTGCTAATTTATTAACACATAAAGCTGAAAACCAAAACCTGCTGATCTCTCCATAAGAGCTTTAAAGTAATTTTATTGTTCCCTGTATGTCAGTATTATAAGTACTTACTTAAAGATTAGAGCTGATACAAAAATAATGTATGACTTTCCAGTTATCTTTGCATGCATAAATGGACGTAAAAACCAACACAATCTAAAAAAATACTCCTAATCATGAAATAGCAGTGCAAAAAAGACTGGCTGCGTTGACAGTCATCACCCCAAAGAAACAAAGCTGTGCAGAATTTAATTTTCACCCAATGTTTTTGTGCAACTGCCCCACATTACAAAGAGATTCTGTGCTACAATAGAAAACTACTCATGTTATAAGGCTTCTTTACATTTGTTAATCTAATTCAGACTTCCTTTGATTATATCCAAAAAACTGACATACAAAGAGGAAGCACTATCTTTTAAATATATATTATAAATCAAATTAGGCTTGCAGGAGAATGTCTTTCCCTGATTGAGGACTGGAACCCAAACAATGAATAGTAGACCTTCATGGCAAAGTGTACAGTACAGCATCTTATGGTGGAAATGTCACATTAGTCCTGCCTAGGAGATGGCTGCAGCATCTACCAGGTCAGCTGTGATCATCTGATTCAAAAGGAGGGTTTGAATTCTGGCTCAGTTTGAAAGCTCTCGTGCTTTTACAGACCTCACTGTTCTTCTAATTTTGGTTCATGAAACTGGCTGTAACTGTGTTCTGTATGTAACACCTAGTTTAACTTCATAAAATACCATCTTTTTTTTTTTTTTTTCTTTAAGGAATAGTTTAACTAAGCTTGAAAATTGTCTCCTGAGCACATTCTGTGCTTGCCTTTTATAGAATGGATCATCTGTGATGACACTGTTTTTCTGGCACTAGTTTGTGTTTCACAAAACTCCCCCGATGGCTCTTGCAGCCAAACAGATACATGAAAAGTTTCCACAAATCATACTTCAGAGTACTAATAAAAGCAGTAAGTTTAACCAGCAAATATGTGATGCTAGGTGAGCATTTCAACTGCAAAGAGAATCATTCTCTTCATAACACATTTCACTGCATCTGGTTAATGCATGCATCCCTCATGGCACAAATATGGTGACAAGGATATATTTCTCACATTTCAGATGCCATCTTCCTTCTCTTGGAAGCACATAAGCAGGATGCACTGCTTCATCTCAAATCCGAATGCCTTAAAAAAATCACAGGCCAGGCTCCAAAAGGGAAAAAACCCAAACTTGTCCCCATCGAAGTGTAAGAAGGAAAAAAAACATACATATTTTCAAAAAGCCTGGGCTTTCATTCCAAACAGTTTTAAGGTAGTCTTACTGCAACCCTAGTGGTAATCGTGAGCAACACCTTCATACTTTAAATAGGTAAATAATCTCAGGGAGTTCAGTGAATATGCCTGCCACCAGAGTGTGGCTGGACACTGGAACAGACTGCCCAGGGAAGTGTTTATGGCCCCAAGTCTGCCAGAGCACAAGAAGTGTTTGGACAGCGCTCCCGGGCACACGGGGGGATGCTGTGGCTGTCCTGTGCCAAGCCAGGAACTGATCCTTGATCCTTGTGGATCCCTTCCAACTCAGGATATTCTGTGATCCTAAAGTTACTTTCACATCTGGTTAGACTGAACCCAGGACACTCCCCACATTGCAAGATCAAGGCCACAGTCTGACCTGACAACTGCTCGCTTTGTAAAAAGGTGGCCTGGGGCACCATGGCAAACAGACCAGTGAAGATAAAGTTCCATAAAGAACAGATGATTTCTATGGAGACACAGCAGCATCAGGAAGAGCAGAGCACAGGGATGTGTCCCAAACTACCATATCATGATAAACCCCAACAGCAGTAAAAATGTAGCAAAACTCATTGCAACTAAAAATAAACAGGATACGTGCTTTATATAGAGATATATAAACATGTATGTCTTTGTGGTGTTTTGGTTTTTTTTCTTTTTTTTTTTCTTTTAAAAACAAAATTGGAAGAATAGTGAGGAAAATATTAAGAGATAGTGTACTGTACAGTCTGATTTCATGAAGACACAAATATAACCATACACTTTTTTTTTTTTCAGTTAGAATAATAAAATCCAAATTTAGGATTTAATTCTGATTTTTATTCTAACTGTGCTTTTTTGGTTTTTTATTTCAGCATAGTTCTCTCAGCAGCTCTCAATTCCATTAAAATTTATAATAAAAGCTAAAGCTACCTATATTTTTGAGCAAGTTAATAATAGTAGAAAATACAAATCACAGTACTAGTTCTCCTCAGAAGCCCAATGTCATCTCAGGCACCAAGCGAAGTAAAACCCCTTATGAATTTATCAAACTACATTAAATGAGGTTAGGTTTTTTAATCAGCTATTGCTATTGACAAGCTCTGCCAGACCACAGCATCAACAAAACCTTTCAGTTTAAATAGGCCTCCCCTAGTTTGATGTTATATATAAATGATGATCAGATTTCATCTGCAATTACTCTGCATCACTAAACTAGGAAGCCACTTTAGTCTCACCACTTAAATAAATGTTAACTTACCATCACTCGCTTATCACTAAGTCACTATCAGCATTATAATTTATTAAAGCTGTGCAACGCTTAAAAATGGAAGTAACAGTAATATTTAGTCTAATGTAATTAAAATAAAGCTCAGCAGAAAACCTGAAACCCACCTATTAAAGGAGTTAACTGATACCTCCCTCTTCCTGCCTGAAAATTAAAGACCATTATCTTTAACTTCTAGGATGACCCTACTTAACAATACATTCTACAGCAGAGCATCTAAAATAGATAATGGATCATTAGCAGGTCACATCCCCTTCCTAACCACAAGTCATTCTCCTCATGTCTTTAATACATTGCAAAATGCAGATCTACAAATAGAATGAAATAATTCTGCATGCAGCACACTGCAGGTTGTTTTCCTGAGTGTTTTCTAGTCTACTAGAATATATTTAACCATGAGAAAGGAACGAGACTATGGTTCTACAAACTCTTCAGTAACGTAATTTGGATATTATGCTTTGAAATTAAGGTATAAATTTGTTGCTTCTTTAAATAAATTTCTTACAATTTCTTATAAACCCCACCCACGTTTTTATTTTTCTCTTCATACCTCATAAAAATGAAAGGCAAGATTAGCATACACCTTAAATATACAAAAAGATACAAATTCTTTTCCGACAGAGTTCCTTTCTCTGGAATACATGAAACAAGTAACACAAAACTGTATTTGGTAAGAGATCTTCAGGCTGGCTAAAGTAACGAGGTAACAGGCCAATGTCAGACTATGTTACAAGCACTGAAAGCAGAACAATAATTTAAAGTTTCAATACAATTCTTTTTGATAAAATAATTTGATGTATATTTACAGTTTAGTACAATAGAAACGTAAAATTGTAAGGCATAATAATAATTCTTGGCAGACAATGCTATGACACGTTCCTTTGTCCAGCAGGTACCAAGTGGCAATACACATTCAAGCACTTTTTTGTTTTTGTGGGGTTTTGTTGGTTTTTTTTTTTCCTTTTTTCTTTTTTTTTCATTTTGAACTCTATCTTCACTTGCAACGTAATCTGGCCACCAGGTATGCTATGCTCAGAAACAGCCACACAATCAGTAAATTGGGGCTGAGAGCTAGTAAAGGAATAGAGTAGAGGAGGCTGGGATCTAGTCTGAAATCTCGGATGGGCACCAAGCCACTCAAGTTCTTCTGGGTGACTATCTCCCGTGTTCCAATGCTGTGAAAAGGAAGAAGTTTGGGAAGAGGGAAAATAAAACAGAAAGGAAGACGGACATGCAAATGAATGGGTAAAAAGAGATGGCAACACAAGGTGGTCAAGAAAACGAAAAAACATGGAAGAACGCACAACAAAACCAGAAGATGAAGTAAAGAAAGAATGGAAAAACATCTCAAAAATATGTATCAGTACAATCATAGAAATAAGGAGAGGGAAAGAGAATAAAAGAGAAAAATAAGAAAGAAGTACTGTAGTCTAGTGAAAATAAACACATGTAGGTTGAACATTAATGGTTTTCCATGTTCATTCTTTCAGATTACCAAGCAATAATACCCCATGCTGCTCTGCCATGCTTTGGCATGCTGCAAAGAAGTGGAGCTCTGAAAAGCAAGCTGAACATGAATAACCATTGTAGTATTTGACCCTTTCAAACATCTTTCCATGTGGGCTGCAGTGATGTAATTTAACCTCCTAACTACCTGTCTAAAACACGTGAATTTAAAAAAACCCAAAACAAAACAAAAAAACCCAAACCACCCACCCATTTTTCTGTTTGGATATGAATTCAAGAGTATATCAATGGGCATTTTTCTGAAGACATGCTGCAAAGCCTATCTCATGGTGCACCCAACTTTTTACATTGAGCACCAAAGCCTACACTGAAGAACAACTCCTTAGGTAGCCTGGTAGGCTTGTAGTGTGATCTTTAATTTTGGATCACTTTTATACCCTGAGCACTGCAACTCTATTTTTAGTTCACAAAGCAACAACTAAACAACCAAGATGAACAGAGGGATGGAGCACCTCTCCTACAAGGAAAGGCTAAGAGAATTGGGTTTGTTCAGCCTGGAAAAGAGACAGATTAGGGGTGACTGAATTGTAGCCTTCCAGTACAAGAAGGGAGCATACAAGAAAGAGGGAGAGAGACTATTTACAAGAGCATGTAGTGACAAGACAAAGGGGAATAGGTCAAAAGGGAAAGAGAACAGGTTTAGATTAGGTACAAGGAAAAATTCTGAAGCTAGTGAGGCAGCCATCCCTGGAAGTGTTTAAGGCCAGGCTGGATGGGGCTTTGAGCAACCTGGTCTAATTGAATGTGTTCCTATCCATGGCAGGGGTGTCGGAATTAGATCATCTTCAAGATCCCTTTCAACTCAAACAGTTCTATGATTCTGTGATTCCAAATCCAGTCTGTAAGCCTGATGCTGTTAGAGCCTGTGCACTTGCTCCATCCATAACAAACCATCCATAACCTTGATGGTTGTGTAGCAGGGTTATGTAAGCATCAGACAATGTCCTGCGATAAATCAGGTACATCCTGGAGGTGGTAAAAAAGGGCATGCAGATGCTGTTGACACATAAAGTCAAATGTAATTAGGTGGGCATGGAACTAAACCAACTGTATTTCTGAACTGGATTTGATCCAAATTGGTGATGAAGACGTTTTCACTCCTGGTGCCTACAGTGGACAAGAGCAGACTGAATCTGTGATGCCTACAAATCCCAATTACCTTTGTAACAGTGGGGAGAGGAGTGCAAGTGTGTGATTGAGAGAATCAGCCAGTGGAAACCTAGTGCTTACTAAGTGATGGATAAAGGCTCAGTGAAATAGCCTGGAGGAAGAAAAGTGTTTTAGAAAATAAATAAAATGTAAAACAATGGGAGAGGGAAAGAAGGAAGGCTAAAAATGCTAAGTTGGCATTATGAACATCACATGCCACATCTCCATTAAAAATTAGTATCATGCTACTCAATTTTACATGAAGACGTATACGCAGACACATATGGTGAGAATGGAGGCAAGAGCTGGAAAGTGCTTCCCTTGTCACTGTTGGCCCATGTAGATTCTTCCCCCTGAGGGGTGAAAAGTCACCTTTTGGAAATATCAAATATACCAAATTGTACAGTGTCTTAAATCAAAACATTCATCAGCAGACTACCTCTAGGAGAGGACTAGGGTTAGGAGACACAGCAATTTCCCTTCTAATTGAGCTTGCATATGGGAATTCTCTCTGTGAGGAGAAGCTGAGGCTGCTTCATGCTGGTCACTGCTGGTTCCAGCCAGATCCAGTGACCCACTGCAGGCACAGCTGAGCCCTCAGTCATGCTGGTGCCTTGGGGAAGGAGCGTGTGAGAAAAGGCAAAGCACTGCATGACAGTGAAGAGTGATGGGAGAAGATCTGAGAACGAGCCCTGTGAGCACCGAAGTCAGGGAAAGAGAGGAGAAAGAGCTAAAGCAGTTTCCCCTGCAGTCAGGAAGAGGAACTATCCACACTGCAGCCCATGGAGGACCCCTAGTGCAGCAGATTAATATTTACTGAAGGAAACTGGAGACCATGGAGAGCCCATGCAGGAGCAGGTTCATCCTGAAGGACTGTAGCCCATGGAAAGGACCTACACTGGAATGGGAGAAGAGTGCAAGGAGGAAGGAGCGGAGGAGACTGATGCCTTGGGAAGGCTGACCTGGAACAGACACTAGACAGTGCTAAGAAAGTAAAGTAGGTATTTATTAAGAGGCCTTTAAGGATATACCTCAGGCAGTACCAGAGCCTGACCAGGGCTACACCCAAGGCAGACCCAAAATGGTCACAAAATGGACAACAGGTCACAAGGTCTCACACTTCTATAAGTTTTGGTCCATTCGCATATTGGGGTTTAATTGTCCAATTACAGCTTCAGATTATGAAGTCCCATCCTTCTTGTTTTCTCTCTTCAGTCCAATGTTGTTTATGGTTTTGAGCCTGAAAACTTGTAACAGTTTTCTTTGGTTTCCATTTGGAGAAAGATTTTTTCTATATCTACTCAGTGAAAAGAGCTTACTAACACTTAATATGAGGCTCAGAACTACATACTTAGGCAGCACAGAATCTGAAAAACATGAAAGCTAAAACTTAAGGCATCAAGACCTGTTATGGACTGGCTGCAAATCCCTGTTCCACATCTGCTGTGCATTGCTCAGCATGGAGAGGAAGTAGAGGATCTGAGAAAGAAGCAGTGGAATACTTTGTCCTGGGACAAGAAAGGAGGTAGAGGGCAAGGTTCTTAGCTTTCATCTTTATTTCTTAACATCTCAAATCCATTGGCAATAAATGAAAACATTTTCTCAGAGTCTCTTTTGCCAGTTCTGTACCAGTAACCGGCAAGGGATCTCCCTGTTTTTATCTCAACCCATGAACTTTTTCACATATTTTTTTCCCCCTGTCCTGTTGGGGGAAAGTAGTGAGCAGCTGGGTGGGCATCAGCTGAGTGGTCTAGCTCAACTCAATATGATTTTATTCTTAAAGCAGGCCAATCAGTGAAGAAATCCAACCAAGCTTTTTATTATAGCTGTTTTATTACAGTGAGTGGTCATACCTAAACATGACTACTAGGACTTTATTATGTAATCCTTTCAGTCAGCACCATGGTGATTTTCCTTTCAAGAGGCCCTATCAGAGATGGCTCTTCTCTGTTGCTAAATTGCTTGTGTTGCACCTTCCTAATTCCTTTAATGAAAATGAGATGGGCTACCCAAAATGTGTAAAGGATTGTGGTACCCAGGATGATCTTGATTAAAACTGCCTTAGAGCCTATTCCCACAAACAGCTCTACTGGCATTTCTGACAGGACAGAAACCTGGTAGGAAGAGAGAGGGCAGGGAGTCAAAGATCTAGTGGGGAGCATGGGCTGCAGATGGAAGAGGCTAACTGAACCAGCTGGACTTTGACTCTTGTTCTGCATTTATTGGTCAGGTAGCCATGTCCTCTTATCTTGGACTTCCAGACATGTCATCATGATTTTACCATTTGTGAGTTGGGAGTTACTGTGTGTTTGATTTAGGACACAAAAAGCTGTAACTTATTTACAGAAAATGAGTTTATTCTAACAGGGTATTTGCTTCTACAGTGAAAGCCACAAACTTGTATCTGTAAATTTCTACAAGAATCTAGAAGAACATTCCATGTTTCCTCCCTGATGTCTCTGCTCACTGAACACAATTATCACAGATACATAATTATCATAAGGCTAGGAAATAAGGGAAGTCCCTTATTATGACAAATAAGTGGGAACTAACACCTCTGAAGACCAACATCACATGGAAGAAGATGACGTTTTCTTAATTTTTTCAAGAATGGTATAAACTTCTCAGGGAAGTTGTCAGCAGAGAAGAGATTAAATACTTTGAGTCACAAAAATTACTAGTACGTCTTTCCTGTCCTTCCAAATGCCTCACAAACTTCAAAAGTCTTTAAGAATGTACCAAGCCTTCCTTTTCCAGTACAGTTAAATAAAAGATCCAAGTTAAAAGAACAAACCCCAAGTTTTCTGAATGCCCTAGAAGCAATTTGAGTACAATTTGCTACCCTTTTTTATCCTGCATCTGTCATCTAGGTCAGGTCAAACTGTCCAGGCTGGAATGGGATTTGGTGGAGTTGGACTCCTACATATTTGTCCCATAATCCTATCTCTCTCATTAAGCTTTATTAATTCTGTGCCATTTTTCCTGAGTAGAATTGACAAATAATTTTAAAAACACAACCACCTATCCCAAAGAGCAATAAGATGTGAGGAAGAATGATGGGCTTGCAGAATGGTCTAATCTTGGTTTTCCTTTTGTACTAGTATTTGTCCTACACCATTTCTCTTAGCCAAAGATTTAACAGAAGAAAAAGTCATGTCTTTCACCTGCCAGAGCAAGTCCCTGATGTTCATAGAACACTCATGCCAAAGGTTTTGATTAAATTGGCCCTCTTTCAATATCCCTGTGTAGGTCAACACAAAGCAGTATTTTTCTTGGGTCAGTATTTCATCTGACGCTGTGTTATATTAAATCGGTAGACTGAAGGACCAAAACAATGATATTATTAACCTCTCTCTCTCTATTGTGTCTGTGATTGCTTTAAAAAAACAGAAAACCACAGTGACCCAGTAAAAAACTTGAAGAAAGTAACAAGATTCCCAGTATTTCTCCTAGTTGGTTTTATTCTTATTAAATACGCAACTGTGAAACTGTATAACAGTTTCAGATGTCTATGTCAACAAGTTGAGTAATTTAAATAAAGATGTTTGAAAACCACTTAGTCCATTTTAAGTTAGTAAATTCTCCCTCACAAAGCTCTCAAGTTTTATTTCTAATATCAAGGTTTAAGTGTGTGTTTTTCTGCGTGCACTTCTCATGTACTGTACTAACTCTGTGACAATGTAGCAAAAAGTGCAGCAAAAACCCCTGAAAATAAAAAAGTCCAGTGCCACCCAATTAGATGTAGATATAAACCCCTTAATTACTAGTGTAAGAGGCTGCAAGTGTTATTATATGAGACATTTTTCTTCTAGGTAACTGAAGAGTAAGAAAGGGTCAAACAGCAAAAACATACAGAAAGGATAAGAGAATTAAACACTCTAGAGAATTTGGTGAAAAGACACACAGTACAGTACATTTGATAAGAGTGAATGTTGAAAAACAGGACTGAACAGCATTGTTGAACTACATTGATAAAGACTAAAGCTAGATTTCTTATCCTTTCTTTTGGTATGTGACTTACGGAGTTTTCCAGCAGTGCTTGAAACAAGGCATTGAACAACAGTAAACAGATTTTTTTTTTTTAAAGTACAGTACTTAAGTCTGCAAACATCTCTGCTGCTTCAGAATACAGAACATCATTATATTGATATGACAACAGCACACTGACACATTGTGATGAAATTAGGTTGCTGTAGTGTGAAACACTCATACTGACATTTCACCCAGTGAGCAGTGTTTCACTGCTAAAGAATACACGTGGCAAACCAGTGCAAACTGCAGGTGTCTGTGTTTCAAAGAACAAAAGACAGGTCATCCCTGAGTAATCTCCCTGATCTAGAACTAAGAAACCTAGTGCTATGACAGTTCAGGTAAAGTCATCATTAAATAACTTTCAAAGAAGCACCAGTTTCCTGTTCTGTCAGCTCAGCATTAACAGAAAATGTATTTTTACATGCTTGTCTGAAAACTCCTCATTTCCTACTGAAAACTCAAGCCCACCTGGTATAAATCTGTTAAGCACCAGCTTTAGCATATGCAACTCACATGCACAGGAGGGATGAATTCTAGCAGTCAGATCTGCAGCTTCCTGACTTTAGTTTACTTTTTTTTTTTTGCTTTTGATGGAAACAGAGACCACCACTCCTCTGCAGTTTGCATGGTTCCTTATTTAGGAATAAGTGATGCGGTCAAACTCTTACCTCCTCATGCACTCCAGAGCCTGAGTGAAGACCTGTGGAGCCATTCCATGCTCATGCTGTAAGATCAAACACTGCTCCAGGGTGATTGACATGGCAGTCCTATCCTTGGCACTTTTACAGCTTGTAAATCGAACACCATTAAGTCTGCGGCATATCTGGAAACAGGATAGACAATCCATCACTCGTCCTACATGCGTAACTTTCTGTCACAGAGAACACCTGTACTTCCCCTTAGAGAGACACAAATGTTGTGCAAGGCTTAGATGTCAAAGTTTGGCATGTTTGAGAGAGCAGAACTTCATTAAAGTTTGAGTTGAGGGGAAAATTCTGATATGGAAAACACATTTTATCCCCCCATGTCTCATTCTAGAGGTGGTCTAGCCTGGCATTTCCAAGCTATATGCAAGCAAATGAAGAAATTCAAACATATCAGAAATAAAAAAGGGGCAAATACATATGCATATAGAAAATCAGCTGAACTATGCAGAGATACTTAGATGAATAAATACCTCAGCAGCTTGCCAAAGGATATCAACATTCTTATTTTTCCTTGCATGTACATTTTGTCCCAGAAATCTTAACAGTTCAGGCAGGCACGTCTGACTACGAGATCGAGGTAGACCTATAAAACAAACAAAACCAACTCCACTTATTCATCTGTATTCAACAGATCTTTTACAAAGTGTTTCTATATGCCTGTTGCAAATACATTTGTGTTTTCTTGAAACTAGAACTATTATGAAAGTTCTGATTTACCTAGGACCATCAACAAAACAAATTCAAGCTTAATTAAATTCAACTGGAAATATAAATACCAGTTAAAACTTCAGGGACTAAGAATCTACTATCAGTATAACAAGAGATTGAACAAAGTGAGCAGGATTGGTAGAGTTTTTTGGTTTGTGTTTCACAGAGGTGACAAGAGAACACGCATGTCTTCAGAGAAACTCTGAAGATATTTTATATTCTGCTCACACTTTTATTTTAAATTTGCAAGCTGTTCAGCTTTCAGTTACAAGAAACACCCACAGGACACCACATTGTCATGATCTGTTTATTAATATTTCACTAAGTGGAAACAAAGTAGTTGAAATTTTTAGAGTAACTTCAGTGCTCATCTTCTGTGTTCAAATTGTTGCATATCATCTCTTACATATGTAGCAAGATACTCCAGACAATCAATTACAAGTATTCAACAAGTTGTCTTTTTTGTTGTTTCTTTTTTTTTTTTAAGGAGTAACGACAGAGAACACCAACTAAAGTTGTGACTGAATAAATATGGAGGTATGCACTGTAAGAGATGACATTGTGACAAAAAGAATCCTACCTGAGTGACATATGAGGTTTTATTTTAGGTCTACTTATCAGAGCAAACAGTATGTTAGACTAACCTGATCTCCTCCCACAGGAAGGTGACCCACTGAGTAGATGAGGGAAGGCTGTGGACATTGTTTACCTGGACTTTAGCAAAGCCTTTAACACGCTGTTTCCCACAGCATTCTCCTGGCCTAACTGGTTGCTCATGGCTTGGTGGGACACACTGTTCACTGGGTAAAAATCCCAGCTGGATGGCCAGGACCACAGGGTGCTGGTGAATGGTCACATCCAGCTGATGGTTCCCCAGGGCTCAATTCTGCAGCCAGTCCAGTTTAATATCTTTATCAATGATCTGGAGGAGGGGATCAAGGTCACCTTCAGTCAGCGGCAGATGGCACCAAGCTGGGCAGGAATGCTGATCTACTGGAGGGCAGGAAAGCTCTACAGAGGGATCTGGACAGGCCAAGGCCATTTCTATGGGGTTCAGCATGACCAGGTGCCAGGTCCTGCCCTTGGGTCAATCCCAGGCAGTGCTACAGGCAGAGTGGCTGGAAAGCTGCCTGGTGGAAAAGGACCTGGGGGTGCTGGTCCACAGCAGCTGAACATGAGCCAGCTGTGCCCAGGTGGCTGAGAAGCCCAAAGGCATCCTGGCCTGGATCAGCAACAGTGTGGGCAGCAGGAGCAGGGCAGGGATTGTCCCCCTGTACTCAGCACTACTGAGGCTGCACCTCAATCCTGTGTTCAGTTCTGGGCCCCTCACTGTAAGAAGGACATTGAGGTGCTGAAACCTCAGTGGTGTCCAGAGAAGGGCAATAGAGCTGGTGAAGGGTCTGGAGCACAAGTCCTGTGAGAAGCAGCTGAGGGAGCTGGGGCTGTTTAGCCTGGAGAAAAGGAGGCTCAGGGGGACCTTATTGCTCTCTACAACCACCTGAAACCAGGGGGCTCTTCTCCCAGGCTATCAGTGACAGGATAAGAGAAAATAGCCTCAAGCTGCACCAGGGGAGATTTAGATTGGATGTTGGGAAACCCTTCTTCACTGAAAGGGTTATCAAGCACTGGAGCAGGCTGCTCAGGGAGCTGGGTGAGTCAGCATTCCTGGAGGTATTTACAAAATGTGGAGATGTGGCACTTGGGGAGACAGTTTATGGGTGGACTTGGTGATGCTGGGGAAACAGTTGGACTTGATGATCTTAAAGATCTTTTCCAACCTAAACAATTCTACATTTCTATTCTATAATTAAAAATACTGTGCCTGTCCTGGTCTGGTCTGCTTGAGCTCTACACCTAGAACAAAAGTAATACCTGTAAACAAAAAGAGGGCACAGGCCATCTTCTCTTTCTAAAGACAAGGAGAGCTAACAGAACAAGGACAAGGAGCTAGTGAAGCTAATAGAAATTCTGCAGAGTTTAGAATTAAGAACACAGGGACGTGAACAGTAGATAAGGAATCAACTTTCCTTGTGTACCGTTCTTGAAGGAAACATTTCCTGCAATCTGCCAGCAGATACCTCACTGGAACCTTTGTCCCCTAGAATGATCTGTTTGTTTTTCCTTTTGCCTCTACCTACCACAGAATACATAGCTGGGCATAATCACCTGGTTTGCAGTTAAATGTAAAATGCTTGATAAAGGTTCACAGAAAAGTACACTTCATCTTCTACATCCTCAATATCACCACAACTTTCAGGAGAGAAAAAAAAAAAGGCAAAAGCTACGAGATCATTGGATCAAACACAAGAGGTTTGGGGAGGAGGGAAGAGACTGAAGTAAAAAAAAAAAAAAACAGGCAAACAAAATTAAAGAGAAGAGGAAGGAGCTGAATGGGAATTATTATTATAAAAGACTAGACAGAGATGTGAACAAAATTCATTTTAAACTGATTGATTTTTGAATTGTATAAGAAAATCTGATGCTAGACTACTATACAATGAAAAATTAAATTTCGCAGCTAACATTCCAGAGTATTTATTATGCAGCATTATGAATGCCTGGATGAAGGAAAGCAGGTTCTGCTCTCAGCAGTATCAAAAAAAAAAAAATTCAGGGTAAATGAATGTGCAATAACACACTTTAACAGACAGAATTCTTACTATCCTGTTGCATGCTATTGCATTTGTATTTCTGGAATAAAATTGCAACTGTAGGCCACATGAAATAACCTTAGAAAAGGTTTGATTGTAATAATAATGAATTGATGAATTTTCACCATTTTTGTGGTCACATGTAAATAACACTTATGCCACTGCCTTCTCAAAAAAACCCCTAAGCAGTAACAAGCAAGAAATTAACCAGTAAAAAAACCCAGTAAAATTTAAGTGTGTAGCTTTTATCTCTCTTCTAGGTTCTCAGTTGTTGGCTGCAGATACAATGATTATAGGGAAGTGCCAAAGGAAAAACAGAGGGAAGTGACTGAGTTCCTAAAAAGTGGCAGGTTTTATCATAAGTGCAGGGAGCATCACCAGAAACTGCACATAAAAGTGCTGCTGCTAGAACCTTTTACTTTTAAAGGTCACCTTGACCCCTTTACCTTACAACAATCTCACTGCCTAACTGAATGATTATACAGTACATAATGCCACTTAGAAAGAGATGAAAAAGTAACCTTTAAAAGGAAAGTTAATCAGTCTGACCTTTAAACCTCTTGAATCCACTCTACTTAGTACTAAAGTATTAAAACAGAGTTGTATCATTTCTTGGAGGTTACTAATGCTGGTGTATCATCGACATTTAAAAAACCAACACAGAGCAAACAAATTTAAAAATCAGCCGGAATTGTGCTGTTCAACCAAATTTTTAATTAATTACAAAATACTTACAATCATCAGGCAAAACTTCCTTGAACTGCTCAAAATATGAATTCAACCGCACTAAGCTTTCCATGTTAATTATTTCTTGCAGTGAAGTGTCTCCAAACCTTTAACAGGAGAAGAAAGGAACAATTAAGCCCAAGATAAAAGGCTCCTCTTTTTCTTTGAAACATTTGCACTTTGCAATATGACTACCAAAAACCAGTTTCAAGATTCATCCCAGGATTTCCCCAACCATTCAAACGCCAGGTGAAGCATAACAGAGAACCGTTGTAATAATTCATTACAGAGAAAAAATATATGAGGGAAAAAAAGAGAAGGAAGGTATAAGAAAAATCTTGTAGAAAGCAGTATTTAAAATTCTTTGGCTTTCATGTCTCTCTTTTCATACCAAATTCCTACCTGGCAATTTTTTTACCTAAATTTAAACTTTTCATAATGGATTTACTAGTTTAGTTCATAAACTAATAGTAACAATCATAACATCAGTAGATAGGACTGAGAATATTGACTTCAGGTATATAAATTAAAAATATGGATCTAGGAGTAATAAACCATGAATGTAATAAATATTATCAATAATGCCCCAATTCATCTCATTTAAATATATCTGCATACACAGATGTACACACAGAGTGCTGGCACCTGTAACTGTGCTAGTCATCTGGGGCTTCCTTTGTAGGCAACAGAGGACAACAGTAATTTTTGGAATGCTTTTGTTAGACCTTTTCTCATTGTCCACCACCACAGTGCACACTCCAGCCCAGCACCTGAGGCGGCTGTTACAACATCCATGTGCCTGGCTTCACTGGAGTGCTCTGTTGGAGCAGTGCTCTGTCAATGGACTCTTTACAGGATGTGGCCATAACAGAGGCAATCTGCTGGCTCTTCCAGAACTGAAGAGTTTTCCTAGCAAATATAGTTACATGATTATATTTTTCAGCTTTACAACAGCAGTGTTGCATTACATAAATACTGCAAGGGTGTGTTAAAGCAGAGGTGCACCTTGCCCATTATCCTGAATTTTGACAGTGACCAGGAGAGGGAGTCTCAGGGAGACAAAACCAAGACAGCAAATACACAGCAATACCCAGAATGATCTCAGCCTGTAGTGATCTGTCACTCACAGAGGTCTTAAGTCACAAGAGCACCTGTGTGCTAAATAACCCATTGTAAATTCACAGCTGAACTACATAAACCCACACTAGTCTCAAACCCATGAGGTAAGGAGCTTCACAGCTATGTGGCACATAAAGAAGGATTTCCTTTTGTTTGGCATTTGGCAGATTCATTTAGAACGGTGTTCCCATGTTTGTCTATTGGAGAAGCTGAATCGTTGTTAGTTATGCAAGAGTGCAATTCCACATCAACATAGTTCCACTGCTGAACTGTCAGTAAGGCTAGGCTTGCCTGACTGGGTACCTACTTCTCTGCTAGGGTTTGCTGCTCATTGATTCCCACGTTGAAAAGAACAGGCTGAACCCTCAGTAACATTCCACTCTGAATCTCACGGGGCAACAAATCAAACAAGGCGCTTGGCAGAGGGATCCTCACATTAAATCCATCACTGAAAAGAAAGAAACAGCTCTTAGACACAAGGATCAAAAACCTGTATTTCAAGAAAGTGTTATTTATCTAAAGAGGGCTAACACCTAGAATAGAATATAACCATTAAAAAGCAACCATCAGTCAAAACCGACTCTAAGGAACTGCCACAACTTGCTTCTAGTCAGAAAATCTATTCTAGTTCAAAACCTGCAGCAACCTGTAATGTTGCATTTATATCCTCACAGACATTCAAACCAGATCTACCAATTTCCTGACAATAGCTGACTTTGTTCTGCTCATTAATACTGCAGTTCTTCTACAACTTGGGTAGAAAAAGTCAAATTTTGGCACATTCCCACTCATCAAGAATGAAGCGTATTTTTTTTTTACCGATTTCCAGTGATGACTGGCAGCATGTCAGTAGATGTATTTGATGTAGCCTGAGTTACTTTAAAGGTTACATTCCTCAAGTCCATGATTCCCAAACTCATGTCCTCCAGCATTGCCAGCTCCTCACCTAAATCCAAGAGGAAAAAGTGAATTGTAATTACTTGTTATGCACAACTTCCCTTTGTCAGTTTGATGACAACAGCAGGCCATCCCTCCATGAAGGAAGTTCCGCAGATGAAGCAGTGCTGCAGCCCAGGCCTCCCCCTTGACCTACGGACAATGTCATAGCTGATTTTTTGAGTTCAGCAAGTTTAGAAAACACAAGTTATCTAGAACAGTCCAGGATACTGTTCTTTAAGTAGTTTATATGCTGATTTTCCAAATTAGGTGATACTAATAAGTACTTCTCAGCATTGTCAGAGCCATGATATCCTTTGCACTGGAGTAGCTACAAGGTATTCTGGATTTGTCTGGTAAAGCATTCCCTAACCAGCATCCAGACAGCTTTTGAGACACAGGAGTGAAACACTTCTCTCTTCAGTCTCACATTGTGCTGCAAGACTACAGAAGTTTCAAGAAAATTCAAAAAGTGTATTTTAGGCACAGTTTCTCTCAGTTTACCAGAACTTTCATCCAATTATTTTCTGGAAAAAACCCAAAGACCACTGTGATACATTTTAGTCTTTCTTAAACCATTGACATTCTATTATAAAAGAAGTACACTTTATCTTTTAGAAGCAATTGAAGTAAGTGCAAAGAAATTCAGAGCTGTTAGATAATCAAGTACTTCAGCTATAATTTAGCTTTTCATTTTCGTTTTCAAAATCATTTTGTAGCTGAGCTGCAGATTGTCCCAAACACTCAGACCCTGCTGTAGCAAATTTAATGCAGAATTTGCTGACTGAACAGCTAACCCCACTTCCTGACACCCATGCCTTTACCATAAGTGCTTAGCAGGCTCTCAAACTGTGCCAGCAAGCCAATGGTGTAGAGTTGTCTTAGAAATCCATCATCATGCAGGCAGTTCCTCAGCTTGATAATGAAACCACAAATGAGAGCCGTCAGCTGTGAGAGAGGAAACAGACAAGAATGAAATTATTCAAAATAAAAAAGGTTCTTCAACCTCAGACAAAAATGACAGCATGTATAAGAGGTGCAATAAAATCTGTCAAACAGATGCTCTTTTCCCTTAAACATCTCTTTTTCCTTGCAGCTGAAGACAACCAACCAATGGAAACCCAAAACATTCACAAAATCAGACTCAGGGCATGCTGCCTTCATCTCACAAGTTGTCTCAAAACGGGGCTGGTGAAGATCTCACACCTTTTTGTTTTCTGAACATGATCACTTGTGCTAGGGCCTACAACTCAGGAATTACAGAAGTTGCTCCTTAGAGAATTGGTTTAGTTTTAGACAGAAAAACAACACAGCTAATTCCAGGCCAAGAATTTTGATAGTATGAATAAATTACTGGTTTTTAAAAATGACATTTGAGAAAGCTTAAAAATTCAGTATGTTTGCATTATGCAGATTTAAAGTCTGGTGTTACAAGATATTCAGAACAAGATCCTGAAGAGCTAGTACTAAGGTCAGTACTATTATCTAAAATTAACACTAGTCTTGATTCACTGTCAACAAAGGAATTTCCCAGGTGATGGCCATATACTGTGTACTCAGGTGTATAACTTTGTTATAGAATTAAACAGAAGAGAATAAAGTTCTGATCATGATGGATAAACATATTCAAAGGATTGAGTTTAAAAATTATCTGCATTATGAGGTAGGTTTTATACAGGAAAATTCCCTGATTTTATCTCTGTGAGATCACAGAATCAAAGAATCATTAGGGTTGGAAAACGCCTCCAAGATCACCAAGTCCAACCCAGCACCACCACCACGTACACCACTAAACCATGTCCTCAACTGCCACATCCACACATTTTTTCAACACTTCAGGGATTGTGACTCCACCACTTTTTTGGGTGGGCAGCCCACTCCAGGTCTTAACAAGCCCTTTCATGAAGAAAATTTTCCTAATATCTAATCTAAATCTCCCCTGGCACAGCTTGAGGACATTTCCTCTCATCCTGTCACTTGTTTTACATTTTGGATATTACATTATGGGACAAAAGCCCTGCCAATGATGTCCAAGAAATAGAGTGTTTGAAATCAATAAACAAGATAGTGATTTCACAGGAAGGCAGACACATTACAGAAGTGTAGTGAGCGGAAGAACATTTTTCTGTGGGCAGTGGAAATTTTTTTAATGCAGACACCTGCTAGCCAGTGCCTGACACAAGAGATGCCAGCAGCTCCACAAACAGAACTTCTGGGAAAAAAATCCAGACCTAATTTTTCTTCCCATAGCTGGACTTCTGCCCTTAGGTACCATATGTCCTGTTGGGTTTCTCAATTGAGAAAACAACAAAAGGTAACTGAGAGAGCA
This sequence comes from Brachypodius melanocephalos, assembly GCA_013398615.1. NCBI lineage: Eukaryota > Metazoa > Chordata > Aves > Passeriformes > Pycnonotidae > Brachypodius > Brachypodius melanocephalos. Next base: position 53,286,124 of record VZSR01003803.1, read on the forward strand.
CACCTGCTACTCACAGACCTTTTTGTCCCCCTCTTCCACATCTTACTTCTGCTTTGGCTCAGTGGCATTGGAAGGCAAAGGCTGTTTCTGAACACAGCAGTATATTTTTACTAGTTCTGGAATAATTTTTGTTTTCAATAGTGAATGAATGTATATCCAAGAGACCTAATTTATGTATTGTCCAATGCATGTAAGTAACCAGTAAGGACAGGATAGAACAGCTTGTGAGAGGAAATCAGTGTCAAACCTGCAAAGAGATCTGAAAAATTCTCGAAAGAGTAATCATATTTCATATTTCATAGAAACCCCACCAAATGTGGAAGTGAAATCAAATCATGCATCTTTGCTTGCTTACAGTCTGGCAGAAGACGACATCCCTGCGATACTGAAGGCTCAGGCAGAGCCCTATTGTTGGGGCACTGTCCTGCATTAATAAAAAGACCATGGCTTTCTTTGCCTTGTCACTCATCATGGCTACGCAGTCAGTGAGTGTGGTCAGCAAGGGATAAAGAGCTTCACTCCATTCACCTGGTTAAAAGAAAAAAAAATTAGCAGCAGTGGAAGCACTTAATTAGAAACAAACACAGATTAAGAAGAAACCTCCGGTTGCAAGTCAAAGTTGTTGATAATTCACATTTGGAACTCATTTTATTTTGGCTGGATGGTTATTCCCTGCTTTGTAACAATTAGGCAACCTTACAGTGTGGTTATTGCATGAAGAAAATATGGAGAATTTTACTCTGTAAAGCTGTTATGACTTTCCAAACCATGACTTTCACAAAACAGGCTGTACAATAGCTGATTTGGAAATTATAACAGGAACATGAATATATACAGAAGTGTATATAACTGCATGTTCATGTTCAAACAAACCCTTTCACTGCACATATATGGACAGACAGTAAGGAGTCCATTGTAATACAGAAATAGGGACCATGTGCTTAGCCATTTCTGTCAATGAGATTCCTCCCAAATATCCTGCCTTTTGAATCTCTAGGCTCATAGATGTATCATTCAACTGCCTCACCACCTTATTAATCCTTATTGCATCTCAGTGAGGCAAGATGATGCTCATCTCCTATTTGCAGCTAAGAATAATAAGGTGTGAGGTGAGAAATTCATGTAGGTACTCTTTTAAGTGTTTCCTGTCTTCTGTGCAGTTTTAAAGTTTAAGGCTTTAAGCTAGATAACAAGAAATACTAAACACAGTGATTTAATTTAGATGGGAGTCGTACAGACTGTTGGAAGTGCTTTGGAGCTTTTCTTCCACTGAAATGCACAAGAGGTGACCCAAAGGGATTCTGTTCAAGGTCCTGCACAGGAGGCACAGAAGTGAAACTGAGTTGTCCAAGTCTTTCCCTTTTTAAAGGGCAGGACAATATGTTTTATTTTTTAAAAGCATCAGAGCTCACAAACAGCACACAGTTGGCTGTAGGAACAAGGCAATATACAGACCAGAACCTGAATGAATGAGACACTTAAAGCCCTTGAAAGGAAATTGTTTGGGATTTTAACTCAAAGGCAGAATTAAGAGTCAGTAATAATAAATGTTCCTTTGATAACCAGCCAAAGAGGGGAACTCTGGAAGTCTGCTAACAGAAACATATCTGGCGAGATTAACAGAACTATCCTTTTGGCTTTCGTTCTATGTGGTAAATAGATAACCTAACAAACTACACAAAGCAGAAGTTGTTTTACTCTGTTTCATTGCCTTAAAAAACCCCAGGAAACATCAAAAGAATAGGCAAGGAATCACAGCTTGTTTTTTAAATTCTATTAAATATTTTATCTCAAAATTAGTCAGATGCCATAACATGGCCTTGTGAACACTTAGAAAGCAAAAGACAGATGATACTAACAGTGTTTCTCTTACTGCATTTAAGAGCTTTTCTGTAAGCAAATGAGAATAACAAGAACTGAAAATATCTTCCAGCACATCATCATTTCACTGACTGTATGTACATATATATATGTTTAGTTACTAACTCAGCGAAGATTTAAAACTGTAGTCTGTCTGACAGTACTTCATTTGAAAGATATGTTTATCTTTGGTAATCACAAAGCATCCTGAAGATAATGCAATTATTAGTTGTTTTTTTTTCTCCCAACAGTCAGATACAATGCAGGCACTCCTTTGGGGTAGCAAGCAAAAATCCTCTGTGTGTGTATTCTCTTAAAATTCTGGCCATGAAAAAACACACTCGTCAGTCTGCAAAGTTCTAAATGATTTTTGCTGCCTACTTCACAGGTATTTTTTAGTCAATAGCAGTTGTTATAAACAATAAACAGGAATAAAACAAATTGCACTCCCAGTCCCAAATTAGGTTGGACCAAGGTAGGGGTGTTGGGAAGGCCAATGAGTTCACATAGCAATCTTCTGCTGACTATATACTACTGACTATTTCATTAAAAAACAGTCTTGCATTAAGAGAACCAAATACATAAAGCTTGCAGGATGTAATGTCAGGTGGGAAAAGTTCTTGCTTTTTTTGCCCTCTTCCTCTCTTCTCCAGAGCAATTAAAAGATTATTAAAACAGCTGTCCTCCAAGGCCTTGAAAAGATATTTTAGTCTTTTTATATTAAGTACAGAGGGACAGGGACAGAAGAAAGAAGGTTAACACTGGGATGAGACTCCTAAATTCTGTATCCTGAAACCTGAGACTTGCAATCCCCAATAGTACTTGGTGTGCAGCCACAACACAGATTTCCCATCACCCTTGTTGACTCCTCCATATTCTGCTCAATTTCTCATTCAGAAAAACCAGCTCAACAACCCATGTGAAAGTGCATGTCTGAAATGTTAGACTCCCACAGACTTCAATGACATTTGGAACAGGCCTCAAACCATTGTTACCTACATCAGTTTGCTAGAACACATCAACTGGGGAAACCAAAGAGGCACTGAACAAGCAGTCTCTCATATCTGGACATGCAAAATGACCAGATACCCCCTGCACTCTTAGGAAACAATAACTTCTCAACAGCTTAGGTAACTCACGTGGTGTTGTAAAGCATTGCCATTTCAAAATGGTCCATCTTAAAGCAAGGCACTTGTTCAGTTAACTGTGAACAAACCCCTGCAGTTTTCAGAAGAAGCAGAAGCCATGAATGCACATACCTGGGGCAGATTCTTCCAGAGTAGGGCTGCAATCTGCACAGAAATGGAGGGGCGACATGCATGATTAAGGAGCAGCAACACAGTCTAAATACAAGCAACTCAAATGCTCAATGCCGGGGCTCTCAAGCATTTTCACGGAGTGAAGAGGAGCTCAGTAGAAATACTTTGTTGCCCACAGGCATTGAGGGCATGGGCTATCTCCTCCACTCCATTGTTCTGATCAGAGGAACATCTGGATGGGGACTTGGAGGAAAGCCTGCTAGCTCAGAGGCTCGCTGTGGATTACCAGCAAGTGCACTGTCAATCTCCAGTGATCCACAGGGCACAATTTGAGAACCACTGGTTTACTGCAATTATAAATTAAGCTGGCAGTAAGGCTGCTAAACATAAGAGCAAAAGACCAGCAGTAAGTTCAATGCACTTAACAGAAAATGACAATAAGGCACCCACAATGCAAGAGTAATAAAAAAGCAGTACTTTGCTACCTTAGTTAAAATTCTGTTACACAATTTTTGATATAATTAACAGAAACATTAGAACACGTATTAAGGGCTGAAACCCCACCAGTGAAGTCTGTAAGTATTCCATACTCACTTCAGTGGGAGGATCAAGATGTCAGATGAAAATATACTACAGGTCAATGCTAACAGTAAAAACATAATATATGCCATCTTATAGCAAGTCCTGCATTAATGAAACGTAGTTTGCTGAGCTAACAGGATTTAAGATTCTGTTGTTTATATTTAGATTCATTAGTCAATGAATTATAAATCTGAACGCAACAACAGAAAATACAAAATTCAATAGTGTGCATCAGCACAATCATCTCAGCTAGGTAATCAGAAAAAACTTCTCAGTAAATTAAAATTCATCATGTTCACTAAAGAAACTATATGTCTCCATGTGATTTTAGTAATGAATATCTAAGCTAATAACCTAAGTACCTTTCAAACTTTTTTCCAAGTTTTCCTTTTACTATTTCAGGCAAACATTCATTTCTAGAGAGATCCTCTAAAGTCCTTCAATAAAATTGTACTGTCTCTCTCTTACCAATTGTGGAACTATCTTGTCTGGCTTTCAAAGGCTTACTCGCTTTTTTACATTGCTTTCAAAATAATTTCTGCCTGCTCTCTGCTCCTTTATTCAGAACGCAGAATTAGTAACAAGAAAAACATTAATTCTTTCAACACACAAAAATGTTGTGATTCTGAACTTAGAGAAAGGGGCTTCTTTGTCCTTCAATTCTGCCCCAGGTTCTGTTGGTTAAATACAAAGATTTTTTTCCTATTTTGGAAGGACAGTAGGGAAAAGTTACAGAAATTCTTTGCACTAACAAAATCTTTGGTAGGTCCATGCAGCCAATTCCACTTTTATATGGTGTAAGGGTCAAGATCCAGAGTAGAATTAAAAGATTCATCGAATGTGGTAGAAAAATATTGTTCAATTTGACATTTTCATCATCAAATTGTCTTGGGAAAAGCTTCTGATATCACTCATCACAGATTTTTCCTGTGAATTTTTAATATTAAAAATCCATAACATTAAATCATTTACATGAATGTGCACTGAAGGTTACTGATTAAACTTACATGTAAATACATATAAAACTTCATGTAAACTAGCTAGCAAACAAAAACATTTATAGGCATCAAACCAGCAGAAGAAATTTAGGCAAAGATTGTTGAAACAAGAACCTACACTGCTATTTTTTAATAATACACAAAAATATCAGTCTCACCTAGAAAAACATGGTTGTAAGATACTAAATAAACTACAGGTAACACGCAAAGCTGCACAAAAATATATTAACATTTATTTTCACTTCTTTTTTGCCTTTTTTTTTTCCTAAGGCACTGCCTTCCACTGCAGCACTAACAATGTGATGGACATGAAGTCACAGACACACATAAGGGACAAAGGGCCATCAAATGATTAGACAGAACAGGACAAAGGAAATGAGAACACAGATCAGTCTTTTTAGAGCTTCACTTCACCCACCTGCACTATTAAGCAGCCAAATCAGAGTGACCACACATAAAGAATGTGAGAATAAGTCAAGTACATAAGTAAATAAAAAAAAATTCTGCAATTCAATGCAGAGCTGCCAAACTGTCAATTTAAATTGATAAGGATATATTCCATTCACATGCTCACAACTTTACACTGGGTTCGATACAGCACCCATGTGAGCTTAAATTTTGAATGGATTATTCATTCAACCAAGAGCTTGCACTGCCAATTCCTACATTCCAGCTACAAGAAGTCAAAACAATTGAGTGCCTCAGCACCACAGTTCAGGTTAAAATTTGCTTTGAACTGTATTATGTTCATCTACATTCAGCTCAATCTAATGGGACTGCTTGGGATCCTCTCTCATGCTTTAGCAGTCCAGCTGGGACTATCAGTTTTTCAGTAGTGCCTGCACTTCTCTCATGTTTTATATACCTGTAATAAGCTCTGATTATTGCAAAGAAGCTGAAATAAACAGGAAAGCTACCAGAGGTGGTGTCTGTCATGTGATAACCCACACAACTGTTTTACCAGCTTAAAACACACACAGTGAAAACCAAGTGCCACTGCCATCAATAGATTTGACAATGATTTCAGTGGCACCAGGATTGCAAAATAAGTAATGGGCTTAGCAGCTCCCAGTACACCAACAGCTCTTTCTGCCTGACATCATTGCTTAACACCACCACTGAGCTAAAAACACATAGAGGGCCGTAAGGGAGGCTTAGGAATGATGCCAGCACACAGGAAGAGAGCAGCAGTGAGCAGCAGTGTCTGGCATACGCACTTGTCTGGAGAGAATGGCATGCACAGGATGGTGTGGATGAAGATGGTGGTGAGGATGATGAAGATGGTGAGGATGATGAGGTCTCATTTAAATCTTCTGGATTTATCCAGTAGGCACGACTGTCCCGATTACCTTTCTTACTAGTACTGCTGACGTCACACTGGAACACGTCCTCGCAGCTGTCGCTTTGCAGGCGCTCCTTCTGGAGAAGTTTGTCCACTCTCTGTATGATACACTCCAGACTTTTGTCGACATTCAACCAAACTTTCTCCTTAAAAGAAAACATTTCTTTCTCAGTTTAAACCCAATAGAGATATTGGGTAACAAATCCCTTGGAGATATATTTCCTCCTCCGATTCTAGTCACAATTCCTCTGCAAAGTTTCCTCCAGGCTATTGTGGTTGCATGTGTGCACACATGAATTATGAATATATAAGTAACATATACTAGGATGTCAACAATATGTAGAGACATGAATTGTGTGGTAAATTGCAAAGCTATTTCCTGTGTAAGTCTGCCAAACAATTTTAAGTTCCTCTTCCTGCATTATTCTTCCAATTTCTAGCTGGCACTATTGTTTATTCCTGAAATTCATGTTTGACATAATAATTGTATACAATCACACATTTTTTTTTCTCTGTAACTCAGTGAACAACAGATAAAATTACTGTATTATAATAGTGTCTAAATACTGACCTAGCTTTGTTTGTATCTTACTATTGTGACTTTGACTGTTAGTCAAAGTATGCCAAAATAATAATAACTAGCAAGGATCCATTGCCAAAACGAATTGAATCACTTTTAAAAGTTGGTACGTCACAATATTAATAATTGCTTTAATTAATCTTGACTATTTGTGAGATTTAGTTAACTTCTGTTTATTTAACACAATGACAGGATTTACACAGTTCAATTCTCATTTTGATTGGCAGTGTGGTAGGGAAAAACATTTAATAAATACTTTGTGCAAACAGTTTTAAAATGCTGTTCAAAAAAACAAAACAGTGATTGACTGCAAGTTCTAACTGGTGACAGGAGAATTTTTGTAAGAGGAAGGCTAAATTGCATAGCTAGCACCCACAAAATTAACTTTGTTTGGGAGAATGCAAAAGCCCATTGTAGTAGAGTCAGTTTTTCACTTTAAAAGCTATTTACTTGCCCTTGGAATCCACCTTAAAAATGTTATGCACCTATTGTAACAATTTTCACTGTTTAGGAGACCCAGAAATATTTATTAAAGCCTGCTTGTTTCCCATGTCAAGGAGTAACCTCCTGCAGGATAGAGACAACATCTTTGCTAGCTGACCAATACCTCCTAAATACTCATCCTATGCATATCTGGTGAGCAGTCACAGATCTTATTATAAAAGAAAGTAAAAAGAACAAAGGATTCATCACTGCACTATGCAAACAGACATACCCACTCTTCTTCATGCCAGTCCACCTGTAGAGAAGATCGGCTGTTTCTTCCTGTCCATCTGGCCACAAGTGTATCTTGATCATTCCTTAACATCACTTGTTCCCCTTCTCCAGAGGTTGGAGATGCTTTTGAAGCTATATAGTCTGGCCTTGCAGCATTAAGTCCATGTATTGAATTTGCCAACAGCTTGCAGTCACAGACTGTGACAAGTTGCCGGGTCTAAAAAGCAATAAAACCCAACATTTTTAAAACTTTTCATTATTCCATACACAATCTATACTGTACCTTTTTAAGAAAGAAAAAAAGAAGTATTCTGTAAAAGAAACTATTGCTTTAAGGTGCCTTTTGAATACCTTTACAGAATGACCTTAAAAAATAGTATAGGATCCCAAAAGCCATATGACACATTTCCAAAGTCAGTACTACTATATTAGACTTGCAATTGTTGAAAATGTCACTAAGAAATGTGTGATTCATCTTTATTTGCACTTCAGCTTAGAACAAGGTGCAGACACATGTGCAGTGTTTGAGCACTGGAACTCCAGAAAGCTCCCGAGGGAAGTGGTGACAGCACCAAGTCTGACAGTTCAAGAAATGTTTGGACAATGCTCTCAGGCACATGGTGTGAGTCTGGGAGCGCAGGACCAGGATGATCCTGATTAGTCCCTTCCAACTCACTATATTCTGTATTAAATGATTTTTATACCCCACACAACAGTTGCCACACCAGAAGGATCAGGCTTCACTCCAATCATCCTGTCCAAAATCATAACAAGACTTAAGAGGAGGGCTGAAGGTATAACCCACTAATCAATGCAATTTGTTCCCTGTCTTATTTAGCCATGTTGTATTAAAGGATTTCTGTAAGCCAGATGAATATGAAAATTATGTGGCCTGTGTGTCTAATAAAAAAGCAACAAGACATTAACATGCTATATATACACATAATCAAGTTGTAGAAAATCCCACAGATCAGTTATATACTGTACTAATTTAGAATGAGTATTATAATAAATAATACATTTATTTTATTTTATTTATGTATACAACAGAGTTGTATACATATGCCTTCCACTGGGACAATTTATGGCAATCTGATTGGCCACTACTGCTGTTTAGAACCTTCAGATCTCCTTCAAGGACAGAAGAGTTCAGTAGGACTGTATTTGGGTTTTTTCGCTCCGTAGGATTGTGTTCAGCTGTGGGTCCGGTCTGTTTTTTGTTAGCACACATCAAGAAATAACTGGTTTACATCACTATAATTCAAGCAAAGGCTGTGTCACCATTATTCCTTATTTCACCAGTGGAAAAATACAGAATTGTTTCATTAACTTTCACACAGTTGCTGCTGCTTGACAGATGACTCAGAACATTAAAAAATCCCAGGTGGTTATGGAGAAAAGGATATAAAATAAAGTGAAGAATGCACATTATTGCAATGTGATGAATGAATAGAGGGAATCGGAGGACATTGCTCTCCACTGCACTTTCCAGAGGAGGTGAAGCAAGAGTGTCAAAAGTAGGAGACAACGTAAATAAACCCAGGAACTTTTAAAAGCTGATATAATTTCTTTTTAGTCCGTGCATGTTACAACACACTACTGAAAAAGGTAAAACAGATGTTTCAAGAAAACCTACTAAAGGTACAGAAAGAACAAACAACATACTGGGCTTCAGCAGGGAAATGAATTATTCTCCTACCTTATCTGCTAGGATGGCAAGTGTTCTTTCAAGGCCATTAGCTGATCTATCCTTGGCAGCTCTTGAGAGCCTTTCTGCATAGTAACTGACTTGCGTTTTCAGGGTGTTGATTTGTGCAATAATTTCCTTTGCTCTAACGATGTCCTGTGGGATGTATATTATAGACTGGGAACTTGTTGAAGTGCTGAAAAGGAAAGACTGATTTTAGGGGGGAAATTGATCTAGAGGTATACACATTACAGTGGCATGCTGGGGAATTAATGGCAGACAACAAGAATTTGCCTAAACTAGTGATCATCAGTGAAAGTCCAGTGGGCAATTGCACAGCAGGAACATGATCCTAGAGACTTCTCAGCCTTTACTAAAAGCATTCAGATGCAGTTTTACTAATCCCTAACACAGAGGGGCTGTGGGCAGCGTTTGTACACCAGAGGGACAGTTTTGCTGAGGAGAATGTGGGTGACAGATTTTGTCAGATACAGAACCACTGTTTGCAGAGACATCTTGCTCCATTCTCCCTCTTCTTACAGCACAGATACTTCATTGAGGCCTTGTTTACAAACGTGTTTTATCACATATCTACTAACATCATGAAAAGAAAATCTGTGCTCCTTCTAACGCAGAAATGCCACCCAGATCCGTAATACAAACACTGTGGTATTAACAAGAAAGTCCTTCTGCTAGTATATCATTTATTATATACTCTGGTCTCTATTGCAGACCAGAATCAAGTTACACCAGCAAAAGCAATTTTATGATATATAAAAAGTCAACATGCATCTTCAGGCTAATCCAAGGACACCGTTCTTTGTGTAGTTTCTGTTAGCACACACTTAATATATCAAACTAGGGACAAACACACCTTTATATGGCAATAATGCAGCTACACTAAGACTGCTTATTTGACAGTGGAGAACAGTTTATGCCCTTTTAAGTTTAGATGTCTACAGAAGTTGCTTATCCAATCCAAGACAGATGCTGTACAACTGCTGGAGAAAGAATAGCACTTCCAAAGGGTAATTTGATCCCACTAGAAAATCATTCACAAAAGCTGCCTTTAACTTAGAAAATTACTCAAAGGTGAAGCTGTGCTCTTAATTAATTATTTGGAACCAAGTGACCACTAGTCCCTCTGTCAAGCAAAACGCTGGGTTCTTCCTTCCCAGTAGGAAAGGTACCCAAAGACCAGGTCTTTACATCATGTCCAGCTGTGCCAAGTGTGATGCTCATTCATGACATGGCATCAAGCATGAGAGGGCACCAATTGTGTATTATCTTAATTTTATTATTTTTTTCAGTCATGAATGGCTTCAGCATAGTAACAGCACAGAAGAACCTACTGTTTGCACCAATCTCAGCACTGTTAAATAGAGACAGCCACGCTGAGAGCTTACATGGAGAGGAGTTTCTTTTTATGCATGGTTAGCACAGATCACAACCTCCAAGGAGTGTGAACTCCTCTGCTACCCTTAGAGCAATGGGTAATTGCTAATTAATCTAATTAGTTTCTGCAGCGTATCTGTGACGTAGGACATGAGGGTTGCATGGAGCACACTTCAAAATCATGCCACAATTCCAATTCTTGTCCCTTAATGGATATTAAGGCAAGGGAGAAGCCTAATGCCAGTGTCTGCCTGAGTTCCATCACAAAAGAAAGATGAGGGATTTGTTTTCAAAGGATGTAACTCAGAAATGACTCTTGAAAGAGTTTCCTTGTTTGTGCTCTGGTCACCCACCTGAGTGGGGCAGAGAACAACCACTCCCCAGTACTGTTGTGCCATACAACAAGTTAATCTCAGCTTTTAGGGCTTTTCTTGTACTTGACTTATGCTTTCTAGTGACCAGTGATCTTAGACAATTCCTCTGAGCAATTTCTTTCCACGACAGTGTGGTTAACATGCATAAAGACATAGTTGGCAGAAAAGGCCATGCAGCATACTCAGACTGGATTTAGAGATATTATATTTTTAATCATAAACATTTGGTAGGATGACTGGGGGAAAAATTATGGTGTAAAGTTCACATATACTTACTTTCCAACCTGCAATTGCTTTTTCAAATGAACAGCTCTCACTGTATTATACCAGCAAACTGTAACAACAGACTTAAACTCTCAGTGAATTAGGGGTTCAACCTTAGTAAGAGTAATTTAGAGCAGAATTTCTGCATTTTTGAACCATCCAGTAATGTCTGCTTTTGATAGAACTGAACACCTCAAACTGAGGAAAAATATTATGCGAAAATGTTTAAATAAAGACATAGATTACAAAAATATGCACCATGCCAAATTTGTCACTATTAAGGTTTTAAAATACATAAAATTATCTTAATTATCTTCCATCACTGGCAGAAAAAATTCTCATTCCAGATAGTTTTCATTGTAAATAACAAAGGTAAATATATAAAACCCTTGTGTTCTGATTTTCAGGTTTTTAACTTCTGATCAGAGAGAGCCAGGAAGCTAGCTGTTCATTGCAAACAAACATTGCAGATGAAATGAAATTCATTCACACATCAAGTTCTACAAAGCAGCTACGATTACTTAGAGCACAATTAGGGATGCCATGATGCATGACATTAAAAAAGCCCTGCACACTTTAAAACACATCAGATCTTTGCCAAAGAAAAGGAAAATAAAACAACCCAGAGAACAGAAACCCTCTATAGAACTCCCAGAAACAGAAAACTCACCAACACTCCTCATAACTGCTACAAAAACAAAAAATCAAAATAAAATTAGCAGATTGTTAGCAAATACCAAAAGCAGAAACAAAACAAAGTATGATTGGGGAAATAACTTATTTGAGTCATTTTTTCAATAAGGTGGGTACATGAACTTGTAAGCAAAAAACCACAGATTGCCAGATGACCATGAGTTTATCTGGGGAAATGCTGTGAATGCACCAAGCACAGTTATGCCAATGAAAGAAGGAACTGAATGTAACAATGAAACTGAGGAGATGGATCTCAGTTCTACTATACTGGGTTTTTTTATAACATATATGTACTTAAAATGAAAGTTGTTCTTCAAATGTTGAACCTGTACTTTTCATGGACTCAGAAAGAACAGTTCTGAAAAGCTTAGAGGAAAAGTACTGGATAGAAATTACACCCTCCAATCAACTTAATTATTGGATGAGGGGAAAAAGAACAAATCCACATGGGAAATCAGCTATTGCAGGAGTAAAAACCACTTCAGTGGCTACATTGACAGAAGGAAGTTATTTCAAAAAGCAATAGTGGTATCAAAAGACCAGAAAGGGTGAGCCTGGCATACCAGTGTTCTCAAGTTTACAGTTTCCTGTAGTCCTATCCTAGTGCACTCTGTCAGCCTGAATAATTACACCAGGTATTTTTGCACCAAGCTTTTTATCAGCACATATCTGACTGACGTTCACAAGATGCTGCCATTCATTCCTCTACTGCCAAAACTAATTCTGCAGTTGATTCCCACGTCATTCCCTCCTCCTATCAGCTCCAAATCCTACTAATCCTTTCTTTGGAAGGGCATTATCAAGGTCTCCTTTTCCCTGACTACAATGACTCCTTTTCCTACTGCTCTTGTGTCTTAAATGCTCCATACAGCAGCAGAAGCAATGCAGACCTGCAGCTTCTCTGGGAGCTGGAGTGGGTGCCATGTTAGCAAAGGTGACCTTCCCAGCTTCTGCACCTTCCTCTAGTCCATATATCCACACTGCTACAGAGGTCACTTGGCAGTCCCTGCAGACAGGACCATGGGGGTCAAGCATCCCACCTTAGGGCAGAGGCCAAATTCAGAAGCCCAATCTGTGCATAATCCTTTAGGCAATGCAGGAAGGCCTCCAGAAATAGTTTCAGAACTAAACCCACTTTGTCAGCAAGGAATTTACCAATCAGGCACAGCAGGTTCCTATTAAAGAGAGCTCAGCAACAGGACTTTGAAGCTATGAAAGGGGTGAAAGTCTCCTGAAAATAATGGATTGAAGCATGATGTAGTGCAGCTGAGGTGGTCCAGCAGACAAATGTTCTGACCCAGAATTAGGCAGAAACCAAACCCAACACCTAAAATAGCTAAATTAAATGAATCAACAAGTATTCAGAAAAATTAAAGTTTTCATTAAAAGGCTCTTAGAAAGAGCCCATCAGTAAACAAATAAATACAGTAATAAAAGGAGAAAACTCTTTTCCATCTCCTCCTTTGCAAAAAACTCCACATAAAAATCTTCAGTACAAAATATTGTATAGTAGTACTATTGAATGAAATAAAAACAGAATGGAATGGTTTTCAAATAATTGAGCATGGATCAGGAGAAAAAGGCACAATAACAGCTGACACAGTAGTATCTCTACTTACTGTTTCTTTGCCTCTTCAAATTTATGCAGCTTTTTCCTCAAGCCACCTGATTTAAAGCCTTGACAATGAGCTGCTGGTGCTCCTATGGTGACTATGTCGTAGTTCTGATCTGGGATGGACAAAAAGCACTTACAAATGAAAACTTGTCATCTTTAACACAGACAAACAATTGTGTAAGTTCAAAAACTTTTCTGAAAGTAATTTCTGAAAAACTTTGCCATGGTTTGAAAGACATGGAAAACTGAGTTGTTCTAGAGGCCCTGGAAGTCCATCAGGTGAAAGACCCATATGCAAATGCAGGTCCTCTGTTTCTTAATCTAGAAGATTGACAGTGAAACAGAAGTCTTGAACACTGGTCTGTATACAAAGCTTGCCATTACTGGAATCCCTCACACGGACACATGAGACAAGTGTGTGTCCATGGTCACAGGGGATTACTATTAAAAGAAGAGAAAACCCAGGTTATTTAGGATGAAACAAGCTTGATGTGAAAAAAACCTGATTTTGCATAACCATACACGTTGATTCTGGAGAAAAAGCATACAAGCTTAACAAGAAACAACAGTCAGAACCTTTTTTATGCTACTGCAATTCAAAATGACTGAAAGGGACACAGCAGCTTAACCCAACCCTAGTACAAAGGCTAACTTGTGCCACCTAGAGTTCAGTTAACTCCAGAACCTAGTTTTGCCAGCTGTAGAACAGCAATAATTACACTTACATCTCTTCTTTTGCAAAGAGATCTGGAATCTGAGAATACAAGCTGCTACAAAAACGCCAAGTAGCACTACTACAGTACTTCATAGAAAATTGGCTGTATGGTTGAGGATGGAAATAAAAAAAAAAAGTGGAGAGAAAAGTAACAAAATAAGTGAAGAAAGAGAAACTAATACCTGATCCTCCATCATCCTGGACTCTCATCCTCTGTATATGTAGATTTGTAGGAACAAATTCCAGTTTTTTATCAGCTTTCAAGCTACTGGCTTTAAATGAAGGACCTGAGAAATGCAAGACAAAAGTAAGCATAAAACCCTTCTCCTTGTGCCTATGCCAAAAGATTCAAGAAACTTCATTCATCATTTGCCATGTGCTGAAAGTAAAACAGAGAAAATTAAAAAGAAAAAAACAAAACAAAATCTTTCTGTTACTATTCACACTTGTCCTCTATTTTCAGAGTGAGATAAGAGAATGAATAGAACAGACAAATATTCCCAGGTAATTAGCAAACTCACAATAAGTATTAATAAAGACAAGAAATATAATAGCATTGTTTACCCATCATAAAACATCCTGGGTTCCCAATTTCTGAGAAGCATTAACAGTGCTGGTAGAGAAGAATCACTTTTTTGTATAAAAAAAAAAAAAATCACCTTTATACTGGTGCAGGTCAGTTAGATTTTCCTGGTAAGTTAAAATAATTGTTTGGTACTGTGTAACTATTTGTCGACGAAGGCTTTCCCAACAAGGAGACAGTTCTCCCAATTCTTCTAGTTCACAAACCCTGGGGAAACAAAAGAAAAATGGAGGGGGAGGGGGAGGGAAAGAGAGGTGTTTATGTCCATAGTCCACTTGACCAAGAATGAGTTTCACATCGTATCGATGGAGCACCATCCTCAGCTGACACGCTCTCAATTTACCGTGTCTGGGCTACTCACCTGGAAAAGCTTCCAAACACACATCCCAAAGCACATCTCAGAGCACAGGGTGAGAGCACTACTCTGAGGTAAATTGCTTCCTCACAGGCAGAACACACTGTACGCCCCCCAGGAGCCTCAGGTGTTGGTCATAAGCAGAGCTTTCCACCTTTCTGAACAAGCTCTCAAACCATATGAGGGTTGATAAATGATGGGAACTGTCATCATGTCAGGTGACTTAGGACAATGAGGACCTTTTAAGAACATTTTACTGAACTGTGGTGGCTCTTAAACTAATTAAGGACTCTGACAGAGGTTAGGGGGGATATTAGCACCTATCTGATGTTAGGTACAAGGAGTATATTCACTGGTAAGGTAGGTACACAACAGTTGCAAGGCCAGGAAAAGCCTAAGAAGTGTAAACATTAAGGGTTTGGAGAGACTGAAGATGAGCCAAAAAAACCTTCTCTGAGATCCAGGATTTTGGGCACTCAGGGTAGAATAAAGGAGGACTGGACACCCCCCCGATATGAACAGGAAAACCCCTAGCTTTTCCCTTGTACCCTGACTGCCAGATTTCCAGTCACACAGGGCAATCCTGTGTTACATACTGTTCCCCAGCAGTGCTGCTGAGAAAATACTCGGCGTATTTCATGTCATGTTTGTCTTACTGTCTTCTTGGATTAGTGTATTATTTGGAATAAAGGAAGAAGGGGGAAAAGTAAACAAGTCAACAGCAGACACAACTCAACAGCACGTTACCCCAGAAAAGGTAGAACAATCATCTGTCAAAAGGACACAGCAGTTCTTTTTGCAGTTCTCTCAATATCCCTAATTCCACAGTTTTAAGCAATTGTCTGTGTATAATTGAAGACAGCATTTCACAGAACAATTCCCACTCCACAGTACTTAGGATATTATAAAAAATAACTGAATTTACAAGACAAACATCAGACTGATTTGCCAACAGGCAACAGTATAAAGTATATTTATCAGTGATGTAGTAAAGACACTTCTAGTTTGATCTTAAAACTTGCTTTCTGCATAAGATGCTATTACAATTATCTCATCAAACTCCCTGCTCAAAACCAGCCATGCATCTGAGCCCTGGTCTTCCTGAAGCAAATTCACAGTTTAACACCTCAAGTTTATTTGTTTGTCCCATAGAGCCAAGACAGCAAGGAAGATGTATGCCATAAATAATGAGTCAAAATATCACACCCCCGAGTGAGATGTTTCCTTTCAAAGGGCTCTTGCCCAGAAGAGTTTTATCTAAGAGACAGCAGGATGTCCAAGGACATTTTAAAAGTCACCAGGATGTGAAGACAGAAACAGCTGTGCTTGTGTTGCTGTCTGTCATTCCTCTGGGCTGCAGCACTGAGAATGGAGAACAGAGCATTCGGTCAAATCTGAGTGACTTTATGAATATAAAGTGTGACTGTGCACATTATTAAGGGTCACCTCAACTGAACAGGGACAAGGGAGCTTTTCTCAGTAATTACACAAAGGCCTATTTACCTTTCAGCCACACCACCCAATGTACATTTACAAGGTCATATTAACAACCACCTGGGCTGTTATTAACCTGTACCTGTTTACAACAGGCATCCACTGATCTCTGCATGATTTTAGCAAGAGCCTCTGAACTGTCACATTTCATGGCCAAAACCTCAAACTTCACTCTCTACAGTCTTACAGAAAGACACATCTTTTTGCTCATTCTAAATTCTCCTTATCTTCAAGTCCTACATCCATCATACATGGCACCTGATGGATAAGCTTGATAACTCTTTATTATTATGGCTGTACCTCATAATGAATAGGTGCTTGTAAACCTACTGTGAGAAAAGCTGTAGAGAAACAAAGATACAAAATAAAAAACAAATAACCTCTGACTAAGTGTGCAAAGGCATACCCCTAACCTACTCCATCAAGGTTCTAGCAGGACAGCTGAACAAGATCCAGCATTCACTTTCTAGAATCTAAGTGCACATCACTAAAAACATAATATCAGAAAAAAGAACTAATGTGAAGTTCAGAAACTTAATTAGTTTTCCCATGCATTACAAAAAGTCTCTGCCATCTTCCTGTGAGAGTTTATAATTTTCACAAAATATAAAAAATAACTATAATGAATGGATTTAGCCATGATTTTATTTCACAATATCCCAAAGGAACTTAAATGTCCTATTATACAATAATGAAAGCACTAGTTAGTTTTAATTAAGGTCAGACTTAGTTAAGGTCTATAGGATTGGATTCAAACACAGTCAAAATAAAAGCCCAATACTCAAAACACAGCTAAAATTCTTTAACATTCCAATCTTGGCCTTTATAAAGAATACATAAATCATTAGATTTGCAAATCACAGCCTAAAACCATAGGGAAGAAACACTCCTAAAGGATTATGTTGCCCGGAAGAGAGTTAATTGCTTCAAATAGAAGTAAATTCAAAACAAACCTACAAAATACTTAACAAATTTCCTTCTCCCTCCCATCTCCTAAAATGAGGCAATGTATTACTGTACTACAGTGTTTAATTTTACTTGCTTTTATTCTCTTTTGTTTTCCGTTCAAAACTACTCTTCTGACTCTCAAAGCCATTTCTTATCTCACTAAGTAGTCAATACATTAACACAGATGTATTTATGCCTTTGTAACTTAATAACATCTACATCACTGCTGTATTACTGCACACGTAAACCATCCCAAAACTCACCTTGCTGCATCCTCTTCTAGAAGCAGCTTCACAAATTGTCTAGGGATGTGCAGTGACAGGATGCTCTCTGCCATCTGCTCCAGGATTCTCAAGTGGTTTCCATCAGTGGTTGGGAAACGATACATTCGGCAAATGGCACCACCAAAGACTAAGGAATTAAAACCATATTATTTAAGACTAGGGTTTGACTTAAAAGTGTACAAAGTCTCTTCTTTCTTAAAGTAAATAGCCTTAGTTCACTAACATGCTGAAACACCTGCTGTACAGGTCTGGTTTAACCAGGCATCAGTCTACCTTTTGCAAGCATGGGCATCTGCAATGATCATTCTTCAAGTGTTTGCAGAAAAAGCCTCCACTTCAAATGACCTATTACACTGCTAAGGAAATTAAATGAAATACATACTCACCTTTAAAATATTTTTTCTTTTCTTTTTTTTTTTTTTTTTGTCTATGTACTGTGTATTTTCCTCTCATACAATCATTTGCTGGAAAACTAACCTTTCTGCAAGATTCTTTTTTCAAAGCAACTTGCTTTCCCCTGTCCCTCTCCTCACCCTGCAACAATTGCTTAGGAGCAGACTATGAAATTGTATGGAAAATGTTATATTACAGTCAACTTTACTGCAAAACTTTGCTTCTGCTGTTTTTACAATACAGAATAGTGCATATGATAAAATGATTTATTCTGGTATGACCCTCAAAGGACTGCTCAATCAGCAGCCTGTTCCTATTCAAATGAAATCTCTGCTGAAATGCCCTGAGGCCACAGGCACACAGGGAGAGATTAGCTTTTATTGATACCTAAAGCTTACTTGTTACAGCCCTTACCCGATTTCAGTAGTGCATCCTTCCGCAATGAAGCATATTTAGATCTGATTCCTAAGGATTCTGTTAAACTTTCATCAACTGGCAACACAGTCTGAACAAAAACAAAAGAAACCAGAAACAGTAAAGAATGAAACACCAGTGCCCAAGCAATGTGCAGTGGTGACCTAACAGAGAGACTTCAAAGAAATATTCAACTCCACACATGCCTTAAGTAAATATTTCAAATATTTTTACTGTGGACAAAAAATATTGCAGGCTAGAATAAGAAATCCTAAGCATTCCCATTTACTTCTACTGCACAGTTCAAAATGCCACAAAAATCTTCATCCAGCCTTTCAAATACTTATGCTAGCACAGCTCCAGATTCCTTACAGACACTGCATCAATAGGCATGAACAGATCTGGAGGATAAAAAGGGATTCTAATGCACACTGTGAATATAATACACATATAGGAGTTCAGTGATCACCAAGATACTCAAAACACAAGCTTTACAGGATTATGTGTCTAGGCTGAGAAAGTGCTGTAAACATCTGCTCTCAAACAATTATTGACAATCAAGAAAAAAAAATCCAGTAGTCCAGTAACCTCTTCAGTTTTACTATAATTCTGGGAATTCCCTAGCATCCTCATAATAGTTTTGTTTAATAGTACCTTCCAATTCACAATGTGAAATGAAATACCACATGTCTCTGAAACTAGTTATCCATGCACAAAGTGCACCAATGAACCGAACCAGAAGCCTCATGAAGAACATGTGTACTTGATACTAAAGCTTAATCATTTAAATTAAAATTTTCTCCAAAGACTTTTAACTCCTTTGGGTGCTCCCACACAGGAGCACCAAGAGCTCTGCAAAACTCAAAATTACTTCATCACCATTAGGCTGCTCCTTACAGTATTTTGAAAACGTAAAGCACTACTAAATATCAAGACTGACAGGAAAGTTGATGGCAGATGTCAACCTAGCTTATTTCACTGCTGGCAATAAATCTGCATTCTTCTGAATTTGGTACAATGCTCATACTCACCCTTCCATTAATTGTATCAGGTGACCTTGTCACTGGAGGCCTTTGGTCAGATTTTTCCTCCATCTGCCATCCAATAACTGTGATGTTACCAACACGATCACTTTCAGCCGACCTGCAACAAATACTCTGCGTTGAGATTTTTTTGGAGGAGGACCTGTTCATCAACAAGGAAACACTTATAAAAGGCTATTAAATCTTCAAAGTTAAAGAACATTTTAAATAGGAAGCTTTTAAACTTCATTTGGAATAATTTTATAACTGGTTATTTCAACAAGAGAACATTCCCCTTATTCTGTAAGGATGCTGTACAGAATTGAAGGCAGCCTAGGTAGTGCTCTGAGCTCAGCTTATGCATTTGAGGGTAACATGATAATGAGAAGAAATGCATGTGTTCACACATTTTCAAGAATATAATTGATATCAAAACAAGGGAGTTTAATGAAGTCCATTTTCAACTTAGGTATGAAATAAGAGGTTTTCATCACATCTTAAGCATGTTTTGAAGAATTAACACCTAAAAGAAGGAAAATATTACAAACCTTAGTGTTATGTGCAACCTGTGGTACTTCTCCTGAAGAAGATCCTTTACAGTGAACGTCCCAGAACCCAACAAATACATCTGAAAGAAGATGAGTTTCAGAATTGTATTTACCTTTATAGTGAGCAAAGGCTTTGACCACAGCACTGAAGTGCAAAATACAATTACTGTGCATAAAAGTCCAAGAGCAAAACCATAACTAAATATGCCATATATAACTAATTAAAATCTCTTAAAATTTAATGTATTTGATAATTTATAGACGTTTTTCTTCTACTGGAGGACAATATGCATTTTAGTTTCTCTAGGATATACATGGAGGCACCCCAGTATATATGAGCTTAGGCCAAACAATACAGGAATACTGAAAGCAATCACTGAACAGGGCTCAGGCTGCATCCTCAACCCAAATTTGTCTCCTCCTGAAGAACTTACTCCCTTCTGGAGGTATTAATTTTTCCCTAGAGCTTCCTCATGAAGCACTGAACAGAGAACAGCTCTGCTGCCCCTGAGGAAGCCATGGAAGAGCAAACACCTGGGGCCTGAAACAGTATTCTGGACAACAGAATAAATGGCCTGTATTGCCCAGGTAGCAACATGGGAGCCCTGACACTTAAAGTTTTTTCAGCAAAAAAACAAACCTTATCCCTGAACAAAAACTAACGTATCAGGGCAGGGAGATCCCCAAAATTTAGGTGCTCTGTTCCAAAGGACAGTTTCATTATGGCATCATGGCACAGGCTAGAAGCTTTGGTTAGGGATGTTGGATCCTTTTCATTTTCTAGTTCACTAAAGATGTCCACAATGTAAGAGCACAAGTGACAGGACCTTTTTAATTTAAATCCATGGTTTCCAAACTTGCTGCAGACAAGACTTATTTGAGAAAGCTGGCAATGCTTCTCACTCTGCCAAGCCAATCTCATTTGTTCCACCTTTCCCTACCCATCTTATTTTCTGTATGATCAGTGCTGCTATCCCTTTGTTTTCTTCCCCAGAAGTTACTAATTTTATCTCTTTCCCTCTCATTTCCTTGCTCCATACTGACTGGGCAGGCAACAGAATAAAGAAAACTTACTGTTCCCTGAGATCTATCTTTGACATCATACACGGAGAGTTTGATTTGTGTCATTTGATTGATAAGAGAGTCTTGGAAAAAGGCAATGCTGCTTAGAAAGATAGGATTGCTTGTTCCCTGTAACCATAAACAAAAAACCAAAAGTTAATGCAAGGTGGTATTTGTTAGGGAAGAAATGATTAGCTGTGTTTAGCTTCAACTTTAAATCTAATCTAGAAGTATCTCAGCACTCACCTCAATAATTTCTGTCTGTGCATGCTTCGTCCAGAATGCCTGGGGAGGTGTAGTTACACTCACTGCTACAAAACTATTTGGTTTTCGATCTAGCGATGGAGTTAGCAGCTCACTGCAAGCTTCAGGTATGCAACAGATAAACAAATTTAGATTCAGGATCCTTTTCATATTGCTGTAAGATTCTACATTTTTTTAAAACCACATTATATACCCTGAGCAATCAAACCACAGAGAGTTTAATATTCATTCTATCACCACGCTATAAAAGCAGACATCACTCACCTTTGTGCACACAAACAGTAAACATACAATTACCTCAGTCTGGCTCCAAGCTCTAGACCTGCAATTTAAACTTGTTCTCCTGTAATACATGCCTATCCAGCCCCTGGCAATCTCATCCTAACAGCCACATGCATAGGTTTTCCCCTGGGAATCTCATGAGTGTGGCTGCATTTGATTCGAAGTCACGCTCCATTAAGCCCATTATCAAATGGCATTTGCCCAGGGAGAGGCAAAAGAAGCGCCTGAATGTTGATCAAGCAGCACTACTGAGGAAAACCAGCTGGTAATTTTAAGATGACAGCAATTTATTTCCTCTAAAATGTTATTGTGAGTTTAACTGCTGGGGAAGGACTATGATGAGTAGGAAACAACTTCCAAAAATGTCAGTGAGTGACTACACAATTACAATAAACTTCAGAGCCACATTCTAGCCAGCTAGATACAGGTAACTACAGTATGGTCCAACTCTGCTTCAGCTACGTGCAGGAAGTAAATTCTGAAATTTAATTAAACAACTTTGAAATTCTAGATATTTTTAATTTATCTGAAAATATTTGAAGTACCCTATTCAGCTCTGAGAATGCTGAAGATTATTATTCATAACACAATTGCACACAACTGAGAAAATTTTCTAATTTTTCATTAGCACATTGTTAAGAGCATAACCTTCCAAATACTAGTCCCCTATCAAGCCAAGAAAAACTCTTGCAGTTGAAACTGTGGACTGAATTTTCATGAAGAAAATATTTTTCACTTATTCTTCAAGTGAGGTGAGTCAATGCACAAGCTTCTTGTCCAAATTCAACCATCTCAGAATTCAGGTCACTTCTGCATCTCACATTATCACTTGACAGCAAAGACCCCAGGAAAGAAATTATGTGTAATTCACAATTCTTAGAAAACATTCTGCCCTAAAATGGTGTTTCCAGCAAATCTTCAGTTTACTTGAAGACTTGAACTGCTGATTTACTGACACTGAAAGAAGTTTCATTGCATCTTCACATAAATAAACATTTAATAATAATAATAATATTCACAAAGTAAACATTTAAAATTTTATAAGACTGATGTTTTAGTTACTGACTTTTAGAAACTTCACAAAATGAAACTGCTGGCTGCTTATCAAAAGATACTGTACAGGCAGCATGAAAACTGTACCACATCTCCATAAAAATCAGAGCAAAGTTACAACCTTACTATATGAAATGCACAAAAAATAATTACAAAACCCCACATATAAATTATCAAATATATTCAACAGCATGCATTATCAAAACCAGCATAAAAATCACTAAGCCTACCTAAACTGAACTCTAAAATCGGCTCATCTGGATCCTGAATGTTTCCTGTAAATCAGAAAAATTAACACAAGATTACACAATGCACATCACTGCCATGTGAATTCTTTCCTGAAGTTGCATTCATGTAGAGAAAAAAATTTACATTTTATACCAAAAATATTTTTCTTTAATTCAGTGAGCCATGACTGAAAAAAAAAATTATCTGGTAATCTTTGGTATCTAATAAGTATTTGGGAAACCTGGGATGATCTCAGTTAACAAAACATATCAAAATATGTAAATCTATGTGAGATTATATGCAATATGGGAATATTAAATGCTTTATCTCAATAGAAAACAACAGGATTAAAGCCTGAGCCACTACTAACACCAAATTATTAAATCTGTGGTAGTTAATAGGACAAAATTTAAAAGTACCTGTTTTTCTCACTAATGAAAGAAAGCCTCCAAGAGTTAGAATCCTAATTTAATAACCAGAAAAGATAAGGGAGACAAGTCTCAACTCCCTGAACTCTCTTGAAAATTTTATTCAATGTCAAACAAGGGAGTTGCCAAGACTCTTCCTAGACCGTGACATTATTTTGTTATTTTCTTCCCCATTGCTTATTTTTGAGTGATAAACATAACTACATAAAATCTAACTTAATTTTTTAATCCCTCTCTGATTTTAATGTCTTGTCTATATTAAAAGTAGCAAATTCAAGATCTTTAGAATTTTTTAGCATAATTCCTTTATCTCATTATCTCTAGATAACCAGACAGATCTAAATCTTCGAGCAATTAAAAGGAAAAAACCAACATCAGTACAAGGCAGATTCTGAAAGGAGCAGCAACAGAGCAACAGCTGTCAGGAAGGTACAAACCTGTCAGAGAAAGGCCAACCATGTCCGAGGCGACATCAATGGTGGAGGCCCTCTGCACAGTGCGGGACTTGGCACCATGGCGGGGGCTGTGTTCTCTTGCTGTCATTTTCTCATGAAGAGCCCTTCTTTTCTTGCTGCTTGGCTTTGCTGATGTTTGTCTCACGGAGTAGCAGAGTGCAGCAGGTTGTGTCCAACTGCTATTCCTCTTACATTACCATGCTAAGCAACAGAGAAAGCAAAACATACACCAAAATTTTAGGCCACCGTGAATCAGCTAGTGGTCTTTTCAATGGCAGCAAACCTACTGCCATAAAATCATCTCAGGTCATTGAAATAAAATGCTCAAGGCAGATCCAATGTACAGTAACTCAATTTCTGTGAACTGTACATCTGTAGCATTTTACAGCAAATTGTTGAAAACTGGACCATGTGAAAGAAAAGCTTTTCTGTCAGAAAATGGGGCTGGAGAGAGACACAACAACAGACCAGCTGCTCTTCTCCTTTGTCTAAGTTATTAAACCATCCTTAATGAAGTTTCCTGGTTTCTAATCCCTAGGGAGCACAAGTAAATTTGTCAGATGCAGCCTCTGTCTGCAGAGGAAGCACTAGGGATAAGGACAAAGGGACAACAGGTTGGTGGAGCACAGAACAAAAGGGCAGGAAATGTTGTCAATGTCAGCACACTCTGTTGTTCTAGGCTCTACTGCCATGAGCAAAGGACAATGAAAACTATAAATAAAGCCTTCTGGGCCAGAGTAAGGTTGAAATTCTGGGATGGTGGTGGAAAGAAAAAGCAAAAAGGGATGCCTGCTGATGTGGCAGATGGCAGCATCTGTGCTTTTCCTCCAGCCTACACTTTTTTGGACTACAGACATCCATGACAGTTCTTTCCTTCACAATGCCTATGAAGTGAAAAATTACAGTAAGAAAGAAAGCCTACAGAAAATTTGGTTATGATTTTAAATGTGAATGTTCCTTCAATCAACCGTGCTAGCACTGCAGTTGTGGAACTTTCGTGTTTCATACTCTTGTAACAAACTCCATTAATTTAGCAAATGAGGTGTAAAACCTGATAAACCTGAAAATTACTAATAGAGTAACTAACACCTTCCCAGCAGCCTCTTGTTCATTCTACAAAACATTTGAACCACACTGCAAAACGGTAGAATGTTTTTTTTCTTTTTAGGTTGACGGACCTAACAATGAGCAAAATGTATTCTAATCAAATAAAACACTTAGCTTATATTTTGTTCTAAAACTCCACTTTAAACCTGTCTGAAGATCTCCAAAAGAACATTCAACCTGCTTAAGTCTCTGAATTCCATTAGTCAGCATCTCCCTCTGGAGGATTTCAAAAGAATCTTCCTCTCTCCACAGGGCACTCAAGCTTCTTCTTAACTATCCCTGCTTCATTGGACATTGAAAATTCAAATGCAAGTTAAGCATGTAAGACAACTGAACTGAACACAGCCCTGATTGTGTTCAGCTTAGGAATTAGGTTTTAAATGAAGAGCTCATTCTAGGTAGGAAGGAATTTGGGCTGCATCTACAAGACTGGCCAGTCTGTTGCCACTCAGAACTAAGAATTTGATTCAAGTCAGGTTTATATAATATGTCATAAGTCAATTCCAAATAGGAAAAAAAAAATAACCCTGAATGGAAGAGGCAGAAACTGAGATCTCTGAATATTCCATCCTCAAAACTCCGAAACTCAGTGAAGCATACAAAAAACCACTCTGCCTCTAGATATAATTTCTGACAGCCAAAAATTAAAGCAGGCAGTTTTCCAATTCATATTGAATAGTTGAGGTTGGAAAAATTCTGGAGTTTATTTAATCCAATCCCCTTGCTCAAAAGAAGCTTGTCAGGACTCTGTCCAGTTGGTTTTGGACAAGAATGTACCTTTCTAGCCAGCCTGGTTGTTCCAAGGTTTGATCAGACACAGTAAAAAAGCTTTATTGTATTTATTAATGTTTAAGTGGCTAGTGAAGAATCAACCTTTCTCAAATAGTACTGAATGTCCTAGTGTTTATTCAAATAAAACTCTCATCAAAATTCTATGACAGTTTTCAAGGTTTTCCAATCTCATATTTTTTCCCTTCTTTCAGCAACTGGCTTTCCTTGGTTTGTTCTTTATATAATGTGATGTTTAACAGTCTGTAAGTCTATTAAACCTAACTGCCTGATGAAAAGACCTACAAAATGTACTTGTAGAGATTTAGACAGGATGCCATAGTCCCTTCCTCCAAAATCTACAAATAACAAAGAATAACTAACATGTTCACCAAGGTACAGGTCAGACAGCAAGTAGGTTCAAGAGCCTGGCTGCTTTTCAACTAAAATCTCTGCAATTCTTGACATCTTTAAAAAGGTCAACCCTTGATAAGTTAAAAGAGGGTCAGGTATCCAATTTGTTTTGAAGCTATTTCTATTTAAATATTACTGAGTGTAATAATTTTCCAAGGCTCTTTAAGACCTCAACTATTCATTGAAATTGCAGTAATAATTTATCATCTAATGATATCTCTTTACATTACTTACAAGGATCATACTTACAGAGGGCTCTTTTCCTCATGTGGGGAGAGATTTTGTACATCATATCAGTTAAACCCACATCTAAAAAAATCAACAAAATAATCATCATAAATTCACAGTCTTTTTATATGGCATAAATCACAAGCAGTGGGCAGGTACCATTCTCAGATTAACTGCAACTTTAACTTCTGATTACCAGTGCTCACAATAAAGTTTACTGAAAATAGAAAAACTGTATGATCTCCTATTGGACCTCACCCAGCATTAGTCATGGCAATACCCAGCCAGAGTGGGAGCACAAAGAAATAAGCTTGTGCTGAAAAGGACTGACTACAGGTCAGCATTTGGTGAGTGGGTAGAACAGCTCTAAGAAACACACACTACATTTGGTTTACCAAAATGCTTGGTGCTATTAAGGAAAAGGAATGTATATGTTATGTTCAGTATAAGACAGCATTTGTTACTATGCTTGCTTTTCTACAGTTAAACTTTCAAAACATTGTTGTTTGGAAGCGTTATAACTGCTACTGTCATGAGAAAAGATCCTGTGTCAAAACACAGAAGTTCACAGAAGGTCTCTTACTGCATTGAGTAAAAATACTATGTGAGGGAGGCTTCTACAAACAGCTGGCAATGAGCATATAGCAAAAGCAAATTATTTTCAAGTTTACTACAGGTTAAATGAAGATTTATATTTGATAATGCTGCCATCTCATTCAAGTACATTTACATTAAAAGGCTATGTCTTTTAAGATCTCCCATTTATCCCATATTACAGTAAAAGAAATTGGGAATTCCAGTCTCGGTTTCTTGATTTAATCACCACTCCTACCAATTACCCAAGACTGCTTAAGAATTTAACATGAGCTCTTATCACTTATAGAAAGATTTTATCTCACCTAAAGAACATAGGAGGCAGGTTTCTGATCTCAACTCACCGCTCAGGTTCTCTGTATAGTCAGTGGTGAGGCATAGGCACTTCCAGAGAACAAGTCACTATTTTCCAAAGTAGGTGGGATGAGTCACCCCACGGAGATACCTCCCTCTAATTATAAAAGTTATTAAGATGACTCTCTTAGTCCTGATGCTGCAGCTGGGCAAACTGGATCCCTCCTACAGTTGAGCTAGCTTCTTCAGGGGTGAGTTTCCTTTACTCAATGCATAGCCAAACAACAGGTGCTCTGATCCCTCTCCTGAATGTCAATTATTTCAACAATTATAGCCTTATGATTGTGTTTTTGGTAAAAAACCAATGGAGGTAGCATTCTTACCAAATTAAAGGTAGTATTTACCAAATACTTTACCAAAGTAAAGGTAGATTACATAGTTTCGTTAGATGGTACCTATCCTCAAATAGTTTCCAAAGACTGGTACCACTCAAGTAGACAGCAATGCCAAAGGCTGATGTAGTTCACGTTGAGGCAACCTCTCTTGAAGATGGCATGATTTATCTACACATAGCCTTTGGCTTTGCCCTTACTAAGATGGCAGACTGTAGGCAGCTCTGCACTTCATGAAGCTTTGCTGCAAGCCCAGTTTTCAACAGAAACATGAGAAGATGTTGTTGACCTCCAGTATTGGTAAAGGCCACATCCACAGTTCACCAAAGGGTTCTGAACAAGCCTCCCTTTTGTTATATGACTATTTATTTGGCATTCTATTAGCACAAAAGCATATGACCTGAAGAAAATGTCTTCATCTGATGCCACTTGTGCCTTGCTACCCTCAGTCCTGTCAGTTAGTTGTGGAAAGCAAATGCCATCCTGCTCAGCTACGTGACCTTGTGTCTTCTGGGATTGAAACTTCGGGACATTTGATCTCACTCGGCTTGCAAGATCTCAAGCAAAAATGATGATCATCTCAGCACCAGAATAAACCCCTGATGATTAGTTTGTACAACTACAAGCTAATAGTCGCCTCATCTCAACAATTGTTTTGAAGTGCTTTGGCCTGTTCCCTTCTTGAAAAAAAAAATCTCCTACCAAACTACGCCTTGAAATAAACATGTGAGGTGAGATTAAACCTTATTTCAGCCTAACGTCTACTTTTTTGATGCTCCTTACACAACTGTGGGAAACAGGATTTTTCCAATTCACACATCAATAAGCAGGAGAAAGATGATACTCCAATTACGGACCGAATCAAAGTCTACTTTGAGACTGTACTTTTCTGCAGCCATAGCTCTAGGCTTATGGCATTTGATCAGGTAAAGAGGCATACCAAAGCAAAAAATGCAACAACAGTGGAAGGCTAAATGTTACTGATATATCTACATGAAGAGAATAATAGACAAAAAGGGAGAGTGTGACAGTTTCTTTAATGCTTAAAAAGAAAAAAAACCAAAACAACTGCAGATGTAATCCTACTGAAAGTTTACCATCATCTCCAAGAGAGTGTGAAAAAGCAGTTGTAGGTTCCTTACTGAATTGCAATTAGCTTTAGAGTCTCAAGGCTCTCTAGACTGTAAGGACCATTCCCTGAACCTTACCAATCATGATTCTTGTTCCTGAAAAATCCATTTTGAAATATCAAGAGGGCTCCTTCAGCCAACTGCATTCTTCAAGAAGTATCTTCATAAATAGATCTCTGATTGAAAATGTTTTAACAATACACAAAATCATGGAAGTGAATATTGCCTGAAACAGTATTTTGGATCTGCAGCGTGGCCTGGTTTCCAACTCACATTCTAACCATATCAATACAGACAAAATAATAGAAAAGAAGAAATGCCTGATTATGCTAGGTTATGAATATGTTGCCTTTTGTGTAAGACCATCTCTAGTATAACCAGCATGCAGAGAGTGTTTTATTATTTATTACCTCCAACAATAGAAAACCTTGGTCGTGAAACAAGATTTGACATGTTGGCTCAAACCCAACCTTTCAGCAATTCCAGCAATCCACCTCCAACAGCTGTTTCAAAGATGATGCAAGGAACTTTATTAACCACACAAGGATGTGAGGTGAAGGTCTAGATCAACCCTATCACTCATGGCTGCAGAGGCAGCCCAAGAGCAGAGCATCAGCTCAAAGGACAGCAGCTGCCAGCTAAACCCTGCTCAGACCTTCTCCAATTAAGAGCTATTTTCGTTACAGTCTGACATGCACTTCACTCTTCTGCCTCATTTAATGAGAGACTGAATGTCCTGAATCTCACACAGGTCAAAACAGGAAAAGTCAAAGCCATGACTTCGGCACCTTGAGTCAGATTCTTCCAGCCAAACTCACGGGGGCAGCAACACAGACTATGTCTACTGCAGATCCATAGGTTGACAACAGTTTCAGTCCATTCATTCCATGATCTAGGCCTTGGGAAGGCAAAAGAATGCAAGGGATGCCAGCATCCCGTATGAACCTTTGCCTCCCCCTGACATTACCTCCCCACAAAGACACACTCAGCAGGTGCCAATTTGTCAGCTTCACAAAGAGGCTGTATCTCCCTCTCTCTGTCTGCTTCTTAAGTCTAGCTTCCCCTCATAATCTGGTTAAATGTCTCCTTCTCCCACACACCAGAACCTTGATTAACAAAGACAAAAATATTAAATTTTGGCCTGAAGAATCTTCTTGTCACTCTCTGAAGCTCCCCTGAGGATTCTGAGTAAGTGAATAACCATAGCAAGAACAGGGAAAAGTCTTCCACAAGAAAATGAAATCAACTAATGCAAGATATAACAAATGTGTTTGTGCAATATGGAAATCCCCAAATGCAACCTTTCAGTGATATTTAGATTAAAGGACATTTCAGCACCAGGAAGTGGCTTGATTTCTTTTTGCTTTCCTGTCCACAGATCCCACTTAGTTGCAGATAAGTTTGTAAGTCACAAAATTTCTTCTTGATCCTTCCCCACTATGAACTTCAGCAAACTCAAATAATCTAAAAAACGCAATATTTCCTCTTTAATATATTTGAGTACTTTTAACAGGAAACTGCATTTTAGGCCACTTAGCTCTCTGTGCAAATTAAAACTATTTCTCTGTATTCACAATGGAAATACAATTAGCATTCTTCTTAATGAGACACTGTTTTAATTTCACTTGTCATTGCAGTATTTTTATTCCTTTAGTGTTTCTAGGAGCACAAAAATACGCACATCCAGAGGTGGAAGTGAGCATTTGTAACATACACATCTGTACGTAAAAACAAAAAAGCACAGCTCTGTTTCACTTTGCAGAACAGATTTTATCAAGTTGAACACAGCCCAGTGTCATGGAAAATGCTGAGTTTTTGCTACAGGGAAGTTTGAAGTCCAACCCTCTCAGCCTCCTCCACCACTTTACCAGCAGAAACTGAAACAGCTTACAAATGGTCTTTACCACAAGTTAACCTTTACCCTCCTCACAAGAAATGTGCTGGGCACATTGTGGTAAAGTTTCCTGTGCATGGGATGATTTGACTTCTCATGACCTGGGGTTCTCACACTGCCTACACAGACATGGAGAAGTCCATGAGAACAAGGGACATATTTTCTGTTGAGGAGTTTGGACTGGAAACACTTCTCTGAATTTGATGGTCCTTTCAACACCCTCCCAACACCTGCCTCTCCTAGAGCAGTCTTTCGTCATAACCATGAAGCTAACAATGCAGAAACACACTGCTCTAGCTGGAAAAACAAAGAGCTTAACGCCGTCTCTGAGCTCCTCCTGCCGCAATAAAGAGTGAGGCAGGGGAACAAAGGCAGGGAAAAAACCCTATGAAAACAAACAAACCAACCCACAAAAAACCTCAAGCACCCCCCCAAAACACACACACACAAAAGGAAACCCCCCAACCAACCAACCCCTAAAACACAAACAAACAAACAAACAAAAACACCAAACTCCCCCAACAAAACAAAAACCACAAAAAAATCCAAACCCTAACACTTTATGACCTGAAATTGAGATGAACCAGACACACACAACATTTGCTAAAGATTTCATACTGCTGTTGATTACACATCAATGGCATTAACATATTCTACCTCATACAGGCAATGAAAGGGGGGCCACAGACAAGACAGATAAAAGCACTGAAATGAGATCTGTAATCAGAAGTTTTGGTCAAGTTTGGATTACAACAGAATGTCTAAGAACTATTTAATCTACCTGTCTATAATACTCATCCACTCCACAAACTAACATAGCACTAATTAAAGTTAGTGTATGCTGGTCAAAACAACCCAGGAATCACAGTGTACTGATAGCACTGTCCTCTATGTGTGTGATGGGATCTGACAACCTGCTCTGAAATCACTGAGCTTCACCTGGGCAACAGGAAGGACTGCACCTCAGAGTCACAGTGGAAACTTTATTTTCTTGACACTACATTTTCCCACGTGGAAGGAATGACCCATCAAGGTCACAGGCACACCAAAAAAAATCTCTCAAGCACTCTTCATTTCCACATGGCATTGTTCTGACTCACTGTGATTCTTACATTTACTATTTAAAATGTTTATATAAATGAAAAATACACAACAGCACCTTAAGACAAACCAGCAATGCACAAATTCTTTCTCTAACATCTGTGTTTTCAGTAAGATATAACTAATTTACTCAGGATTTGAAACAGTGTCAAGTATTTAGAAAATTAAAAATAAATGTTAGTGTAGGAGTAATATTCCACAAAGGCTATTACTAAGATTTAGGCAGCATAGCAAAACTGGAGTCTTAAGCTACTAATGCAAATCTGCTGGTGCACCTCTCTCCATCAACACTTGTTTTGTACTCCTGAACTGTGTTTTGTTCGTGTATTTCTGATCATGTAACCTTTTTCCTGACAGAGTACATGCCTACGCTATGCCTAATGACTGCTATACTAGATATCTTTTCAAATAGTTTTTTTCTGTTGTTCCAGTATCTGATTCCTTTGTGCTGCTGTCATTTCTTCTTCCTGGAAAATAAAATTATTTGTTTGCTTACACTGACCTTTCTAAATCAATGGGAGAGAGGGTTGCTGTTGGCCAAGATCCTGACTGCATGGCTTTTCCCTGCATTTCTGGAGTCATGTGAAAAAGTGGTGGGATGCTGGCAGTTTGGAAGCAGAAGCATCTAACTCCTCAGAGGCCAACAACAGTCTATGCTCCCACCACTGTTCCCGTTTCAACGCCTCGGTGGAACAGCTGTCCCAGTGAAAGGAATCCTTTTTAATGCCAGTACCACCCTGTGGGTAAACACTAAGATCACCCTGTAACATACAATGGAGGGGGTGTGCTACTTTGGCTTCCTGCCAACTTCTCAAAATAGTTTCCTTGACAAGTTACAGGAGGCCTGTCACCAGTGGTGTCCCCAAAGGTTCAATTCTGGGCCCACTACTGTGTAACTTACTCATCAAGGACTTGGATGAAGGGGCAGATGCCTCCTCAGTAAGTTCTAGTGACACAAAGCTGGGAGAAGTGGCTGATACCACAGAGTGCTGTGCAGCCCTTTGGAAAGACCTCGACAGGTTGCAGGGATGGGCAGAGAAGAACCATTTGAAATTCAACCAAAGCAAATGCAGTCCTGCACCTTGTGAGGAACAAACCTGGGCACCAGCACAGGCTGGGGCTGACCTGCTGGGAAGCATCTCTGCAGAGAAGGACCTGGGGGTCCTGGTGGATAACTAGCTGTCCCTGAGAAAGCAGTGTGTCCTTGGGGACAAGAAGGTCAATGGTGTCCTCGGGACCATCAGGAAAAGCATTGGCAGCAGGTCAAGGGAGCTGATCCTGCCCCTCTGCTCAGCCCTGGCAAGGTCATATCTGGAGTGCTGTGTCCTGTTCTGGGCTCCTCAGTGCCAGAGAGACAAGGGGCTCCTGGTGCAAGTCCAGGGAGGGCAATAAAGGTGATTGAGAGACTGCAGCACCTCTCTCAGGAGGAAAGGCTGAGAAGGCTGGGCCTGTTCAGCCTTGAGAAGAAACCGAGAGGGGGCCTCATCAACGTATACAAGTAGCTGAAGGGAGGGTGTGAAGAGGACGGGGCCAGGCCCTTCTCATTGGTGCCAAGCAATACAAGACACAACAGGTAGAAACTGATGCCCAGGAAGTTAGACCTGAATATGAGGAAGAACTTCTTTACTAGGCGGGTGACTGAGCACTGGAACAGGTTGCCCCGAGAGGGTGTAGAGTCTCCTTCTCTGGAGATATTCAAGAACTCTCTGGACATGATCCAGCATACTGTGCTCTGGGATGACCCTGCTTGAGCAGGAGGTTGGACCAGATGTCCCACTGTGGTCCCTTCCAACCTGACTCATTGTGTGATTAACTTGTAGCAGAGCAACTGAAACTCAACTATGTAGGAATCACGATATGAATCGATGATCATCAATCACTTTAAAACATACTGGAATAATATTTGGGATATATTGAAACTGGCTCTATTTGGCTGCTAAATTTAAAAAGCCCACATTGGTAGCACAAAACTGGAATAAATAAAGAACACGAGGAACAAAGAAAATAGTTAAGTGGCTTGACTGTCTTTGAAGGGTCATAAGAGGAAATCAGACCAAATGTCACTGACATATTTCTACGAATTTCATTACAAATCAGTATCTAAGATCAATAGCTTTCTATTGGAATACTATATTTCAACAATTGTTCCCTACTTGTAAAAATTCCTGTGAGTTTTCTCAGCTTTGACTATCAACCTTATCAAAATACTATATTCCTTGCTGAGGTGTGACTGAGCAACAGAGCCATGAGAGAAAACAAATCTTGCAGTAGATAAGACGTTAGCTCTGAGACAGAAACAGCAAAAAGTAAAGTTCAGTAAGAGCAACAAGGTATTTCAACTGCTGACAGTTTTCATGTGTAAGATGATGCAAACATATGAACACCTGAGGATAAATAAAAATGTTGCAGGCACTTATTTCAAATGTTCATGTCTCCTCACACCAACATATTATAGGTTAAAATGCTCCATTCAGACAGAAGGTAACAAGCACTTGTGTAGCTGCAGTATGTGTTGTGCACATATTTTATTCTATGATAACAGTCTTTTCTTTCACTCTCAGCCACTAACAGACCAGATGTAATAAACAATTCAGTCCAAAATTCCAAGAATTCAAAGAATATTAAGACTCTTATAGGGTATGGCCATGGATTTCTGTAGTACAGGGGTTTCAGAAATAATTCTAAAGTAACCACAATCTACTGGTTTGTTTTCAGCAGCTAGTACTGATCAATCTTTAGAACTGAACAGTATAGTTGCCTTATTTAAAAAAATAGCAACTGCTGCAGGGATGATAGCAACAATCACAAAAAAAGATATAAATGGTATGCAAAGACAAAGGGTGCATATTAATGCTGAGTTCCTTGCAGCACTCAGTGCTCAAAAACATGAACTTAAATGTCAGAGTTTTGTCAACTCTCCAAGCACTTACGTGACTTCTAAAACCAGTATGTTACTACAGGCCAAGTTTACCTGAATTTCACTTTTTTAAAAGCAAATTTTGCATGAATATAAAAAAGCTTGAGAATGTGAATGATGTATCCCAAATTACTTTCCTTTCTTAAGTTCATGACTAACTCACTTTCATGACTGATATATTTGACTCCCAACTTTTGCATGTTAAGGCAAGCCCACAGTGACGCTGACTTTTGCTAACTTCTGTTGCCTCCCACCACACTTTATCAGAAATTCATAAGCATGCTGCCTACCTCAGCAGTCAAATCTCCAAGGTTTGCAAGGCAGCAGAAACGATGATTTTGCCCACAGCTATCTGTCTTGCTGTTCAGGCCCAGAGGAGAGTAGGTAACCACATTTCAGCCACACTGCATTTACAGTGCATCACCTCATCAAAGACACTTTCAGCAACAGGTTAAAATAAGTTACTGAACTGCATCACAGCGTGGGCACATGTTTCTACATCCACTGTTTCTGCTGCAGAGGCAGTACCTTCTGGCCAAAGGGTGGGCAAAATTGGTTCTAGAGTTATCAGTTATATGTATGGTATCATATACAGTAAATCTGGACATAACTCGGAGCTGCAGACCAACGAAAAATGAGGCAAGTTTAAAAGCTTGTCAGCAAATATAAAAATGACCCTAAGTGCATCCTAGAGTGAAGAAGAAGAAACAACCAATATGAACATCATATTCCTCAGATATTCAGATCCTTCAGTATCTGAAGTCCTTTGGATGCTGACAACTGCTGAAATGCCTCCACACACCCACCACCAGAATGAAACCACCCTATAGTCCAGGTGGGGAGGAAAAAGGTGAGCATTACAGCATGATAGAAGTAGTTGCTTTATGTGTTCAATGAACTTAACTGCACAGTCACTTATTGAGACTTTCCCCTATACAGAAGCATTACTTCTTTCCCAGTAATTATTGGATCCAGCCAAGTAATGATTCCTGGATCACGCTGTAATGACTTTTAATTATAATAACAACAACTACTGGTCTTTAGATAGAACGTGTGTTTCATCTTTGCACTTATATAAAAAGATAGTGAGTGCAAAAGCACGTATGTGGTATTTTGTGCCATTCCTCACTGTTTATATGTACCAGCAGATGCTGCTGTCCCGTGCTGTATGAGATAATTTCTTCAATAGTTAGGAGCACTAATTTTACTGTTTCCAGCCTTTTTAGATCCTGCAGATCTCCTCTCTACTCTACAGCTTCATTTACAGTTTTTACAGACTAAAGATGCAAGAATGAGAGGTAGCCATAAGAGGGTAGTCAGGAGAGTCTGTGATCATTTGGATAATTTCCACGTTACAAGCACAATATATCTGCTTCCACTGAAAACATAATATGATTGTCTGCCCACAGAGATATCACTGTGAATCACGGACATCACTGTAATACATCTTTGTCAAATAATCTTTTGAAAACACCAAATGTCACAAAACTCAACTTTTTAACTTTTGGAAGTGAAGTAAGCTAGAACTGCTTGACAAAACTAAACAGGACATTATTAAACTCAGTTATCAATAGCTTTCAATCCTCACTAATTCAAAAATGCCCTGAAAATTTTCCAGCGGAAGAACAAGCTAATTTAAAGCTACTGATTGTGGGTTGTATTCCTCAGTCACTTCCCACCAACTTTATTTTAATAGTTTATGGACAATTTAAAAGCATCAACTTAAACATTCTAAGAACTAAACAGCTGTTTCCATCTGCTCAGAACTACATAAAATATTCACCTAACATTCTAATTTTTTTCCATGTTTGGTCTCAATTTAGAAACAAATTTGTATGTGGAAAGTGTGAGCAAATGTCTTTCTGTGTATTTTCCAGTTCTGAAAAGGGAAAGTCTATTAATAACTTTCTTTATGCAATCAAGAAAGAAAAAAAAGAAAACAGTCTTTTTTCAAGAACGCAATCTTTTGAAAAAAGATTTCAAAGAAAACAAAAACAAAGTGTAACTGAAACCCTACAGGGCAAATAATTCTTCATAAAGTATACAGTTACAAACAATTTGCACATTTGCTAATCCAAAACAAAGTGAGTTAGAAAAAAAAAATCAGACTGGCATTACCTATGTGGGAGAAGTCAGGAACCACCGGTTGAAATGAAGGAGAGTAGCCTTGACCTCTTAATACTGAAGCAACAACCATGTCAAAGCCCTGTGAAAAACCAGCCACTAAAGCATTCTGCAGAAAAAGTGGTATTAGTGTGCATCCAACAAACACTTTGTTAATTCTTCCATTCTGAATATCTCTGTGGATAAATACCTTAGGAAGGATGGCTTTGGGGTAATACAGACAAGATTTTTAAGGAGCACTCTATTGGCAATGAGCTACTAAACTGCATCCTTATTTTGGCTATGAAATTATCTGAGTGCTAGAGAATGTCAGTTGGCAGTCTCAGTTCACAATAAAGACTGTAAAAGTCACAAAAATACTGTCCTCTATCCTTCATTTACACTCTACAAGTTATTATATGACCTAAGCCCCATAAATTGTTTAGCTAATTTAAATTATTAGTACCATAAATTACAAACTTGCAAATGGATAAGGGTTTTCAGAGATCCAGTGGGGGTGAGAAGGAGTAGAAAGTTTGACTGTACAGTCAGGTAGAAGATGCAAAAGTATTTATTCATATTTATTAACATTTGCATAAAAGCATATGTCATGAAACTGCAGCTGTACCTGCCTTTTACAACTACAGATAAAATTAGATCGCCTGGGAGTGGACAACAGGCGCATCCAAATAATTGTATTAAAACATATTCAATTTTTCTCCCCAGTGACAGTCCCCAGGCCCATCCTGCATAAGTAAGAATAGAATTTGCAAACACTTATCCAAATGGATTTTCCTAATGCATTCTCTCATGTTATACAAGAACTCCTCAATGTACCAAGATTATAACTCAGAATGCAGGATTCAACAGGGCAAAATATACTGTGAACTTCTCCTCAGTTCTAGGAAACCAGTGACTATGCGGTAATTGCCCTGTCTGTTTTGCAGGCACTTTTACAAATCAAAATCCTCTCATGTTCAGGTTTTCCTTTTTGATCACTATCATGAAAACTGACCTCAGGACAAGAGATATCTTACTTTTGTGCTAAATGACTTCAAAGCCAAAACATTACGTTACAATATGCCAGTGTTATCTCTGTAGTGATGGATGCAGCCAGACGTAGAAGAGATCTTTCCTATTCTGTGAGGCTCCTATTTAGCAAACCGATTTAGTCTAGCCTAATGAAAGATGTTTTGTAATGGATGCCAAGTACTTACTGGCACTTACTGGTGCTCCTGGGAAAGGGGAAGAAGTACAGTTTTTAAACAAGACCCACAAGAGTGGCACCAGATGATTGGAGGTGTGACGGGACAGTTACAAGCTGCTTTAAGACTTGAAGAAAAATCATGAAACATTTTTTGTCTGCACGTGCCTCTTCCCTTCACTGCATAGCAAGATACCCAAACTCAATTACAGACCAGCTGGACAACAAGCAAGTGCATTTCTCCAACTCCTAAAGTTGAATAAATATCAACAAACACATAGTAAAACACAACCAACTGAAACCACTCATTTCCAGTGCTCTGGGCATCTGTTTTGTCCTTCGTATCCATAACCACTGCTCCTCAGCTTGGCTTTTGCTCCCAGCAGACCTTCTTTTAAAAAACAGTCCTCAAAATCTTTTTCTTTCAATTTTTTTCTCCTACCATATCAAATACTATCTGAAAGCATTTCTCTCCTAGCCATCCTTCTCAAAGAAATAGAAGACCCTGTGTGGGAGGGTTGACTTCATAACTATTACTTAACCCATGAAAACAAATGGGTTAACACATATAACCCATTGTTTAAGGATAAAATGCACCAACAGGCACCACACAAAACAATGCTGATTTGTCATACTTTGAATCCAAAACAGAAAAAGCTTTTCTTCTGGTAGTATATGTTTTTCAAAGCTGATTCATGGAGAAGTATCATGATTCATTGGGGAAATTATTAAAGTTTTTTATTATTATTAAAGTAATTCAGAAACTAAATGCCATGTGTCAAACTATTGACATGTGCCACATGTCTTAAATATTCACAAAAGACTTTTTTTCAGATTTTGTCTTCAACAGCCATTTAAGTACACAGTTAAAAAAACTCATCCTTGAACTAGCAAGGATGAGCAAAGAGGTCATGTTTGATAGTTCACCATTGTTGACTTTAAAAATTTTGCATTATCCCCTACCTTATTGTTAAAAATATGTAAAATGCCCTTAAACTCTAATTTCTATTTTTACCTAGTCCATATTTCAAGACAGCCTATGAATTACAAAACAATAACAAAATAAAGCAGTGATGGATTTCTTTTTTTTTTCAGTAACAAGAGAAATATCAAAATCAATATTATCATGTTGATAAATAATTGCAATTCTATGCCAAGCTGAAATCTTGTTAGACTGGCATGTGAAGATATTCATAACTCTTCTACTAAAATGTTCAAAAACACAATTAAAAAATTCAGAGCAGCAAACTAAGCTATTTATACATTTATAGAAACAATTAGAAAGCAAGACTTATTTTTTTCCCAATAACAGTGGATGGTAGATTTTGCTGCATAATATGGCACTGCACAAAACAGTTTGCACTCTGATTGTTTACCATCTTTTCTGTATTTCCAATAGATTACTACCATGACATTTCAATCACTAATTTGACATCTTTCAACTTGTCTTTTACATTTTCTTTTCCTAAAACAGTTACTTTAATTCCGTAAGGAAGCTGTTAACTTTTTTCCGTTTCTTAAAGGTTATTAAATCTCCGCCATAGTAGAATTATAGAGTTGATGTATTAACTTGGGCTCATGCATTCAAAAAAACCCAAAAAACCAGAACACACGGAGACTCCCAGTTACTTAAGAAAAAAAGCAGTAGAAAAATATTTTAAAGGAGTGTTTTCATTTAGGTTCTGTGGCAGTTTGGCTAGAGAGAAAGTTTCCCTTCTCTCTATACTGAAGAGAAAGTCTTTATTCTCT
This sequence comes from Brachypodius melanocephalos, assembly GCA_013398615.1. NCBI lineage: Eukaryota > Metazoa > Chordata > Aves > Passeriformes > Pycnonotidae > Brachypodius > Brachypodius melanocephalos. Next base: position 53,325,913 of record VZSR01003803.1, read on the forward strand.
ACCTCAAACCAAAATGAAAGCCTTTAAAAAAGGAAAATCAAAGCTAGCTCACACTTGTTGCTTTGCCTCCCACCACCCATAAAAATCATAGTTTGGTGCCTTATGGGCTCAGTTTAAAAATTTAGGTCTTGTTCATCTAGTACTAACAGTCTTCACTGAAGACTGAGGGACCTGTCGCATTTATTCAGTCAACTCTGTGTCATTTTGTAGGATGGGATTAACAAACATTAAGAGTGCCAGCTGAATAACAAGAAAAATACCTCAAGGTGGAGATCTAAAAGTTTCTGAAAAATCACAGAATCATTGCAGTAGGTTGGAAAAGACTACTAAGATCCAGTCCAACCAGTAACCCAGCAGTGCCAAGTCCACCACTAAACCAAACCCCCTCAAGTGCCACATCTACCAGTCTTTTAAATACCTCCAGGGATGGTGACTCAACCACTTATCTGGGCTGTTTGTTCCAGTGCTTGACAACCCTTCTGATTAAGAAATTTGTCCTAATATCCAGTCTAAACCTCCCCTGGCACAACTTGAGGCTGTTTCCTCTTCTCTTGTCACTTATCACTTGGGAGAAGATGCCATCCTCCCCCCGGCCACAGCCTCTTTTCAAGTGGTTGTAGAGAGCAGTAAGGTCTCCCCTGAGCCTCCTTTTCTCCAGGCTAAACAGCTCCAGCTCCTTCAGC
>VZSR01003803.1:53326695-53497089 GCA_013398615.1 Brachypodius melanocephalos
GGACCTGGCACTTCACCTTGTTGAACCTCAGACTTTTGGCCTTGGCCCATCAATCCCACTATCCCAAGATGCTTCCAGGACACTATACCAAACCTACCAAACCTATATATGTACACAACTGGAGTTTCCTCCACTCAACTGTTTTTGCTACACCTCCACTTTGAATGTTTGACAGTATTGGGCAGCTGTCTGGGACAGCTCCAAAAACCACCTTGTCTCAGGTCACAGCAGATTTGACTGAAGGAAAGCCTCCAAAATGAACATGCATAACCACAAGTGAAAATGCCTCCACTTAGAAACACCAGATCAATGTTCAAAAGTCCCAGTAAAAATAGCTTGGTGTTAATAGCTGAGCAACACTTTTAAAACTCTTTCTTTGCTCATGTTAAAATGTAGAAAAGGCAAAAGTATAATTTCAGACAGCTTATTATTAAAATGTTCTCAAAGACAGTATGCTCCTACAAGGGTCTGCATTATAATACATCTTTCAAATTGTCTTGTCTTCCCATACTAGACATTTCTGGGGTTAAAATTTAGCAGGAACTGCATTAAGCGTAGGGGTTTTCTAATACGGAAATTACAGAACGATCTTGAACATAAATATTTCACAAGAAATATATTCTTGCTTCAAAAAATCAACATAAACACATTTCAAGAATAAATTATCTCTATCATGCTTGACTACAAACCCCCAAAATACCTTGGCAAAATTTATTGTTAGTTTTTATAACATATATTCTATCCTAACAGCAAATGTACTATTAAAAATATTATAACAGAATACATAAATAACTTGGAACAACCTTCTCTCTCATACTGTGCACAGGTTCACTAGTTCACATAGTTTTGTTGTAGAAAAATATTTAGGTTTTTATTACTGTTTAAGGATCTGTGTTAACAAAGCATAAGGACAGTGTTTACCTTGATTAAAAGCTATGCTATGAAAAGGTTAAGCAAGGGGTAGAGTCTTTGGATGGGTTTCACTTCACTGAACTGTACTGAAGTTAAGCAAAATAGGCAACTAGCTAGAATTGAGTAGGGAAGGATAGGAATCTTCAAAAGGTCATTTTTTCTAACTTTCAAACAGCTATTTTAAGAGACTATGAAGCAAGATTAAATTTGCGTTCTAGCATCTCATGTTTAGTAATGATCTACAAGAGTAGATTGTGCTCATTTGATCCACCACCATCCCTCAACCCCCATTCCCACACAAAAAGAATCTGGGTTTACTGCAAATTCTTCTGTTTCTTCTTCTTCCCCAACATGATTATGAGATTTTTTTTTTCCTAAAATTTAGAGGTGGGTTCTCTCAGACCTCAGAAACATCTTCAAGTGATGTTCCTCCAGTTTTTCTGGGCATCTTTTTAAGTGACAGCCATGCAGACCTGAGATGCTCCAAGTGTTGTCTCTCAGGAAGAGGCTTAGACAGATTTTCAAAATAACCCCCCAGTTTACTAGCCAGAAAAACATGACTTGGAGCTAAATAAATCCTAGAATACAGGGGGACAAAAGACACATATAGACTGGGACAGACTCTAAATCTAAGGTAGTTGACCATGACTCTAATCATAAATAAACCTGAAAGAGCCCTGACACGTTTTCACACTTATCTTCTTAATTCTCCCCTCCTTGTCACCCCTCCTCTTTGACTGTGATTCAAAACATTCTGTTTTCAACAGAACAAACTCCTTCCAAACTACTGACAATTTGGTGCATAAACAGTTTTCTTCACTGTGGCAACTTTCCAAGTAAGGACAGTGAGATCATCATACAATTGTTTTTACCACAGAACAGTCACAACTTAGTACCACTATACAATAATTAATTACAAAGCAGAAGGAAAAAAAAAAAGAGGAGCCATACTACTCTCTTCTGATATTTTTCTTGGCACTTAAAAACCTCAGAACCCCAGGCTGAACCCTTATTAATGAACAAATAACTAGAGAACTAGACATACTGCTGCCAGAAGTACATTTAAAATGTTTCTTGCTGTGATATTTTCCTCCTGTTATTTTATGAAGATTTCTGGTAAAGAGCAACCTGAACAATATCTTAATAGCTGACAAAGCCAATTAGAGCAACTCAGGATTCGCAACAGAGCAGCAAGCACATGACTCACCCTTGCTGAAAGGATTCAACTTCTTTTCGAACCCAGTGTTGGGACGAACCAGCATCCAGGGAAAGGGCAGCTCTTCACTAACATACAGTTTTAAGTTTCAGTGTTTGTCAAACTAAGGAAGAATCTGGGGCAAGGCGTGTCACTGACTGTAAGTGCTGCACCCATCACTTGTCACTGCAGGCACATCAGGGATCTACAGCCACAGTTTTCAGTTCAGAGCAAGCTTTTCTCTCAGTGGTCATGAGTTTGCTATCCAGCAGTCAGCTTCTAAATGTATCTTTGTCACGGGCTAAGCTTAACACGCCTTTGTCCAGCCCTACAAACTCACTCAAAGCCTGATTTATCACACAGCTTTCCCTGTGCCATGCGGGGGAACTGCAGAGCAATAGAGCAGACAGTTAGCATCACGCTCTGTAGGAGTTAATCAAAAAGTACAAGTTGCCAAACAGCCTAAGTCCAAAGGATCCAAGCAATCATTGACCTTCATAAATCTTTAAGCTTATCCCTAGCTGTACATAAAGCATTCTCCTACTGGCTACTATCATTATGCAATTATCACTATGCATTCTATGTTGGTTAAATATTTTATCCATGTGCTAGGTGAACACATAAACTTGATCAGTAAGACGTGCCATATATTCAGCTCATCACCACTAAATCACACAAGTAGACACTTCTGTTTCGGTATCATAATCTTCCTACAATACCATAATGTTGCACATAGTCATGTATTAGTCCTCTGATGGTCTGCAGACATTCTGCTTGTTGGCTATCACCTAGGTAATGTCAGCCACATTTCAAAGCTCCCCATAACTCCAGCAGCAGAGCTGTGACAATTACATTTCTCATTTTACCAGTCTTCTTGACATAACCAACACAGCTGTCTCAGACTTCTCTTGTAACATAAGTACTTTGATCATCCCTACAGTTTTTCACAGAATGGTTTGTGTTGGAACAGACCTTAAAGACCAACTAAACCTGACATGGGGAGGGACACTTTCCACTAGACCAGGTTGTTCAGAGCCCCATCCAACCTGGCTTTGAACATTCCCAGGGATGGGGCATCAACAGCTTCTTTGGGCAACCTGTTCCAATGTCTCACCACTCACATTGTAAAAAAATTACTTCTTCATGTCTAATCTAAACCTACTCTCTTTCAGTTTTCTCTGCCTCTATTACATACTGAGGTGATGTTACTTAGATACTGCAAGAAGTGTTGCACACTTATTCTATATCAGGTCCCAGCCCAGATGCTCCCAGCTGAGTTACCCTCAACTGGAAACACCATTTTTTGACACTTGCCTGTACCCCATACATCATTTTCATGATGGTGTCAAACTGACAGACTAAAGACAAACTTGAACCCACTTACCCTCATATAGGCCTTTCTCCTTCAAAATCTTCCATTGCTGAACTCCCTCTTCATAGGAAAAGTTGTTGCATTACTTCCTAAGCTGAGGCTGCAGCACTATCCAGTTTCAGGCATTCAGCACTGATGCCAGAGTCGGGTGCCCAGGCTCTGTTAACAGTCAAGACAGAAAGCAGGAGTTGGGTGCCTAATTAAAAATCTGTCTCTTTCCACTGATTACATAAGAGCTCAGACTGTCACACTGCTAATTTTGACATCAAGGTTAAACTGGGTAAGAGAATTCATGACAACGTGTGGCCTGACACTTTGCTGGGTTGAATTCCATCCCTTTAGTATTATCTAACTGTCCAATTAATTGTACAGTCACTCCATCTAAAACAGCGCACTAGAAACCAATGTCCTCCTCCCATCCGCAGGTTCCAACAGTCTGCTTTCAACACAGCATGCCAACAATATCAACTCCAGGAAAAAAACCAAACCAAAACAAACAAAAAAGCCCCAAGAAAACTAAAGAAGACAACATCACATATATCTACCTCCTTCTGTCTCTCCTGTGTCAGTTCTTTGGGTGCACTTACAGTTCTTACACTAACCTAATATTCCTCCACCTTGAACAGTATTTTTGATGCAGCACCATGTTAAATGGATCAATAGAATCCAGAGAGACCAGATCTAGCCCATTTATTTTTCTAGAAAACCTACTTTCTTATTAAAAAAAGATACTAGGCCAGTTTGACATGACCTATCTTAGAAAAATAGATTGTGTTTCGCCCTCCCTCCACTCAACTCCCATGTCTTTAGTTATTTATTCCTTTAAAAAAAATTCTAATGTTATTAGGGTCAAATTAACAAGCCTGAAGTTGCCTAGATCACATTTTCCATATATAAAAAATTCAATAGTATGAATTGAATTTAAAACTCTAAATAAATCTTAGTAATAGATCTATATTTCACACATTAAAAAGGTACCTTTAAAAAATTCTCAAATTGGAAACTCCCAGTGGAGCAACTTAAAAAGCCATTCTGCCAGCCAGAAAGTCTGATTGATTTAAAAATAGGAGAGATGCAAAAATTGGATGCTCCTTCTCAGAAATGTAAAATCATGAGTAAAACACCCAAGACTACCTGAAACCTCCTGAGACCACAAAAACACAGGATATAGCTAAAGCCCTTGTATAACTTTGTATGTGTTGGACTCAATGATCTTGGGGGTCTTTTCCAGTCTTAATGATTCTACAGGAATTCCCAGTGCAAATCTGAAATGTTTGTGGGATTCTGTTACACGTTTCCAAGAGTTGCATAATATCTTAAATTCTCAATATTCACTACAATTTCTTATATTCACAAACTGTTGAATATGTCCATGTAGGCTTTTTGATTACTTGAGTCACTCCAACATGCAACATCTGGAAAAGTTTCTGTTATAAGGCATGATGATTTTCTTGATAATATTCAAAGTCTTCTAAAAAGAATAAGTACACTATTAATTTCAAGAAAAATGTTAACATTCTGTAAGGAAGTTCTTTTTGCTTTTCTTCTTCTGCTTGTTGTTTAAGAATTTTGGTATCTCTACCAGCTTGATATAAAAATTTAAAAAAAAAAAAAAAGCCCTTAAAAGGACAAAACATTTCCTTAGTCTGCAATTTTAAGCTCTTTTTCTGACCTACATTTGCATTTCTCTGCCTTGAGCTGAAAGTAATCATCTTGTTAAAAGGTAATATTTGTATGTGTTGCCTGCTTCAGACAAATTTGGCCTGAATTTTAATATACTTACTTATTGATTCATTCTCCAGATAGCAAAAGTGTGAGTTGTGCATCGTGGTGCTTTAGAAGCAGGTTTGTAGCTGCCTGCACATGTCACACAATAGCCAAAATTGGCAAGCAGTTAAGATTTCTTCTGGATATCATGGCTAAAAATGTCTAATTGTGCTAAATTAATAGCTATGGCGCATCCAATATGGGGGGTAGAAGTGGGAGGACAGGCACCAATCTCTTCTCTTTGGTGATCAGTGACAGAATTCCAAGAGAATGGCCTGAAGCTGTGTTGGTAAGGTTAGGTTAGATATTAGGAAAAAGTTCTTCACCCAGAAGGTGGTTGGGCACTGGAACAGCTCCCCAGGAGAGTGGTCACAGCATCAGACTGACAGAGTTCAAGAAACATTTCGACATCACCCTCAGGCACATGGTGGGATTCTTGGGGCTGTCCTGTGCAGGATCAAGAGTTGGACTTGATGATTTTTGTGGGTTCCTTCCAACTCAGGAGATTCTATGATCAAATAAATTCTGGTTCAGCAAGGTGACTCAGCTTAGGGGTCATGAGCAGATGCATAACTATAAGCTTCAGTTCCACTGAAGCAAGCAGAAAAGTTAAGATTTCTCCTGGTGTAGATTTTAAGACTGACCTGACTTTTTGGGAGACCTCAGATCACTGACAATTGCTCCTGACTACACCAAGAACTGCAAATTCTCAGTGTTTACAAAGGACTTATATTGAGATGTCTGACTTCAGTTTAAAGCTATGAATTTGAAAAATTTCCCAGCCCTCCCCAAAGTTATGAAAAATCCTGCACTAAAGTTAAAAATAACCGTGAGCCTATTCTGCTATTTATTCTTCAGAGAGTAGCATGATAGCAATGCCTCACTCAGTCTGAAGCAAACTGCAGATTTTTTGTCTTTTATTGCAGTGCTTCAAGCCATTGCAGCCTATATGTATGGAGACTATATAGAGTGTTTACAAGTGTTTGTACTGCACAGTCCAGACCTTTTTGATGTGGGGAGGTCTATACCTGAGGACCTACACAGTAATTTTCTATCTTTTCTTCCTAGCTAAAAGGAAAATACTAATGGAAGTAGGAAATTCTCCATATGCTGATTTTCCAAGAATGAAAGTAGCATGATAAGCAGCTGGTTTTGAAGGTTGGCTTAGATGGTTCAGATTAAGTATTAATTCTCTCAGTATGTTTTACAAAGCTGTTACATTGTAACAGCTTTATAATTAAAATGCAAACACAGGAGTAAAATTAATGTTATTGACTTGAATGCAAGCTTGGACAGCATAAGACTTTAAAGATTTTAAAGGGCTTGATGTAAGAGCAGCATTTAATTCCAAAAAAGCTTGATTTTTGTACTTGCACGGAATAAAATATAAATAAAATATTTGTAAAAAGAGACAGAAGTCATAAGAAAGAACCAAAGTAATAACCCACAGATCACTGTCATTCTCAGACACTTGAAACATTTGAAATCCTGCCTCTGCCTTCTCACTATGTGCCCCCTTCAGCTGATCTCACTAGCTATGTGACATCATATCCTCTCACTCCTCTTTCTTTCCCTCTCCCTGCATTCAGGCTCTATTCAATACCATTATGCCTTCATGTAACATATTATTCAAACTCAGTTCATCTCTCTCTTCACTGCTAAAAGCCATGGTTAGTGCTGTATACTAAAGCCAGCAGTCAGAAAACCCTCTAATGGAATACAGAATATTACAGAAAGGCCAAGTGCCACATATTATGCAATGACTGCACGTGTAATTATTGCAGTTATACATGTCACATTGGAACGGGGCATGAATGGATCTAGCATTAACAAGAGGATGATGAACATTATGCTCTAAGAAACAAGATCACTGCATGTTTAACACAGCCATGCAGTCACACATCGCCTGCTCTGCACTCAGACTTTACCAGCTGGCAAGACGGAAAAAGGAACAAACTAGCAAATGCTGGTGGTTTTTGCTAAAAACCCCCAAACTGTAAAAGAAAATAGTAAACTTGCAGTAAAAGTTAACAACAATAAAGCAGCTTGCCGTGCTTATAATAATGATCCCCTCTCCTTAGTCAGCCACCCGTGCTGTTTGTCCACTCATCATCTACACCAGTATATAATTTAGCAGAGCACATTTTCTAGAGATGTCACTCAGAGAACTGACTGAAGAAAAAGCTGTGACTGTTATTTAAAAAGGGTGAAATAGTCTGTCTTATATACGATTAAGGAGCCTTAATCAAAAAAATCTATGTGGAACTTTACATATGCAACACGGAGTTTGACTCCTAATAAAGAAGCCACTAATCTACATCAGTGGAAAGAAAATATGCACCAAAATACCAAGCAAGCAGGCAAACAGAAGTGATGGCATTCTCTTTTCCTTTTCTCCTATTTTCCCTCCAGACCTACTCTAACGCAAAGCTTCAAGCAGGTAGTGCAATCTGACAAAATATGGAGTAGGTTGCACAGCCAGGGTCGTATTTGAGAAACACTTAATTAGGATGATATGCTGTCCCTGTAGGGGAGCCCCAAATGTTGGCTTTTAGCTCTATTATTATGGATTTCTTTGCAAGTGTGGAGACAGACCCCACAGAGGAGAAGTCATAGCTGTCTTGGGGTAGAATGACAATTCTTTTTTAATTTCTTCAGCAAGAAGCAGCACTGCATTGGATGGAGATGAAGGATTGCCTCAGGCATTTCTTTTCCAATGCACACAATGATTAATAAAAGAAAGAATGATGGTATGAATGACTAGTATTACTGCAATTCCTTTTAAGTCACAATATAGCTACAGGGTCTGGCAATGCTAATTTGCTGCTGGCAACTTTATCCTGGCCTTCTTGGGATGGAGAAAGATCTGTAAGTGCATGCCTGATTCCCAAGTTGTTCTTCACTGAGCAGTTCAAGATGGTGAAAGGAAAAAAAATTATACATAAGCCCCTAGAGCATCCTGTTGTGCACTCTATTCCATTCTGCCCCAATTAAATAACTGAGTCCATGGTATCGACCATTTGCTTTAATTTCAGATGCAGGCACAGTCATGGCAGCACACCTCTCTAGACTTTTCAGTAATTGATTCTTAGTCTGCATTAAGACACACATTTAACACAAGAAAAGCAATGCTGCAGGAGAAAGTGCATCTGCTGACTTTGTCTGCTTGATCCTATAAACGAATTTGATCTCCTTTAGCAGGAACAGGGGAATAACATCTCTGAGGAGTCAATACTGTTCACCATTGACTCTACTCCACCATTCATTACTTGCTGAACTCTGTAAAAGGGCACTGAGGGCACCACATCATGGACAAGGACACTGAGGTCCACCCTCAATTTCTACATGCAACCATAAGCATTACATTTGACCAAGGGCATCCTGTTTCACCTCTCACTACCTCCTATTCCCACACCAGCAAAACTTCCTGCCTCTACCAGAAGACTCATTTTATTAGTTTGCTTCATACTGCCTTGCAGTTCAGGCCACATCCCCCATCTCATCAGCATATGTGGCCCAACTTCTCTTACTCTCTGGAATACCAGAAGCAGCTGCTCAGCTCAAAACACAGCTGCTCTGCACACAGGAAGCAAGAGGAGTCCTATGACTGAACTTTGCTTGGAAATGAGTGGCCAAGAGTCTTCTCACTTCTGCTAACAGGAGCCCCACCACGACAGTGATTTCTTTCTCAGGGCCCAGTAATGTGACCATCAGCCTCTGCACCCTGCCACACCACAGGACATAAAGTAGTTCTTTCACTACTTTAGTGGAGAAGCAAATACTCAACAAATGTTTGTGAAGTGCCAAGCAGGGTTCAGTTCCCATCCTGAAGGATACTGCTCTATGCTATAGTAATGCTCAATGAAAGGCAGACCTGCCTTCTTCCATCTCTGGATGTTTAAGGAGAAAAACTGAAGAAGTCAGGTTTGTTCCTATGGTAGAAACAGGCAACGAATATCGGCCTTTCAGCATAGGTTGCACTTTAAATCTCACAGACTTCCAGAAAGAAATAATTTGTCCAAATACAAATATATCAAGCTGTCACTAGCTACTGAATTTCCTCACTTTCTGTGGGCAATGCCCCCAAATAAGAACAGAAAACTCCTGGCCAATATAATGAATTACCCATAATACAAACAGGATAAAAGCATGCCACTTGTATCAGAACATCAGATCTTGTCAGTGCTTAACTTTTTCCAAGGCTGAAGTTCCTTTAGATCTCTCTGTCTCTAATGTATGATGAATCTTTGAACCCTTGCCTTCAGTGTCAACAGATCAACACATTTCAGTAGTAATCACTAAAATTATCTTACCTTACTCCAGCTTTCACAAATGAAATTCAGCATGTGTATCCAGTTCTTTTTTCAATGAAGTCTGAAAGACACAAAAAAGGACAAATTATTTCTGACTGAATGAATCCAAATAAACAGGCTAGTAGTATAGGATTTTGTGGGGGGGGGTGGGGGAGGGTGGGCAGTAAGTAATAAATATAGGACCAAACCTATATTTATTACTATAAACCTGTGAAAAAATGCTGAGTGTTAACATAGCTTTTATTTTATAACATAGCTTCTCTATAATTTGAAACAAAATTTTTCATTCAGTTTCACACCTTCATCTCTTTATTTAGACTCTGAGAACAAAGTCTGTGTAACTGGGAGGTAGCAAATAACTCAGCAGATCAATTTTTTTTTATCTTAAGGTCAAAACACGAACTTTTCAAGTAGTATGCCTTCCAGTATAATTTTTAACCTGAAATATCTACCATTTTGCTTCAACAGAGAATGTTAGAAATCTTTGACTGTGGTACTCCACAACTGTGGCAAGTCAACAGGTTCCTATATGGAGAAGATGCTTCTCTATTAAAATGTATAGATGGGGCAACCATATAAATATATACAGTAAGATTAAGAAAGGTAAATCCTTAAATCACAGAAATATGCAGTCACATAAGCAAAGCATTCCTCAAAACATTAAATTCAGGAAAGATTCATACATAAAGCAGTGTTCAAATGCTTGATGCAGTAATCAAGATGCAATTCATTGGTTTACAGCAAAACTAACAAAGGAGAACCAGGACTTAAGTAAAAGAAAGAAGTCAAAAAGTACTAAGATAAAACAGCTAGGTACTAAGATAAAACTACAGACTAACAAGAACTTCTGCTACCGATTGGGAGCTTATCAGTCAAAAAAAAAAGAAGAAAGAAAGCCTGGGAGTCAGATAACACAGTCACAAAAAGGGAGATACTTCACTAGGGTGTACTAGGCAATGTGCTCCTGTTGCTACAAGAAGCAGTAATGAAACTAAGTCAGGAACACTTGCTATAGGAGGCCAAAACATCATCCAGCTCAGTCTGCAACATATAGAGAAAGGCTTGTGTGGACAAGGAAGGAAGAGACACCTTCTGCAAAAACACTGTTAAACTCAGCAAAGTGGAGTTACAATTTGCTCTTTAGAGCTACATGACAAGGGCTTTCACCACTGAGGTGAAAAAAATGTTAAGATAAACAGGATGTTAACAAAGTAACAAAGCTAGGCTGAATAAAAGCAACGAAGAAAGACAGTTAAGCCAAGGGTAACCTTGTCTTCCATATAATAAGAGTTCTATGCCAATGTTAAAACTAGACTTAACAAGTCAGGAAACTGCATCCAGCCCTGTGATTTCATGGACTCATCAGCAAAGCATCTAAGTTTCTTACAAAATTATACCTCTTCATAGAAGTGGCCTTCAAAGCAGCTTAGGTTTTTTTCTGTTTTCATTGTGCAAGGTGAAGGCAGAACAAACTCGAGATTCACATCTATGACTGTCAGTTCAGATGAGAAGTTACAAAGCATTTAATTAACCCTGGCTTTCTGTCCTCCATGAGGACAGAGACATCTAACATTATAGGGAGCTCTTTTCAGGGTAAGTGTGATACTCAAGTTATCAGAAAAAAAGTAATATACTATTTTAAATATCTTTCATATTGGCAAAATCAGATGCAAAGTTTCAATTTCATATCCTTTATGACTTCAACTGTATTTATTTAGTATGGTTATTTTTTTTTTCTTTTTTCACTCTAAAAGCAGGGCAAGTGCTGTGAAAGCTCCTAGATACCATGAAGGCTATTCCCAAGGCAAGTCATCTCCAGTCACAGTCACAAGATCAAGGGCTGATACTGTGGACCTCCTATATTAAAATACTGTAATATACTGTACCACTATTCACCTTCAGGACATCTAATATAAATATTTAAACCTGGTCAGTTATTATTTATTTAATTTAAATTTAAATGGCAGAGATCATAAAGGAATCTAAAAATTCTATTTACAACACTGTGACAAAAAACAGATTAGTTCTGTGGAGACAGGCAAATCCTTTTCAACTTTGTGGTTGGGTCACGTATCTGTAAAATAGAGACAATGTGACCTAGTAACTACATAGAGCTTCTTTGCTGCCAAGTCACACCCATCCTGCAAAGCCACACTGAGATTAGTGATGTGTTTTAAAATCAGTCCATCAGTGAGATTTTTTTAAAAATATTTCAACTTCTGTAGAGAATGCAAGACATACCTACCAATCTCTCTGCAAGTTCTGACCTCCTGCAGATGCCCTCCTGCTCTACACCCTCTTCTGAAAGCTACTTTGGGTTTTCAACTACATTTCTAGAAGCCATCTTGAAGTCCTCCTCTTTGACACAACCAGAGTTTTTAACTGCACTCCAGTTCTGTTGCACTTTGGTACCTGACTATGAACCATCCAAGCGCAGCTTTAGCTATAACAACTAAACTGAAGACCAACAGCATACGCCCATGTACTACATTCCCAGAGATTCCAGTGGCACTTGCAGATGAATGATTCTAACTGAGCACCAATTCAAGCCACCCCTTTTCACCTACATCATAAAATTTAAAAATTATATTGCCCTGTAATAGCAGTAAAACTACAGCAAAGTGTGCTAATGTACTACTGTAGACTGCACCAAAGGACCACCTTCTTGACATGTTCCGCCTTCTGTCTCTGCCATTTGCATTAAGGCATCTTCAATACAGAAAAAAAAAAGGATTCTATTAAAGACTGCAGCATGGTTTTGCTTAATTAAAACCATACAGAAACTGTTTTGCAATTGACTGATGATGGCAGTTCAAACCTTAGAGCTTGCTGCCAGATTTTAAAATCCATTCAGATCCTTCACTGTAGGGAAATTCTACATAGTGAGGCTTTTTCTCTCCCCAATCACTTATACTTGCATCCAGGGTTACCACACAAACTAAGGAGAATATCAGTTCTCAATTAAATCTGCCATACCATTATTCCGAAGTACTGCAGAAAGTGAAGTACATGACACTCTCTTCTGTAGAAAAACATCAGTGTGATAAAAACCAAACATAAAAATAACAGGAGTATACATGCTCTCACTGGAAATCCCTCACTTTCTCCTCCATGTTCTCTTCTTCCTTCTTTCTGACCCACTGGATAGCAGCTAAATCATTCCAGGAAGGAAGGCACAAACTAACACTTTTGCTTTGCAATTAAATGTGGTGTCAACACCTCTGAATGGTACCTGCAACCCATGACACCAGGTGTGATTTTGTCTATTAGTTAATCAGGGGAAAACAGAGCTACTTTGACTGGAGGTTAGCCTTGATAGCTTTTGTCCAGGTTCAGTCCAACAGATGTGCTATTCCCTCAAAAGCTGTGCCAATCTAAACTACTGTCTCCCATTGCTTGTCCTCACTTTCCCCTTCTTCTGTCCATCAGCAAAATGGCACACGTTGGTATAACCTAAATATCTTTAAAAAAAAAATCCAAGCACACTACATGAAAAGCAAACAAACAAAAAAACTCCACCACCCAACCCCACTTCTCCCCAGAATACTTGGACAGAAAAAAAAGAGCAAACCAGAACACTTTGCAAAAGGTACAATGCAAAACCAAAGCTCTCTAACAGGCTCAGGATGGGGAAGGACTGTTTGCTGATAATACTGGTAAATTTGAAGAGCAAGAACCTCTGTAGTGAACAAGAAGCTGAGGATGAACCACACGACAGCAGAACTGCAAACTAATGCTCATTCAAAGCAAGTTGTTAGATCTGATGTAGCTCAGAAGATATTTCCTGTAAATATATTTTAAAGGCTCAAGTTTCCAATAATCAGCCTACAAACACGGGCAGCATGTTCTTTTTCTGGAAGACAGAAAGCAGAAAATACTGTGTGTCTTGCTGTGCTCTGTCTGATCTTTACTTTGGGGCAAATAAAATACTGCATTGTCTAAACTCTCTTGCAATTATATGTGTTAATTATTATATGCAATTATTATGTTTTCCTGGACTCTTTCTTCGTTCCCCATTTTGAAATACAAGATTACAGGAAACATAAGAATATAAAGAAGATAGACTCACTTCATTGTGAGCAAATCATTATTGTGATCAATATCCACCTCTTTTTGCAGTACTTACACAAGACACTATCATCATTACACCAAAATATACCCTTCAGAAAAAGAGTAAACTTGCCTTGTCTTCATCTCACTTCCCCAGAATTATTTCAGATTCACTTGCATCATGTATGCAACCTGTACTGTGCACATTATGTACACAACATTAAAATTTTATCTATTCTCAGCTCCTGGTTGTGAAAAATTAAAACACACATCTGCAACTCTATCTACCACTTGGTTGCAGCAGGGCTTTTAGCATTCCTAATGCCAGGCAGTGTTTCTGAAGGAGTCACAACTTCTTGTTGAGCAGAAACACAGGTACAATTTACCTTGCTCTGCACCTGATTTTTATGAAAAGAAAATCACAGAACACAGCAATACATCCCCAGGTTGAACACACAAAGTCAGAACGCAGAGCATGACCCAACCATTCCTCAACACTGTCAAATACACACCTCCACAAAGTCAGTCTAGATAAAGAGTGCAGTTCTGCAAAATGGGAAGCCAGGAAGAGAAGATTACAAAAGACAGTCTCAAGGTTAAAGTGGTTTGCACAAGTAGATCCTGTATTTCATACTCTGTCTTACATACTAAAAAGAAGACAAGGTTTGATTTCACAAGCATTACTGATCCAACCATCTGCTATGTGTTTATGCAAAAAAGATGAGATGACACCGAAGACCATAGTGCACCAACAGTGAAAAGTTTTGTAATAGTGTAGACAGTAAATGAATGGTGTCCAGTTTCTAAAATTCTTACTCTCTTCTTTCATTTTTTCTATCATTGTCACCGTAAGACACATTTTACTTAGTTATCAAATGCCTACAATGCCTCTCCCTTTTTTTATCATGAGAGGCAATGTTTTCAAGCTAGATAATATTTCACTGTAAAACTAAACATCCAAGAAACAAAGGCTAGAGCTTATCTTCATGCAGTGTAACCAACTGATAATTTTCTGAGGATGTTCAGTTTTACTCAAATTCCCAAGATGTTGGGACATTAAGATGGGTTTTCCTTACTGCACTGACCTTACAATATTCATTTTATGAGCCCCAAATGCAGCTTGAGAGCTTATGTAGATGGAAACATGGGTACTCCAGCCATGAAACATACAGTACAATATGGAAAAATCTAGGCTGCATTATTAACTTTTCATACAAACAGTCATGTTTGCTGTGAAGTCTGCTTTTTCAGAAATGTGAATCACAAAGGAATGGGAAAAATGCAAGTTCTAGGGAAGATGGGAAAGATGTTCTAATTTAAAAAAATAAATGCTGCACACTTTAACATTCTTCCTTCATCAGCTATCATAGGCCTCCCAAATGCCTATTTGACATGTACCTTCTAAGCAACGTTTTAAATGTCTGCAAATGTTGCTAGTGACAATAAAGCACTGTGCTAGAAAGAAAAAGCTCTTCCCATTTATCCTGGATGTCTTGCTCATGACTGGAAGGAGGATCACATCTTCACACAAATTGAGTCAAATTACTGGAGTTCTTGTCTCCTACTTATCACAAATATAACACCAGCTAGGCAGATCTTCACTGGTAAGTGTTCTGTCCTCCATTTGTCTTTCTGCTAAATTTTACATAAAATTGCTATTTAAAGATATCCCTGGTTTTTAAACAGACAATTCTTACCTGTGCCAGATTTTTTCTAGCCCACAATAAAATATTACTGGTGGCCCCTTGTGACATTTTGATTTTCCATTAAATTAACGACTATGGTGATGTTTAGATATCTGAAATATAAATCCCACTGACAAGCACAGAAAAGAACATGCAGTTCTTCTTGAAGTATTAGAAAATATTTTCATCCCCTAAAAAAAGGCAAAGCATTTACAAGGAAGTCCAAATCAAGACAAACCCCTCCCTTCCTCAGATCACAGACACACACACATAGATACTAGCAGCCCTCCCTCACTTCCACACATGAAAGGAGCTGTTTCCCTCACATTCTCACTGTGCAAATGGAAGTTCATCCTTCCATGTGCCCAACCAGGCCCCTCCTCTCACTGCTCTCTGCACCCTGAAGGTGCTCATCTCTTTCCACTATGCCCATGCACTCTGTCCCTCTTACTATGTGCCAGCAAAATCTGCCTTTCTTATGTACCAGCAAAAGAGTAGTCACTTTTCCATTCAACTTTCCTGTATAAAATCAGTATTCTGTATACAAGTGTCAGCATTATAATACCATGTTCTCATCAGAATCTACAAAGCTATGGGACAATGATGAGAAATCTTTCTTATGCAGGCAAAACCACAAAGGCCACATTCTTCCTATTACTCACTACCTCCTGTTTACCAAAACACAATTGAAAGTCATCTATTTCTCTCAGGAACAGAGAATAAATTGAGTAACTTTTCCCAGACACCCACATTTGAGACAGAGTTTATGACAAAAAGCTCACTCTAGCCAGCTCAGTTGCACGCATTTTTCTCTCATGTATTTAGAGCCATGATGCTAATATTTAGTGATAATAATACTTGTGACACAATCCTTTTCATACAAATCCACCATACTATCATACAGAACTCAAAAGAGCTCTTCTTCCAAGTCTTCCTGAAACAACAGAGGACACTGTCAACATGGCATTATTTGTTTCATGCCCTTGTATGTGCATTATACAAATCAGCATTTTACCATTTTGCTTCATGCATCCTCAGGAGAAGCCCTTCCAACTGCTTGACAGAAATAACACTGAAGCCTGGAAAAAAATAAATCTTATGCTGTAAAGTCAGACCACATGTGTCTATTTCTGAAATGAGACAGAAGAAATCTTTTACAGCAGTTTGTATTTCAGGAATCTGGAACTTATAATACATTCACCAATCACACACAGGAAACCCGATGAAGTTACTGGCATTTAGTGCAATTCAGAATATTGCAGTACTGTCTTGTTTGGGGTTTTTTGGGGGTTTGTTTTTTTGTTTGTTTGGTTTTTTTTAATTAACAGCAGACTTGCTGCCCAAATAACCTGCATGCTCTGTTATTCACCTCTGCCTGTAGCACTTTGCCATCTGGCACTATCAAGTATTTATCTAAAAAGTAAATTTGACTTAAGGATAATGAACCCACTCCCTTTAAATTGTGTTTCACCTGAACAGAGAGGTCAATCCACAGTTATGTGAGACATCAAACCTACCAATTAGGTGCTGTCTATTTAAGCTCACTGAGATGAGTCAGAGGTACTCTGCTGTTTTGAAGGGAAAGCATCAATTTGAAATGAAAACTGAGCTAATCCCAGATTTCTGCATCCCTATAAAATACAAGGACAATTCTGCACAGAAATAACATGCCATCATAATCCAGGCCATAACCTCATTTAACCAGAGCAAAATGAACTATCCTCATCCTTACTTTGGCTCTGACTCTGGAGCAGGACAGGGGGACTATAGTCATGTAGTCAAGTGAAAACCCCGACCCTGAAGGCAAATGGAAGGACCATCATTGTTATACTCAGAGCGTAGGCTGTACCCTTCACTCTTTATTTAAACTAGCACAAGCTTCAAAATACACAAAGGTTTAAACAGACAATGACTTCTGCCTGATGTAAAAGCTCGTGCAACACAATCAGGTGAGAGCCCCTCTGACAGTTCAGGCCTTCCAGGGCAAACAGGACGTGTTCACCACATCCCTCTGTGTTCCCCAGCTTGAACTGCTCCAGGATTAAGTGAAGAGCTGTTCAGGATACACTATAAACAAAGACTTAACAACTCTTTCCCCCTCCTCTTTAAAACCAGGCAACAAATCTAATCCCTACTTCTTCAGAAAACAGCAAACTGGGCCAAGGAGATGCCCTCTAGATGCTTACACTTATACAAGACCCCAAAAATAACTCATGTAAAAACTGTCATCTCTAAAAATTACACAAATAAAAAGAGGAATTATCCAACAAACAAGATGGTCCAGTACTGCAAACGGTGCTATTCATACTGCTCACATGCAAGGATTTTGTTCCCACATAACTCCAGTTTATATGGCCTTATTTCAAACATGCAAAAAGAGAAACAAAAACTTGTAAAAAAAACCCCAACTCTTACAGTTTTTCCCTCTCTCTATTCAAATTCCTATTTGAAAACAGAAACGCTGTGCTGTTCTCTGACAAGGATGTACTACACAAACACCAAGATGCTGCTTTTTCATATACTGCAGAGTCCTTTCTCAGGAAGTCTAATGTCAAAGAGCTTATTACCATAGAAAATAGGGCAACCATTTTTTTCTGGGGAAAAAATATAAATCCTTATTCAATGCATGAGCCTCTTTTACTCTGTATAAAACTCAGCTTCTGATACAGAAGTGGTCCAGTATGAGTTGGTCGTTAGCTAAAACCATAATACAATAAAAAAATATCCCTCACATTAAAGATGACTCACATAAATTAAATTAATTGCAATGACAGGATTGGATTTCCCCTAAGTTCTTCATCAGGCAAGGGTAGTCCCAAATCATTGCTAACGTAGCTTTTGTGTAAAATAAGAGAGTAAGTGCTTCCTCCCACTAAAGAATTTTGGAGAAATGCTTTATTTTCTCTAGTGTCCTCATTTCTCCAACTACTACCCGCAGCAACAGCTCTGTTTCCTGCAGCCATTTCCTGCTGTCATGGCAGGGAGAGGTAGAACAACATGCCCAAGGATGATGCCACTGTCTGTTTTGAAACTTCTGCTCAACAACTACGAGAGAATGTAGGAGATCAGAGTTAATCCAGCAGCTCCCTGACTGCCAGGACAGCTGACAAAGGGCTCAGAGTAACACAGCCAGAGCATGGCCACAAAAGAAGCCACCAAAAAAATAAGCAGGATGTTCTACAAAGGAAGAAACAAATAAAGGACAGCCTGAACACCCCACCTGTTGTTTGGAACACAAGTAGCACAAGAAGCAAAAGGGAAACACTAGCTTTGTGGCATTCAAGGCTTTCCTAGGTGGAAAACCTACCAAGGGAAAAGAATCCACACCTGAGCAGCTGAAGTGAGAACCAAAAAGAGGGCTTAAATTTCAGCAGGAAGTTCACAAAAGCTGTAGAGAAGGCAATATTAACAAAGCATGGCTCTGAAGTAATGCAGAGATGAGAAAAAAGTCATGATATCCTGTAGATTAGGAAAAGGAGAAGAGAAAAGAGAGCTGGGATCTTATGTTTGGCTTTACAGAAAAGAAAGGCCAAGGAAATCATGAACTCTCATAATTCAAGTCCTGCCAAAAGTACCAGTGAAATAATCCAAATAGCTTCTGCCACTTGTTACCTTTGCAGCCTAATACAAAGCCATCTTAAGGCAACAAACCCCAGCTTTCAGGGTGTCTAGAGAGCAGACTTTGATAAGCCCTGTTATACTTACTGCAAAATCCCTCCATAGAAGGATCAACTGCAGCTGGTTAATTTACACTTAACACAGATATGACCACTTCCCTGCACAAATCTCTCCTACCCTGGATATTTATGTTTTCAGTTGTAACTTGCTAATATATCCCAAAGAAGACACATAATTATTGACGTGGTATCACAACAATCACTACCAGCATTGCATTAGTTCTTCACAGAAGCTCTCCAACTCACACAGAGCAAACTGTCTAGCTATCTTGCAAGACTGGACTTTTTGTTCTTTTTTCAGCTGACATTCTTTTTCTCTCAGTGGCATCCCAGTGGCAGAGGGACATGAGAATGACATGAATCAGAAGGAGTTCTCTCTGGTGGTCAGTTCTTACACAAAGAGTCTGTGGACAAATAGATGGAGAGGATGTCTCCAGGTTTGTGTTGTTTTAGGGGCTGTCATCCTGGGTTTTAGATGTTTCAGGGGCTATCATCCTATTTTCTAGATGTTAAGCATGTTCTTGAAATGTCTTTTGAAAAAACATTAACTTTAATGTTAATTATTTAACTGTGTCCACAATGTATTACAATAAAGAAATTATGTAAACTAAACTGAAGATAACTGAATTTTATTATAAAAAATTATTTGTTCTGACAATACAGAATTCATTCCTAAATGCATACTTAAAGGTAAATGTTAAGGCACAGTTCTGACACAATCTTAAATAACAGTAATCAGTGGAAAAATTAAGACTGTAAAGAATATATTATTTCTACTTGTTTAGATTTGGGAGGAGAAGGAGACTCCTTCTCAAGTGCCAGAACTTTATTAGTGAACAGTCCCAAAACCAACCCTAGCACTGTTTAAACTAGTTTGCATTTATAGTGCTGTAACATGAAAAATATTTAATATCAGAAATATAACTATAATATAACATTTTTCCACTGGGAGTTGGGCATCCATGACAGACATAATTTTAAAAGCTCCTCTCACATTGCAGTTTTCCAAGTTGGATGTCACCTGAAGTATAAAGATATACAAATGCACTAACAGACCTTACTTTCCATTTTATTATGAAAACTAAACTATTTTAAAAGCTAGAGTAACATCAAATCTGGTTAATTCACAGCAATGAAAACACTGTACATCAGCAAATGCTATAAACTAGCAAACAGAAGAAGAACCTAAAGTATCCTGTCATTTTTAAATGCTATTACTATGGCACTATATTTCTGCCAGAGAAGATGACAGTCATCCCTTTTATGTAAATTCTACATGGAAACGAGTGGTAATTTCAAGTACCTGAAAGCAGCCTAGTAAATGATCAGGTTTTGAAAATATCCTCATTCCCTCATTCTGAAAACAAACACAAGTGATCTGGCTCCCTTATTACTGAAAGCATCTGCCAAACTCATTGTATGATGCACTTTAAAAGAATACTGCTTTGCAAATCCAAAATAAATGGTGAAAAAAAAAGAGGCAAAAAGAAAAAATAAATTAAGATAAATTCACTACTACAGTTCAAAATCAGAATCCCTAGCTTGAAAAATCTCTTGTGGGGAATACAGCAAATGCTCAAGACTCAGCGGATTCTACATGAGCATAATATGAGATACCAAGTCTAAACTACATAAAATTATAGTACTAATGTGAGTAAAATAGCAGTAAAGCCACTACAAACAAATGTTATACCTACTCTGCATATGTCAACATTAACTAGATTATGTCTTATTTTTTGTATATTACTAATTGTCAGAACGTGACATATGTGTTTTTAGTGGCACAAGATGAAAATCACTCCAATATCTGGAAGTCCCATTCATTTACAGTATTTGAAGACACTGTTTACATCCAAGCACTGCACGGATCACATGCACAGTCCCAGCCTGAATGCTGAAGGCAAAACAACACAGTGACTCTAAAGGTAAACAACTGTTCTGCTACTTCTAATCCAACTGCTTTTTTTATTCTATTGACACAGAAATTCAGTAAGCAAGAACTAGAGAACTGCAGCACTCTCCAAAGAACAGAGAGCTGCTTAAAAACTACTTGTTTTCCTTGCCCTACCATCTAGCAGCACTGTTTCTTCAAAAGAGGTCTTCTGTCCTTAACATGGCTGCCATGCCTTACATAACATCAATGAATGAGAAAGTAGTTATTTTGTTTCCTAGGACGCACACTGCCCATTAGCCATATGATTCTCCATATGGCACAGCAAACAGTCCAGACAAAGCTTTTCAGTTACTCAGCTCCAAAGATCTGCATCCTCTGAGAATAACAGCAACAGTAATTCAGACTTCACAAGCTCCAAAATTCCCTTTGGTACGTATTTAAATAAACAAGCATTCTTACCTTAAGAAGGCAATACTAACAATAGTAGCAGTGCTCAGTAGAGCCTCCTCTGTTTCATCTGTGCTGGTAAAACAAAATCTTGGTGCAACTGTCTGCTGCAGCAGGTAATCAATAATATAACCTGCTTCTTCTGTTGCCAGAGCTGCTCCATCTGAGCGCTAGCTAACGTGAACACTGTCAGTGTGAGTCATAGCAGTGACTCAGAGCAGATGCAGAGCTGCAGGAGGAGTTTAAGTTTCAAGCCTTCCTCTCACTCTGGCTCCCTGTCACACAGGCACTCACTGCCTGCCTGTGTCTCTGTGTGTGCCTGCAGGCTGCCCCAGCTTGTTCTTGCAGCAGAAGTTGGATTTTATCCTCTGCATAATCTTGGAGATTTGAGCTGTTTTGGTTTGTTTGTTTCGGGGTTTGGGTTTTTCCCCCGAGAACAGCAATTTTGCTTCTTCACTGCAAATATATTTATGGGAAATGAAAAAGTTCGCTCTGCAGACCAAGTTAACACCATGGTATATTGGGTGATGCACTACTACAAGATGCCTGTGGGTTCACAAATCTCATCAAGAATAGAGCCAGAACTCAAAAAAACCCAGGAAAGACTATAAAATGGGCGATATCCACTTATTCATCACAACTTCATAGCAAAGTGTCTGATTTCATTAAGTACTCTAGGCATGGCAAATATGGTCTCAAACACAGTGAGATGAAAACTATAGGAAAGATCATAGGAAGGGATGCACATGAGCAGAAATGCTGTGTGCCTGACACCAGTTCAGCAGGGAAAAGAGAATAGCTGCATTATAAACAGGAACAGTACATTCAGGTTTAGGGTTAAGTTTTGGCAGCCTCCCCCACAGCTATCCATGTCACCAGGCACTGATAGCCTAGTTAAAGAAGCATTTTGAACACATATTTATTTTCCAGGCCTGCCAAACTCCCCACCACGAACAAGCGAGAACAGGCATCATGAAGCCAAAGCTAGGCACTCAGTGTTGGACACCGTTGATATCCATTGCTGTACTGATCCCACTTATTTCTGAGAGCCACATTATATTAAGCAGTTGCAGTATTTAAAAGATTCACCTTTCAAGAGAGGCTGATGAAGCCATCTAGTATTGAGCCATCAGCTGAAGTTCATGGAAACAAATTGCAGTGGGACGAATCAAGTAAGTATTGTCAAAAGAAGATGCCGGCTAAAGGAACAATGCCCCAAAGATGCGTAGACCTGCTTAACAGCCACTCATGTAAACACCCCAGACAGTTTTGGGGGAAAGCACTTGGTTTATGTCAAAGCATTTACAGCTGAATATTTTTGCTCATACTCAGTGAATGTCCAGTTGGCTGTCACCCAGCTAAACAGATTTGCATTTTCTCATAGAAAGATTAATATCAAAGCATGACTTTCATGGGTCTGTGTGTTTTGTTATTTTAAAGCATTCTTTCTTTTTCAAAGACCAGTAAAATGAAAGGTGCCCCTGCCCATTCAATCCAAGTATATGTGCAGCACATTTCAGGACTGTATCTGGCTGTTAAAACTGCTGAACAAACTTTGTACTACTGATGGTGAATGTTTACTCCATGTATCTCAAAGCAGCCAAGAACACTGCCTTGGCAGGGATCAAGAGATGAGAAGGAATCAAGCTCAGCAAAACAATCCTTGAAGCATGGTCATGGAGACAGCATAAACAAGAGGAATATAGAATAGCTGGTATCTAGGAAGATACACTGAATTAAATTCTTTCCCCTAAAACCATTAGTATTGTATCACTTGGAAAATCTGTTGAATCTCATCCTTTCCCCCAATTTACTAATGACAGTGAATATTTGCTCGTGACAAGATTCCAAGGCTTTATTTTCATGTTTTAAATGCTCGAATAGGCAAGAGAATGTTAAGAACCACAGCATGTCAGGGAAAAATAACAAAACACAAAAACCACAGCAGCAGCAACAAAAAACCAAACCAAGACCCCTGAGATTTTAATCAGGAAAACTAACACGGTCCAAATGGCATCTGTGCCAAAGGCAGAGAAGAAGACAAAATTGGATGATAACTTCACATGTCTGGGGGTTTGGAGGATGGTAGTTTCTTTTCTCTTGGAAGGTAGGAAGTTCTGTTTTTTTGGTTGTTTTTTTTTTTTTTTAAATATATGGCCTGCAATTGTATATCTATAATCAATTTTGTGCTGCTGTCCAGCTAAGAGCAAAGATTTGGATCAAAGCTGACTCAAAGAAAAGAGCTGTTAAAGGCCTCAAAGAGATAAAGCACACCAAGAGTGAACACCCACTGTGTAAAATGCATATACTTGCCTCAGCTGCAAATGTCCTCATCTACAAATCAGATGTGATTTAGCTGCTGTAGGCAGCAGCTTCCTGTTGTTTAATTGATGAGTCTTTTCTGCTGGACATTCTGCAGTAGAAAGGGGTTGGGTCAGGGGTTGAAAAGTGGGAAAAGCTGAAACTCCTTACCTCAACGAAAGTAAACATACACAGATGTGGATGAAATCTTGTCTAGAAATTTAGTACAGTCTACTGAACTAAACACTGCTGCAAGAGATTCTGCATTAAGAGGCAGTGTAGACTATTATACACTCTTTACAGTCTACAGATAATGTTTTTTTCCTTCTTCACCTTTAGGTAACAAGCAAGCAAAGACTTTTCTATAGAACCTGTTCAACATGGTACTAGGCTCAAGAATCTTGTTCCTCCTCAGCATCTCCCTGTCTCTAGGAATTAGTTTGTTTGGAATTTTTTCTAAAGTCATCATTAAGCCAGTGATAGTGGAAATGGTTTCCCATAGCCTATTCCAGATTGTCAGATTTCTTATTAACCTGCTTTCTTATGAAAGCTCAGATTGCCCTTACAGAGAACACGAACCTCTAATCCTGTTTCTGAGCCTTATTCTTTTTAGGTTATACTGTCTGGGGGTGGGGAGGGAATGGGAAAAATAAAAAAAAAAAATCATTTTCTTCAAGGACAGACCTGGCTCCTGATGCAGTAGGGCAACAGAAGCAGATTGAGGACCACTGCCAATATCCACAGTGCCTCCTTCCACCCTCATCCTCCCAGCTTTCCAGTCACCTTTCCAACAGCTACACTCTGCTGCATTCTAATGTTTTGTCATCTTGCTTTTCTGAGCCCTGTGTAAAGGCAAGAGTTCAGAGATACTAATTTTTGAGGAGCACTGACACACATTTTCAAGAGGAAATGCAGAGCTAATATCCTGAACAGGCTCATACTCCCTTTATCATTGATATGGGCATTACAATATTTTCCAAAGTACCAGTGAGCAGCCACACATGGAAGTGAGCACTATGCACACACATAGTAGAAGACACCCACTGCAAAAGAAGCACGTATTTTGAAAATACATATAGGCAAAAAGTTGAGAAGATAAATATTTTTGCATTATCTTAGAAACACAGCCAACTGACCTGACAGATGTCCACAGCAAAGCAAAATGAAGAAACTAGAGTCCAATGTCTTGCTCACATACTATCAGACTTCCCTTTCGATACATCTCACTAGCAGGTTCCTTTCTTCCATCTAATTACCTTTCATGGGTATTTTGATATGCCATGACAAAAGCCCTGTTTGCTTCTCAGGAAAATTAAGACTCTAGCTGGGAAAAGTGTCAGAACCAGAATCTTTACCTTGCACAGACAATGAACAGAGGAAGCCACACATGAAAGCAGATCTTTAGTGATAAGGTATGGGGCAGGGGGAAGAGAATGACGGACTTACCACAGTTATTTCAAGGTTTCTGAAGAAAAATAACAGGACACACTGTAGCAGTTGAACTGTCTACCTTCACTACATCATCCACCACTTGGTAGCATCTTGCAGTCCTCTCTAAAATGCAGTTAGCAAAGCAACCAACAAGAGGCTGTGGGAAACACCATTTCCTCCACACAAGTACATCTCTTCACTGAGACTACCTTCTCAAGCTACTGCTATAGCTATGACCCACATAAAATGTATTTTTTATTACTCCCTAACAATCCAAAGCTACACAGACTGCAATGGGAAGAGACAACAAAGTGATAAACTGTCAGTAACACACTGCCTGCAGATCTGGGACTGAAGTACTTCTGCAAATCCAGCGAAAATGCAAATAACAACCTAAATGCCCATTTCCTCTTAATTGTCTGTTCTCAGCAGATGAAATAACAAACTGCAGAAACTAAGATAAGAGAAATCAGCCTAAACAAGACAAGGACAATATATCCCATAGCAACAAAGCTGTACTGACCAGATGAGAGACTGGTTTGCAGACACTGCTGTGGTTCCTGCATATACAGACACACTGCAAAGGCTTGCTTGGGTAAGAAGGACTCTCCAGATTGCACTTGATGTCAGCACAGTGTCAGCTGATCTTTTGGCAGCCGGCCTGCTCACATCTATCCACTTCTGCTCTCTTTTTCTCTCTAATGCTAACATCTGCCCATGTTTTGCATCGACAGAAAAGGTCAACAAGACCCTAATGACACATTAAACCTGATAATCAAGCAATGCACCATTTGCGATTACTGTGTGCCTGCTCTCATTCCCCTTATACTCAGATCTCAACTTTTTCCTAAAAAAATCCCAATACAGGGCAAGTGCAGAAGAATCTGTAATCTCAAATCTTACACGCATGCCACAGAGTTCAGTTTGGATAGCAGAGAAAGTATGTCAGAACACACCCCGTCTCCCAAGAACATTAAAATTTGTTCTATCAATATAGACACAAGTTTCTTTTTCCAAACAATCTTTACTTTTCTATACAATGCACAACTACCCCTTTGTTACAAACCAGCAAGCTCATTTTCTGCATTCATACCATCACTTCAACTGAATATTGACCTTTGAATCCTAAGAAAAGAGACACCCAAACAAACCATTTTGAGGCAAGTCTGTCTGACTTAAATATCACAGTTCTTCGCATTGTCTAACAAAATTCTATACTCTGACGGATATTCTCTAAATCCACTTATTTTGCTCATTCAATATACTCTAAACATTTTCAAACTGAAGTTTTTCCTGTTGTCTGCACAATGCAGGACTTGCAGATCTCATGCTGGTGGCCTATGACTGGTAGATTCTTCAAATGCCTCAGAAAGAACAATTGTCAGTGCTGGAGAAAGTGGATGCAAAGACTTACTGTTTTCCCAGTACCATCTGCTGCACTGGGGAAAACAAATCAAAACCATGCAAGATTGAATGCAAAGCTGGACATTTTTGATGACTATTCCTGCATCATTTGTTATAAAATTTACTCCTCATTTCCACAAAGAAAGAGCAGCTGTAATGTGAAATTTCTGTGGTTGCACCACGGATTTCGAATGCTTTGTCTTGTTCTCCCAACTCATCTGCAGTCCTTTGCAAGTTAAGCAGCCCCTATTTCCAGCAGGGAAATCATCTCTCAATAGGTTCCTAATTAGTAAGCACATGAAAAATAACTGTCTATCTAGACATGTTTACGGGCCTCATTCTCTTATTCCTATTTTTGGCATTCTTTGCTTCCATCATGGGGGAAAAAAAAAAAAAATAATTAAAGGCCAGGGGGTTAAACCATTTTTCTTCTCTCTCAAAAGTCTTTATTCCTTCTTTAAAAAAAAAAGAATTATTAGAAAACATTAGAAAACAATCCAATCATAAAGAGTTATCTGCAAGCTCACAAGTTTTAAGTTATTATGTATTTGTGGTACACTGGAAATTATTCTCCAGATTAATGCCACCAAATAATCAGTGGGACCACTCAAAGACTAAGTTACTGTACACACTGAGTTGTGCATCCAGCAGGGAGCCCAAGGTGGAAAAGCTTATTAAAAGTGTTGATAATGGAAATGTTTCTTTCATGATTAATCTAAATTTTGACATTCAGAACTTAATTGATTTGAGATCATTTGGGATTTTTCCCAAAATTAGGTCACAGAAAAAACTCACTGAAAGTAGCACTGTGGTGTTTCTAATGGGATTTCAAAAAATCTTTATGTCAAAGGCTACATGTCTTATTCTAAGAACAGCCAACCCCAAAACAGCAAACCTACAGAGATGGTAAAAGTAGGTAAAAGTAATAATGATTAGAAAAAAAATAGATTCAGAACCTCCTTATTAAATAAATTATTTTCTTTTCTGGCAGGTACATAAAAATACAGACCCCAAAGAGACCCACCAGTTATGACATCTTTTTCCATGTATCTGTTGGAAGAGAAGGTGATATATCAGTGCTGTGATGGGTTTCTGTTTTTCTTTTCAATGAGTTTCACTTGTTTATGTATAATCCATAAGCATGCATTAATATATTTCTGTATGTTTAGATTATTTTCACCTTCTAGTAGAATAAAAGGTCTCTGGCATGGGATGGCTTGGTGACTAAGGTGAGAGCAGAGATTACAGATGTTTGCATCATACAGTGTTTTGGGAAAAACTTTTGAGTCCTTGAATTTTACGTTATCATACAACATTTTGTTTATAGTTAAACTGCACCAATCTAAACTGGTAAGATCACTGGCATCATCTTTTTATATTAAAAAGACAATAAAACAAGTACTTTCTACCAACGTGCTCTCTCTCCCATTTCCATCTTCTTCTAATTCTGTGATGCACTTCAGCTCTTTGGAATTGATGACTGTTCCTGCACCTGCCTGATGATGGTCACAGCCTACAGGTCCTGCCACTCTGCACCCCTGGGAGCTGCAGCTGTCCTTTCCAGCCTGGCTGGGCCACAGAACCAAGGCTTCCTTCACAAAGAGATTAATTTGGTGAAAAGGACAGGTTTGTTGGCATGCATTTTGCATCTGAGACAACTGAGGATAGAGAAAAAGCACACACCTGGAGATGAGGTCACTGTTATCCTCATCACCTGTTCTCTAGATCACCTCACAGCTTTTAACCCAAACCAGAGGAAGGTTGGTTTTCCTTCCCCCAACTCACTTTAGGGTTGTTTTTTTTTGCAGGGGGCAGGGGTGGGGGGGGAAGGTGTGGGACTGGATGGCTGTGTCTTCTTGTTTTGGTTTTTTCCAGATGGGAGAATGAAGCAGATTGAGTCTGAGGCTCAGAGGCACAAGTTTCTAGGACCCACCTCAATGAGCCGGTAATGATTTTATTCATTACTTGCCTGACATTATGCAAAGAGTCTTGGGAACTGAATCTTAAGCTCTAATTAGTGCATTTAATATTGGACAAGCTTTATTTAGGGTATTATTAAGTAATTCTGGGATAATACTTAGTTTTGGAAGGAAGATATCCATTTATCTCCCATCCAAATCTCGTGAGGTTGACTCTAGTCAACACAGAACACTTCAAAGAATTATTTAATAAATGACAGTCACATTCCTAGAAAGGTGTATTCAAAACTACATTCACTTGTGCAAGTTGAGGGTTGCAAAAACTCATGAAATCATTTTAGCGACAAAGAAGACCAACAGCAAAAACCTGGCTATAAACAAAAACCACCAGTACAAGTCAGCAAGAGCCATGAAGACTGGTCGTATGAAAATATTTCATCAATTGCTATATTCCAAAATAGCATTAATTCTCTCTTAATTTCTCTTGGGAAAAACAATTCCAGTAACCCTCCATGCAAGGCCTTCTGAAATAGACTACAGCACATTAACATTTGCTGATTATATGAATAGTAAACAGAGACAGCAAGCTGAGCAAAGACGAAGAACACAGAGCATGAAACTACATGATCCACACCCATAACTGTGCAAGGACTCCTAAAATACACAGGCAGTAATTTTCAGATGTACTTAGGATGGAAAAGGAAACAGAAACATTATAATGAAAGACAAGTAAAAGCCATCCTCACATCCAAACAGTTTCAAAAGTATGGGTGTCTTTTTTTTACAGTGGGTCTAAAATAAGGTAAGATTTAAGCAGCACCTGTTTTGGGCAGAGTTTCTAAATAACCTGCCTTTTTTAGGAAGTCATATAATAGACTGAAACCACACAAATACTGGCTAAACACTATTTCAAAAGGACTTGATTCTTTGTCAGCTTCATATAAATAAGCTAAAAATTTATTTTTATAGACTATAATAGGTAGTCAACACAAGTCTTTTTCTTTTACAAAAATATGGCATATTTCTTTTTCATGTTCTTTCCCCCCAAGCTCTTCCTTCCAAAACCAAATTATTTCAGGTTTAAAAAACATAATTAAGACATGCCTGAGCCTTTTTACAGATAGTAACAAACTCTGCATGAAACTGGTAGCAATCAGCACATATATAAGAAAGTGAAAAAGAAATAATAATTTTTTACTTGCATGGAAAAGAATTCCACACAGGAAAGCAATATATTTTTGGAGTCTTATTTATGATGTTTTAGTTTGTTTGCTTTTAAGAGAAGCCTTTTCAGGTCCGCAAACTCCTGTAATTTAGGTACTAAAAAGATAAAATAGTTAGAGTTATTTTTTTATTGACAAATGAGCCATTAAAGGACAAAGAAAAAAAAAAGGAAAAGTGGAAATTTAAAATACTTCATTAAAGAAATAAATCTATTTATTCCTCCTACAGATGAGGCCTGCTAAACAGGCAGGTTTAATAGGAATAAAGGAACATTTAAGTACAGAAGCTATAACGTCATGCCTTAAAATTCTGCAACGCCTCTCGTCGCTTCAATAGGTTGAAAATTACTACAATTCATGCTACCCCTTATATGAAATGTGGAGGATGAATAGACTACATCAACAACAATGTCCAGGAGAGTCAGAAAATGCACTGCATTTTCTACTTTCTCAGCAAGAAAATAGGCACAGTGTGATTCAGAGCACCTAAGCTAAGCAAGAACTATGTTGCTAACTTAGATTCTATCAGGAATCACCTCTATAAAGGCAACTGCTTCCCTCTAAAACCACAGAGGGGATGAAGTCTGCTGGTGCTAATATGTCCCAATCAGGCCTACCAACAAACAAATTCTGCATAAGTTCTACAGAAATGCTGCAGTGGCTTAAGTCAAATATCTATCTAGTAGAGCAGAGCTCAAAATAGAAGATAGATGGGAAGAATAAGAAACCAAGGAAATGTCCGAGCAGGGCAATCAAGACTCTCAGCAAGGCAGAGATCAATGTTACCATTAACAGGATACAATTCCAGTTAACACACCAACCTGAGAGCAGTTCTTAGCACATGGTCTTGAAAGGAGAGAATTTAACACCGTGGTGATGCACTAATGGGGCAAACTGGTTAAGAGAGCGGGAAATGGAGAAGTGATGGCGAAAGTGCACAGCAAGTCATCTTAGGGGAAAGTGTGGCAAGGCAGGAAAAACAGCACACTTAACTCTGATGGAGAAAGATGCAAAGAGGTGAATTCAGGACAGGAGGAACTCAGGCAGAGACAGGCACACATTTCCCCAGGCAAGAGTGAGCCGACTGATTGACAGACCGCTCAGAACAAAGAGAAATGCTTGGGGGAGATGGGAGAGTAAAGGAAGAGAGGAGACAAAAGGACCTGGGAAGAGATCATCAGGAAAGCTCCACGGAAGTATTATTTGGCAACAAAAAGAGTGTTTGCTAATTCTCTGTGGAAAAACACGCAAACTTTTTCAGGTCTGTCTCTCGTTTTGAATTTAGGCAGTATAGTTTTAAGGCCATACATTAAACTTTGCTGTAGTTAACTTTGTTCCTTGACAGCAGCAGTGCCTCTTCCACCAACATAGTTGTCTGAAGAGCCATGAAGAGCTCTATAAGTTTCAGTCTGGAAAAAGGTCCAATTGCATTTTCAAATGAACATATCACTCCCTGAAGGTTTGAGTCTGACTGTCAGGAAAACAAGTGAGACACTAAACCAATAAAGCTTTATTTAGTCAGAGGCTTCAAAAGTCACTCTCTTCCTTGTTCAAGGTGACTACCCATTTACCATGAGGCAACAACTTCTCACATCAAAGCAAGTGCTATTCCACATTAAGTATTTAAGGTCTGCTTAGCCTCTCTAATGCAGTAAGGGCAATAATACTAAAGAAAGGGAAAGCAATACCATGCAAGTTTGCAGTGCTTCATTCAGAAACTCCCGGCTGGACATTAAGCAGTCCTCAAAGGTTTGGCTCCCGAAGCTGCAATATGGAGTTACACAAATCCTCCAGGATTTCTGAGCATGCTGGAGCACAGTTACACAAAACACGACAGGTGGAGCTTGGATGCTGTTTTGGACCACCTATCCCTAAGACTCCCGGCCTTTTGGCTCATGACAGAAACACTCCTTTATTGTCAGCACAGCTTTCTCCAAGTGTCACTTTGTAGATTGGTACTAGTGCCATTTTTCCAAATTGCATGGTACCAACAAAAAAAGCCAACAAGAAAAATGTCAGCAACTGTAAAAGAACTGCTGTGCAGAGCCTCCACAGGAGGCTGTGTGGGCTTCAGGCCTGGAAAGGTACTGTGGCAGGTGTGGCCTCTAATACTGCAGAAGCCAAGGAAAAAGGAAAAATGGTACTGCAAGTTTAACCTTTCTATGATACTCTGTAATCAACACTCTGAAATCTATAACAAAGCTGCCTATAGAAGTTACCTTTTATTGCATCTAGTTAGTACAGGATCTTCTTGAAGAGCTGGATGTCAAATACAAGAGGAAAGGGTAACTAACAGGATTGCTTTTTACATCTTGGAAGTTGTGGGGGTTCCACAACTGGATTTTGGCCCTCCAAAATCTGCTACTCATCAGTTGTCTCTAAGTACAAAGAACATTGAAGAGAGGTGTGAAAAAGGTAGATACAGAGAGGACAGTACTATGGTACTCCAGTGTCAGCATAGTTTCTAAAAACTAAAGACATTAACAGCTGAAGTACAAGCTAAATCTGGCTTAAATGTAGCACTGTGGAGAATAACAGCACCAGCAGAATTAAAAACTGCCTTTAGCTCACATGACACTCAACATTCCCCAATTTGTGTACTAAAGCAGACCAACCCTAGTTCTTCATAACAGCATAAAATTAATCCCAGCAAGACGTAGGGGATAGCATCCTTAGTATTCAATTTGGGAGAGCACTAAAAGCAGGTGGTGCAGAGCAACATGTCTCCAAGCTAATCTCTAAACTGTTATCAAGGCCCAGAGTGCTCCTACTATTATCTGCAAGCACAAAAATGAGACAATTCAGGAAATTACTGTTTGTCCTTTTTCTCTTCCCTCAGTCTTTCAAGCCTGAGAGCTAATACTCTAGTAAGAATGAAAGAAAAAAAAAAAAAGACAAAATTATTTTTCAGATAAGTAATTAGACTGTTATGTCTTATTTTAGACAGAGATTACCCAGTTAAACATCAAAAAAATATTCCATCTCCTAGGTATTTTTTATCTTCTTGCCTGTTTGAACAAACACAATACAATCTATTTTTGCACTGTACAATCACCATGAGTACTAAATGATG
The DNA here is from genome assembly GCA_013398615.1 of Brachypodius melanocephalos. Taxonomy (NCBI): domain Eukaryota; kingdom Metazoa; phylum Chordata; class Aves; order Passeriformes; family Pycnonotidae; genus Brachypodius; species Brachypodius melanocephalos. The sequence continues at coordinate 53,359,359 of VZSR01003803.1, forward strand.
AGACTTGTACACTTGGGGCTAATTAAAGGTAATGTCAACACTTATGCACACATGCACCCTAAACAAGCACATACCTTTCTTTGCAGGTGAAGACACAAAATTAGTCAGCTAGTTTTTGTAGTCATTTTCAAGTCTAAAAAAAAATGATAAGCTGGTTCCCTCCATATGGACAGCACTTTTCTCTCAAAAGAACAGCACCAATGTGAGACTTCCCTCTAAAGAGACAAAGGCATCTTCTGTCCATTGCTACATTACAGGATATTATGCCTGCTCTATGCCTCTGTAGCCATACATTCACAAGCAAAACAGCAAAGCCACCTGCCCTTCTCCCTCTAGTAACCCCTTTCAATTTGTTTTTTAAAAATGCTCCAGGACAAAATAGTTTTCCCTATGGTTATAGGTAATTTCTTTAACAGAAGTCATTTAAAACACTGACTCCAGTCAGATAACTTCCTGTTCTGCACATAACTTCACCAATGCCAGTACAACTTACTCAGCACAGGAAAGACAACAACTTCAAGCTGTTTTCAATACGTAGGATTGGGTGACAAACAGGAAGAAGTCAGCCTCCCAAGGTGTAAGTTTTGTGCCTCTGAGCACAGGAAGAGGCACACATTATCAGTCATGAGTGTCTCAGATGTCTTGTGCAAACCTGTCCCCTTTAGAACTAAAACTGCTAGGAAGCACTGATCAATAACTATATGTAACTCTGAACTGCTTCACTTTATGTAAAGCTGAAGTAATCCATCTGGCAGTGAATTAAACAAGTCAAGGAATCTGTGGGGGGACATAAACACACCCAAAGGAGAGATCAGCAAAACCTAACACATCTGTGATCCACATTGCTGGGGGGTTTTGACAGGTATAAGCAAAAGTGACAGCAAAACAAAACATTACTCTAAAATGTAAACTACTTGAGAACTCCTTCTTAGAAACTGTTTTCTTGTTTCATGCTTAATATAGAAGACCACTTTAAGTATTCTAGTGCTACAATTAGAAGCACTAAGAAAACGAAGGTATCTAACTTTGCAGAGACCTCAGGTTCCTCTGACTAAACCTGTTGCCTTCAAATAACAATCCCCAAGTCCCAAATGAAATCTGTTGGTGCTTTACACCTCATCTGGCCTCTGGTTCACACCTGTTACCCCATAACCCTTCAGCAGAATGAACTAATAGATCACATAATTTTTCACCTCTTTGCTACAAGACACCTCTAACATGTCTACCTGTAGAGGCCCCAGCAAGTCACTTCAAGCCAGACTGGTGTTAGTTATACCAGTAAAACCCACAGAAAAAAAAACAACCTGAGCCAGCCCTTCACTCTCATCCTGCTTCCAACACCAGGCTCACATCTCCCAGCATGCAGACAACTGGGCTGAAGCTCAAATACAAGTGCACTTACAAAAGCCTTGACAAGAACACTAGTGCTGACGCAAACAAGCACATCCTGTCTCAGCTCATTTCCAACAGTTCCCTAGAAAACTCTTAACTTTGCTTAAACTATGTTTAATTACATGATTAATCATTTCTCCAAAGGTTTGCAAAGTAGAAAGGAGACAACAGTTAAAGCTGTGCTTTTCTGTTCCTCAAAGAAGCAACAGGCTGAACTCGCACCTGTAAGAACTATACCCTTCACGTTTTGTTGATGAACCAGAACATGACACCATTTATTTAAAAGAAATTACTTTTTTCATCTAAAACTATTAGAGCTATTAGTTCTGGTATTATTTCTGTTTTCTGTATATTGTTTATTACCTTATGTCAGCTAGTTCTATTTCTCCTGCTACAAAAACCTACAGACTTTTTTTTTTTTCTTTCTATGATTCTGTGATCTATCTCCCGTCTGTATGACTTCCAGAGAAGCAAAGGTTTGATCCACCATCCACTGATGTCAGAAGAAGAGACAAGTCAGACCATGGAGAGAGGAAAAGAGCCAGAATGTAAAAGGTCTGTTCTGACCAATTTAGTGTCTGGCTTTCGCAGTTTTTAAGGACACCAACTGCCAAGAACAAAGACTCCCTCAGCTGGAGTCCTGGCAGGTATCACAAGTAGAGACGATGGGTTTGTGTAGTCTTCATTCTCTGTGTACTTATCATCATGAACTCCATTTGTACATTGCAATCTATTTATGCTCCTGCAAAAGAACAGCACTTGAATTTATTTTTTTTAAAGGGAAACCCTCCCCAACCTCAGAAAAATATTTCATCTTTTCATTCTATCTTCTGTTACCTACAAAAGTTTCTGTCGACCTAGTTACCTGAATACACACCCTGTAAGAGTTTCTGTGTATGTGGAACTGACATGCATATGTAATTATCTGCAAATATTTCTCACCTACAGATATGTAGACAAGCACGTTTTCTGAGCAGAAAACCATCTACAGATGTCTCATTTAAGTCTCTGTGCCCATCGCAAAAAAAAAATTCAAATAATTTTTTCTTAAGCAAATCTGTCATTATTAAGTGAAATTGAAAGAGGTCAAAATGTCAAAAAGAAAAAAAAAATCATATTTTGATTGGCCTTTTCATTGTTTTGGAGAGCTCTGGAATAACACTATATAAGACACAGCTACCAATTGTATTCTATTTCACTAAAATTAAAAGCCAATTTCAAGGGTAGTGACAACTTTGTCCAGCAAAATAATTTACCATCACGAGTTGTTTCCATTTTTAGATTTTGTTTTCCTTGAGCAGTAAGAAAGCACTGATTTTAACTTCTCAAGCATTAAGAAAATCCCCCATCTCAAAGCCTACATTCACCCTGCCTGGGAAAGAACACATATTTTTTTCCAAAATAACATCATTATTGATTGCACCGTAACAATCAGCAACTGCATTACACTTCACATCTCTCTGGGCTATGTCCACCCACTCCTTCTACCAACGATTCCTTGGACAAACCCAGTGACAACAAAGGAAAGCAAAGCCTGTAGATTCTAAACCAGGTCATGACTTGTACCAAAACATAAACAAAACCACCCCAAAACCTGAAGAACTATTTGTGAAGTTTCTGCTTTTACTGTTTCTTGGGATATTCTAAAAGGACTGGAACCCTCAGCAGTCAACAGCCACATTTAGCCTTTTATGTCACCGTCCTGTGAGTCGTGTTGCATTTTTCCCCCACGATGCAAGTAGCCATAAATAGATGTGGGAATCCAAAAATATGAAATTAGTTTTGTGGGACTTGTTTTCTTTACTTAAAAAGGGATGATGGTTGAAAGAAAGAAATAAAAAAAATCACATCATACAGTGCAATACATTCAATTACATTTAGAATTGCCCAGAGAAAAGAAAAATCTGAGCAAATTTACCATCTGAAATGAAATCAGGAGTTTTGCAGCACACCAAAACAAAAACATATAGAAATACAGAACTTTCCCAAAGTCAGAGTACAGGATGTATGCCCACTTTATGCAGAAACAATTGTTGTACACAACAGACATTACTGTCATGTCTGATAATAGGTATCATAGCATGGTAGTCCAGATCCCAGCTACACAGTACTGTGTTGAGCAAAATGCATGAGAAGTTTTTTCTCCTACATGTCCAAGAACATAAAAATGGCTCTATCTAAGCTACACCATAGCAGTTCCCTTATTGGCCTGCCCTGGCCCATTTCTTTTGGTAAAAACTATCTTTTGCAATCACATCTAGATAACCACTGCTAATGACTCACAGAAGCACATCAGTAATCTGGGATTTATGCCATCTTTTTTTTTCCAGTCAAGACTGATTAAAGTGATTTGGCAATACTGCAAACATAATTTAGCATCTCTGGCACTGTTTAGAAAACTGTGATCACAGCTTCACATATATTAAGACAGGTGGTCATCTGCAAAATTTCATGCTGATGCATCCAAAGAACAGATATTCAGCTAGCCATTTGAACTGTGGGTGAAAAAGATGGGTGGGAAAAGAGCAAGATAACATCGAGGGTATGATTAAGCAAATACTCTGTTCCTGAGAGATTAAAACTCCAGCATTAAAAATAGACACTGTGCAATGCCATCTCAAGTGTTGCATTTTACATTAACAACAAATTACAAACTAAGCCTTCTATAAAAATATAGAAGACAACTGATTTTTACACAGAACATCTTCTTACAATAATTATTTAAATATGTTATCAAATTGCAACCATGTTTCTCCCATACACCTCCTCTTTCCTTTTAACTTAGCTTGAAATCAGTTCTCCAATGACAGCAGCAAATCCACTTTGCTTCAAGCATTCTTCTGGCACCAAGAAATGGAAGCAGGGTATCAAGTTAATTAAGAGCATGATATTAAAAGCTGTGTTATCAGCAAAGAGAAGGTGCAGACAGCAGCAGATTTTCTGTGACTCTTTGAGAGAAGTTGTCTCCACTTCCATCTGAAAGTCAACATTTAGTGCTCTGAATATGGAAATTCAATTAAAGCCTGGAGGTCAAACAGCAAGAGATTTCAGATTCAAGCAGATATAAGAGAGAAATTCCAGCTCCAACAGGTAGACTACTGCTGCTACATGGGGCTATGCCTTCATTTGTAGGATTTTCACACAGTTGTTAGCAAATCCTTTCCAGAGGAGAAACGGGCCAGTCAGCCTGACAGCACAAATGACAATATCATATTTCCAAAGCCTTCCAATGTGCTGCATGTCCCTCTCACCACCCACCACGTTTTCCAGTAAAAATCATCTTCATGGGGATAGCACAGAGCTCCCACTCCAGCTTAATGCCCCTCCTGTTCAGAGAGGAGACTGCTTCCCTAACACTTATCTTACCAAATTTACTCATAATGTCTGTCATTTCAAGAATTTCCACACTGATCATTACTGCCAGGAACACCCTTCTTGACCTAAACTCTGCCTTCATCTCCACCCCTGCTACCACCCAATGCTGAGTGTTGCAGATGAATTCAGTATCTGATAAATGCAATGTCATACACACTCATCAGTCCACAAAATATCACTTTCAAATGTGAATGTGACAGGTCTGGGAAGGGACTTTTTTAAGCATTTGAAGCACACAGACACAGAATAACAGGTCTGAAAAGCATATGGTAGAGTATCTTTGTGTAAAAAATCAGACAGAAAAGAGCAGGATGTGCCTGAAAGGCAGCATGGAAAATAGGTGGGCTTTAGCTTTAGAAGAGTTATCAACTGTGCTGGTATTTTGTCAAATATAAGCACATTCTATATACACATAGAGGTGCAGTTGCTTTTTCTCCCAGAAAACTTCACTAAATCTTATTGAAGAATATTCAAATGAACTCCCAAAAACATGTAAAATAACCCAACAAAACTATGCTATGATAACAAGGAAACACGTAGCTTTATCTTCCTTTTCAACCTACTCCCACCTCTACCTTACTAACAGCACTTGCTCTCAGCTGTGTTCAACATACCATTTAGGAAAAAACCAAGTCTACATCCAGATTATTTCCAGCCACACACAGCACAACACGAGATCACAAATATATTCTGAACCATTCTATCATCCCACTCTCATCAGCAAACAATAACCTCAGATAAATGCAAGACTCTATTACAAAGTATCTCCACTAAACAAAGTAAACAAAAAAAAAAAGAGCTTTTCTCTAATTACCCACCTACACAATGCATTTGAACACTGTTAACCAAACCCTTCCTACACACACACCCATTCACGTTGTAAAAGGGTACAACAGCTGTTCAAAGGCAAACACGGAGGCAGGTGATGTGATGGGGAAGGGGACTGACTTCCTTGTGACAGCTTGGGAAGGCTTAGCCTTTGGGAAGGTCAGGGAGCAGCTCTTCACAGACAGAGGCTGACTAGAACCACCTCTCATGCTGCCTAGCCTCCAGGAGGATGGAATTGTTTGTTCCCTGTGGGATGTTACTTACCTTTGGTTCAGTAGGAAACAAAAAAAACCCTTTATATACCATATGCCATGGTACTCCGAGCTACCTGACAGGAAGGATTACAAGCCAGCATTTTAGTAATGCACCAAACTTCCAGCTCCAGCACAAACTTCCAGCCACAAGTGTTTCACCTTGACAAACAGCCCAACCAAGCACCCTGTCAGAAGTAAAAAGCTGTTCATTTACACCAAAAGAGTAGAAAGTGGTAAGTATCTTGCAGCTGATGGAAACAGGAAAGATGAGATCCAGAATGCAGAGTTACTGACAATATAACAAACCACTTCTTTGGTGTCAATGTCTTGTTGAAGATACAGTCAACTATCAACCATGGTTTTACTTTTAAGATATCTTTCTTCCTCTCTGGAAATTAATTACATTTGCATACTTCTTTCTACCCACAGGATAGCCATTAAAGAAGTTTTCATATTAGTAATCATCATCACTAAAATCAGAGTAGCTGAGAATATTTTTGGATACCCATGTAAACTGAAATATTATTTTCATATGCATCAGCTACAATTAATGGGTGTCTTTAATTTAGGTATATATAGTAGTCAGCATGGGAACCTCATGCTTTACTTCTAAGTTTTCTTTCTTCCTTTTATGCTTTAGCATGCTGTTTTTGAAAGTAGAGCAAACTCTTATCACTTAAAAATTCTACACAGCCTCTGTAGTGGACCTTCTGATTCACACAGTACCTTGAAGGTACTCCTTTAAAACATTATTCCAGTATTTTTAAAATTTATTGTGCAGAGGGCTGCTTCTCCTTTCATTTTCTTTCTGAGAAATGCAAATCTCCCAGCTTCTAAACTTTTGTATTCTTTCACTTTCTGACTGCTAATTGTGTTAATTCACTAGTACCAAAATTTCCTCATAGTTCCCCTTCCTTTCTTTTTCTTTTTTAATCTTTTTAGAGAGTTGTTTTGGTGACTTTTTTTTTTCTTTTTCAAGTCTTCCTTCTTGCAGTTCTTTATGTTCTTCTGATCTTCAATCACAATTCTAGAGCGTGTTCCATTATCTCCTTCTCAGCAGTATCATCAAAATGACAGAAAAATTATATTTTCCCTATATTCTCCAAAAACTAACATCAAGGTCTTCGAAAGTCTGTGTGCCTAGAAGTCATATATAATCCTGCCAAACTTTCACAGGCAGACCATGCCTCTCAACTTGTGCTCTGCAAGTACCTTTTCTGTTCAGGTATGTATCTCTTGCCACCTTCACAGCTTCCCTGTTTCAACTGATCCAATTTGGAATCACAACTGCAGCAATGAGGAAAAAGGAGCCATTGAAAAAAAAGTCTTTTCCTTCTACTTATAGCAGTAACACTTATATTTTCTTTTTTTTTATTCCCAAGCTCTTGCAACATATTAGGTAAACTGAAGCTCTTCTCCTCCCAGGGCTGCACTACATTACCCTTCCTAGACGAATGAGTCTTCAAGGGCTCTCTAATGCGGATGCTTAACAATAAACAAAAAAGGCAGGAAAATACATGGATTTTTAGCACTTCTTGGTTCCTCCAATCCTCAGATCTCACAGTTTAAATTATCCCAACTCTATCACAAGCTCTAATTTATACATCTCAGCAGCAGGTCTCAGATGGAAAGTATCAGACCAAGGACAGCACAGCACATAACATTGCTCCCTCCACACCATTTTCCTTGGCACCACCCATGTGATGGGAACCTTAGCCTCAGCAAAGGGCTGCATTTACTGCTCCACTTTGGGTTAGGGTTACTCTTAGAATTATGGTTGAGAAAACCACAAAGCCTACAGCTCCAGGAACAGTGGAATTACAAAAGGCATGCCAAGGGGAGCTCTCCATTAAAAATAGTAAAATAGCATGCTGTGTGTCACCTGAAATTCTGCTATTCCTGAAACCCCTCTTGACTGACTGTATTTTGCTGTGTTTTCTTTTTATAGAGTATATAATCTTCTGGTCATAAAAGATGCTTGCTTCTGGCTTGAAAGCCTCTCGGGAACACAGAACTGTAACCTGCCATTCATATATTAAGTACAGAACATTTCAAAACACCATGACACAGCGATCACAAAGTGAGAACCTGATATAGAATTATCGAGGCTTTTTTCCATATCCATCTCTAGATCAAGCAAAGATGTAAATCCACAGCTCATGCTGGCTGTCTGTGACTCTAGCACTGCTACCACAGCCACTAGTATTTCTAGTAGAAATACAGTTCTTACTGATTCTTCTTGGAAAAGGTAATTTCACTAAAATGTAGACTGGGTTAAACTAACAGGAACATGTATCCTTGGGTAATCTGCTCTTGCCAAAATAAACATATTGTAGAAAAGATTCAATCAGAGCATATGTAGTTTTCTCAAGTCTTATAAACTTTGTAAGGTGAAGTTTGTCTATTACTTGAATTAAAAACACTAAGTAATGTTGACAATTTAAATGGCAGCAACCATAAATTTTGGGTTATTGCTCAACAAATGCTTTCTCATGGTTGTTTGAGAAAAGGTACATTGCTTGGAAAGAGAAGGAGTTTTGCTAGACAAAAAACACAAAGATGCATTTCAACATTTCCACTATTCTTACCTAAAGAGGAAGAGAATGAAAATCTCTGTTTACAGAGAAAGCAGTTCCTTGTTAACACAAGATTTCCCCTATTTTCCTAATGGCCAAGTCATTTAAATGCCATCACTAGTCCCCCACTATTTTAAAAACCTCTCATATGCCACTGCATGTCCAACATTACACTGCAATGCCACTGAACAACAGCTGAGATACACGGGCTCCCATGAAGTGAATGAACAGTTTGTAAAACACTTTCTAACTGTTCAGCACAAGAGGAGCAATTGCAAGGTGGGACCAGTAGCATCTGTGCCTGTAACTACACCTGCTCAACACCATTTCTTAAAAGACTATTCTGTTCACTTGCTTACATTTTTCCAAAGTGTGTGCCCAGAAATTTTTCATGCTGAGTGTTCGTCTCAGACTGTTTTTTAAAGAACAATCAACAGTTTCAGCTCAAACAGTTCAGCTGCTACCAAGAGTAAGATTTAAAGAAAAAATGTTTCGCATAATATGTAAAAAAAAAAACAAAACCAAAACAACCGTCAGTCTTCCCTTTCTATTCTAATCCTTTAAAAAGTCACAGTAAACACAGATCCAGTAAAGGTTAAATCACAACTGAAATCTCCAGAGATGCCAAAAGAATGAGTACTCTTGATTCCCACAGGTAACATAGTTGCAGATGCACTGCCTTACAGGCACCTCAAGGGGTTCAGAAGACAGTTCCTTATAATAATCATTCAACAGTTTGGCTAAATATTGAACTTGGCCAACAAAACCTCTATTTCTACAACAAGCCTTCAGAGATAAGAAAAAAATATTAAATTCAAAAGCACAGGTAAACATGGCCAAATCAAAGGAGCAGAAGTAATTGAAAAGCAATACTGGCAAGTTGTCAGAAGACCAGGACTGATGTTTGGAGGTAGGAATAAGGTCAGAACCGACTTGGCTGAGAGGAATCATTGCAGTACAGAGCTGGGAAATTGCCAAAAATGGGCAGACCAAAGAGATGGGACAAGTAGCATAAGGAGGAAAACCAAGGGGAGCAGTCTAAACTAGTGCAAGGAGGCTGGGAACCATCTCTGGGACTGGGAGAGATACTGGATGCAGATTTCAAGGAAGAACCAGCCAGTTTTTGCAGAAAGAATAAAGTACCAACTAGCTTGGGTGTCCAACTCAAGACACCCACAATTCAACGTTGGAAGTATATAGCCTTTTACATAACATATGCAGTAGCAGATGGGAGGGCTTGGATGTTATACGCAACTCAAACCTGATCTTAAATCAGGCACACAAAATCTGAGAAATATTGCACTGACCAATGGCAAAAGGAAAAATTTCAAAGACTTGCCTTGCACCACACAGAAACTCTGAGGAGTGGGAGGGTTGTCACAGGCCTCTGGAAGGATGCAGCTCTCACTTAGAAGAACAATTTTGTCCTCCTCTTCCTTTAATCTCCAGCTTTAATGGCTGTACAACTTCCAATTTCTGCAACAAATAAAGCTGTTACACTCATTGATGGTCTTTACTGAACAGTTCATCCCCAGATTAGACCCTTTCTGTTCACTAAATACAAGAGAAAAGTAGATCATCTAACTAAAGATTTAGCATAATTGGAACCCATGAGGCCAAACTGTGGTTACATAGATTGCTCTTTTAAGACAGCTATTTTGACAGCAGTGTGGGTCATTTGCAGCTTAAAATGCTGTATTCCTGCCTCTGAACTGTCACGTTTACATGGAGTAGCATTGCTTTCCATTCAGCAGGGAACCAGTTCCAAACACTTCTCCCAGTCTCAGAAATAATGATGGATGGGCCACTCACACTTTAGGAGTAGAAGTTATGATCACTGGAAAACCTCGAGGACCATGTTCATCCATGTTCATAGAAATATGTGACTGGACAAGTCAGACTGAAGCAAGTTCGTGAGTCCATAGGGAGTCAAGTGTCACAGGCCAAAAGCCTCCAGCTTCTAGCTGTGACACCAACTTTCAAACATACATATATACATATATATAAGGCTTTTCTACTGATATTATCATCTACTGGTTACAGTTGCTGTAACTGTCTGTGTGATACCATACAATTTTGAACTTTAAAAAGTGACCCATAAAACCTGGAAGGGATAAGATAGCCATGAGATAATTCTCTTGTGCAGATAATGTCCATTCTCAAAAATGGAAATGCTGAGAAATGCCCTACAGACTTCTGGACCTGGACAGGAAGACTTATCCCAGATTTTACATTTTATGTAGCATCTTCCACAAGACAACATCTGAGAACACTTTTTTAAAAGAAATTATGCAATGCCCAGTAAGTTTTAATATTTACAGTACTGCTATCAGAATTAACAGCGCACTAGCACTTAGCACTTTATGGTACAAAAATATAACAGAAAAATGGCACTAAGAGCTTGACAAGCAGCTCTGGTGACTGAAGATATTACCACCCTGCTGTTCAAGTTTACGGCCTCCCAAGCAAAGTCAATGGACCAGATCAAGTGAACACTCTTCAGAAATGTCAAGCCAACAGTTTAAATTAAGCTGCTGAACTTTGCACTGAAGTTGCAGAAGCGTAGGGACACACTTCGTTCCACCTGCCCTGCTGTGGGAGGCAGTAGTTTCCAGCCTAATGAATGTAAAAAGTAGCTACATGATTGAAAGAATTTTTAGTGGCAAGAAAAAATGTAGGTGGGTAAGGGGAAAAACTAAAAAAAAATTAAATCTTTATATAGAGATTTTTTTAGAGATCAAAACCTACTGTATTCAGCACAACACCAACACCCACCCCTCCCCCCCAGCAAGTTGGTGTTTGAAAGAGCACTGTGAAAAATTAGAGGCTTAGCAAACTATGAAAAATTATTCCCTTAACACTGGTCATCACAGAGAAAATGTAGAGAAGGAGCTGGAAAAAGAACAGAAGAGATTCCAAGTAAGCCAAGTATTTTAAAAATACCTGATACAAAGCCATTTCATTCTGAAGTCTTATTATAACTCTTAAAGACTGGACAATTGTTTAAAAATTCTTCTTAAGTCTGAATCCAAGCTTCAGACTGCCAAAGGTAGAGACTTGAAGCAAACACAAACCAGAATTATAGAAAGGTCTAATACCTAACCTTAGCAGTAAACCTAGCACTGCTTTTCAGCTCAATAAATATAACAACAGAGAATGGGTGGAAGAACAAATTCTCAGCAAATCTCTGTGTCTCCACTCTGAGCTGTAATTTCCACCTTAGAGACTTGTTCTACTCATGGCAAGGAGAAATTCCAGGCATCAAATTCTTTCTAATCACATTTCATTTTGCTGGAAGGAAGTTAGAGAAAACTCAGTGATACAACAGGGTAGAGCCAGGTAAAACAGCTTTTCAAGCACAGTTAACCTGGGCTGCTTAGCCTTGTATAAAAGGAGGGAATTGAGCATGTGCAGAGGCATTCACAAAATGGTTATAGTTGCAGGATTCTGCACAGTTTGCAACATTGCAAGTGTACCTTGTCTATGAAGTGCCCCAAGGAACTGAAGTGTGCTGTTTCCAAAGACTTGCAACATCTGTACATGTATGTTTCCTATAATTAGTCATACAGTGGGAAGAATAATTATTTTTCTAAAAGGTTAGATGCATGGTAACACATATTATTTTGTTAAGGAAGACTAGAGTATCTGTGCTTGTGAGAGCTGATGACCCCAACAGCTCTAAAACATCTTACTTAGCAATGGGAGTTAGCAGCACATAAACCTTGTACCAGGCCTCTGTCTGCAGGTTCTCACTCAGAGCGACACAGCCTCACTTGCTTCCCATATGCTCAGATTCAGAATGCATCTGCCAGGGAAGTCCAGCTTTAAAGCCCAGCTCCTGCTTTTGCATCCCCCCTCCAAGCACACCCCAGCTAGAGCTACAGCTTTGGAATACTTCCAGATTTTTTTTCAGAAATTATAACTCCAAAGTGCTCCAATCCTACAAAATGTTGATGAGATGCATACTGGATGAATTTCTCTATCACTATCTGTCTTATCCTCTACACTCATTTCCCTTCACATCCCTCCTCTATATCCACACTCCTCCTAAGCTATTCCCTTTGACCTCACTTGGTTACCTCCTTCACAAGATCTGCTCTGTCTGCAACAAACTGGAAGAGCACGGCTGTATTTAGAGAGAAGCAACTCACACACAACAGGCCTCTCTGTCAGCACACCACAGCAGCAGATGCACAAACAAGATGCAGGCATTTGGGAGATATACAAGAACATGGAAGGGAACAAGTGGGCCAGGTCTAAAGGTAACAGCTCAAGAATGTCAATGTCCTTTTGAAACTATCCTGCTGGTTTCATACAAGGTCTTAGTAGTATCTCACTGCTGTACATAATGAGTACTCTTAGTGAATACTGATGCACATCTACAAACCTCTGTTGCCAAGAAATCCTTGGTCATATACTACAAGCTGGACAGAAAGTCTCCTTCACCTAAGGTCATGATCTTAACTTGCCCAGAAATTCAGGGGAAAACTATTTTATTATATATCATTAAGATGGTTTTAGCTAAGTTAGGATGTACCTTGGTAATTCAATTTCCCAGTTCACTATTTATTGCATATTTGGTGAAATTATCATAAATTCAAGAATTTCACATTCAGTAGAAGTCCAGAAACAGCCTTCTTGCTGAGTGATTATACTTTACTGAAAGCTTCAAATGCTGTTTTCAGGAAGTGCTAACATGTTTCTGCAGCACTGGCACCTGCCTTTCCTCTGTGAGACACAAGAGTAGCTGGATTGATGGGCTGACATAAGCACAATGTCCACCTGTGTTGGCTCATGCAACGTCATTAAGCCCAGTTTATGGTACAGGGGAAATTGAGGAGTAACTGCCAGGAAAGCCTGGAGTGTTTGCCTTATCTCCTGTACACCTCCCTTACCATGTACAACACAAATCACAAAGAGTGACTATGACCCTACCACTCCCTCGTGGAGTCATGACACACACCCTCCTCTCAGCCATGTCCTTAATTTACAGTGTTCTTGTTATTTTCTGTACTTCACTTGATTTGCTCTTGATTCTCAACCTGCTTTGTCTTGATTGTTGTTTGGTTTTGCCTCACATGCCACCAGTCTGCAGTGACACTTCCCACAGTAAGCAAAGCACCACAGAGAACAGAACATGGGAAGCAGAGGAAGGAGGGCAGTGGTAGAAGGAGATGCCTGTGAAGCAGAAAAGGGAAATGCCTCCTTCTAAGAGCCAGAAGAATCAACTTAGGAAAGAACATATTAGATAAAGCAGCAATAGGTGTGATTTGAGGCTATGCCTATCTATCTGACAGATGTGTGTGAAGTAGATACACCCTAAATCTTTCTTCTTCCAAGGTCAACAACATTTTCCAAAAATGTTTCTGCAAAGGATGTCTGTTTGAGATTTAGGTAGATAATCCAACAATGGAGAGGAAATTCAGTTTGTCAGACAAGAAACAGGAAGGGAAATGGCAAGCAGAAGCAAAGAGCATGTAAGACAGAGCTCTGAGCTGTGCTGCTATTTGATCTGTTATTTGATCTCTCATCTCTCTCCAAATACAACAGGTAGAGGTTTCAAATCTCATCTCCAAGCAAGGCAATTGCTCTTCATATGCAGTGAAAAATGGGGAAGTTTTTCCAACACAGGCATCTACAAAGGGAGTCCAAGAGGTATTGTTATATTCTAACAGTGCATCTTAGGCACTAGCAATTGGGCAATTAAAATTTGCAGAGCACAGCCCAGAAGTCTGAATTAAATCTTAACAAGGAAACAAGAACTGAAAGGGGATCCTTGGCCTTCTCATTTTCCTTCCTAATTCTAGTAAAATAATACAGAGACTGAGGAACCAGAACATATAGGAAACAAAGCAGTCATTTCTCCTAGCAGTCAGTTCACTCCATAGGGAGAACTTCCATTGATTACAGCTTCTGTACAATCAGACTGGACTTGAACAGGTCTAAGACATGACTAATGACATCCAACCCTCAAAATATATGAGATCTTAAGACTAAAAATTCTGCCACCTGGGAGGGGGTATAGCCTTCAATCTCAGCTGACAGCAAGTAAGACAGATGTAAAGTAAGCAAATTTCTGCAGAGGTGTCATCACTGTCTTCAGTAAGGGATCCCAACAGCCTCTGAAGATCACATGGCTCTTTTGCCACACTGTGGCAGGGTTCTTTGTTTCTCCATGGCTCTCTGCAAACTACCCACGACAGATTAAGTTTAAATTACCTCATTAAAAATAAATTAAATCAGAGGCAAAGCTGTCATGTATCTAGCAAAATACATACAGCCTAGATACAGATAGTTGAAAACAGCCCTGATATCATGATTTGCTATCAACTTAGTACTGCAGCAGGGAACAGTGAGTAAAAGAGGTCACATGCACCTCAAAGTTTGAAAGTGCCAGAACTTCTAAATTTAAGAACACTGAATGTCAAGTTCCTGCCAAAAATACACATGCTCCCCCCGCCATTTGCTCCCACCTAACATTTGCATAGAGAGTCAGAGAGACTTGTGAAAAAATTGGCAAGGTATTGCATTCCCTGAGTTCCTAGAAGCAAGGCAGCCCACTGAATTAAGATCTTCAGAAGGAGGAAGAAAAACCTAATAAGCTTTTAATTAAGAACTTTTGTGAAAAGCGTTAGCAAACAGTTGCTCTGCAGTGGGAAACTGCAAAGTAATTTTGTTTGCAGTACAACAGGGTTTTTTTTAGAGTTTGAAGGCAGAGTCTCTGCCTCTGTTGCTTAAGAAGTAACCCAGCAAGACCCTCCCAGCTGGGTGTCTATCGCCAGCCTAGACAAGCTCAACAGCAGAGGCTTCTGCAGAAGGATGATACCGGCCTGCGGACGGAGAGCTTCTGTCAACACCGTATTGGACCACCCAGGCAAAAGCCCCTCTAGTGTCTCTGCAGTCCAAATCGGGCTCTGATCAGCATATATTGATTTTACTCATGGTATGGGGGGAATGTATGTCACTGGGATAAAGCTTCAAGTTCATTAATGCTGCTCTGCCAAACCCACATAAGACGGATGGTGGTGCATCAGTACTGCAAAGGCATTTCTACCATATTTCACAACCATATACCAGCTCAATAAACGGGCAAAAATCTGAAATATGCACCAAACTAAACACACAATCTGCTTCCTTTTAAGGCTCCTCAACATGGGAAAGGAATCGTGAAACCCGGCCTGTAATAAATTAGTGGAGGTTAAACATCACCCCTGTGTTCGATGTCTCGCCGCCTCGTCACCCCGGAGGCGGCTGTTTACGCGCTGTACCCTCCACACACGCTGTTTACACGCACCGCCGCAGCCCGGCACGGCTCGGGAAGAGCCACAGCAAGCGCCGAGCGCGCACGGGCAGAGTCGGCAGCGCTGCCGGTGACAGCGCCGGCCACCGAACCCGGCGGGCAGGGCCTCCCCAAGATGGGGGCTCGGCCCGGCGCGCAGCTGCCTCCCGCCACACCGGCACGACCCCGCCGCGCCCGGCGCCCGCCCCGCACCTTCTCCCCGCTTCCCCCGCTCCGCGGCCGCCCGGCCGGCGCCCATCGCTCACCTCCGCAGCCGCGGCTCGCCGGGCACCGCCCCGCGGCAGCCACCGGCCCCACGCTCCCAGCGGCTCCGGCGCCCGCCCGCTCTGACGGCGCCTGGAGCGGCGGCCCCGCCCCGGCCCTGGCCCGGCCTCCTGCGGCCTCAGCGCGGCCGGCAGCGCCCGCCCGGCCGCCGGTGCTGCAACGGGAGCGCTTCACGCTGCCCCCGCCGGCCGCCCGAGCCAGGGTGTCATCTCCGGCTCCGGAGAATCCAAATATATAGAAACTAGGTTATCTTGTATGTTCATCTGCAGTTAAGCATTGGAGGGAGAAGAAATTCTTTCTAATGTCCAAACTAAATTTCCCTTACCCCAGCTTATCACTACGTCTTCTTGTCCTGTCGCTGGTTGCCTGGGGTTAGAGGCAGACCCCCATCCAGCTATATATATACACTATACTATAGCTATACACCACTCCTTTCAGGTGGTTGTAGAGAGCACTGAGGTCCCCCCTGAGTCCCCTTTTCTCCAGGCTAAACAGCCCCAGCTCCCTCAGCTCCTCCTCACAAGACTTGAGCTCCACAGCCTTCACCAGCTCCAACACCCTTCCCTGGCCATGCTCCAGTACCTCAGTGTTTTTCTGAATTGAGGAGCCCAAAACTGGAACAGCACTCAAGGTGTGGCCTCACCTGTGTGGAGTACAAGGCGTTCCCTAGTCCTGCTGCTCACAAAGACATGTTTTAGCATGTTTCCTCCATCCATCCATCCATCCATCCTTCTCCACAGATGAAGTTGCTGGGTAGCTGTCTCACCCACATGCATGTGTCGAAATTGCTGTGTAGATGAAGGCTGGGCTCCATTTCTTAAACAATTTCTGTACCCCACTGCTATCAGTGAGGGATTTATTGTGCTCAAACAATGTTAAGAGTCATGTGAAAGAATGTAGGAAGAGCTCACAGTCCAGCTCTAACTCATTCTATTACTTTTACATGGTGCACAAATACCAAGGAGAACAGAGGTTACTACCAAGTTACCTTGTGGGAACTCCCAGGAGGGAGATGAGGGGCTCCTGCACGGAGGAAAGACGCTGAAGTGGGGAATCAGTGAGACACTGACAGACAAACTTGCTTGGATGCCTCCCGCCAACTGTGCGTGACCTGCAGAGGGCTGCTGCCAAGACCCAGCTGAGTCAGTCCCAACACTGCCCCAATGTAAGAATTTTAATTTGCTTGTTGCAGTTCCCTTGTGCTGGAAGCTGCCAGCTGAAGCCCCCATTACGATCTGAATTAGGATAGAGAAGCCAGGAGAGGCATCTTGAATTTTCCATTTTTCTTTCTGCATGTCATTGGTGAAATTCCATAAAGGATGCCCTGCTCCAAAATCACACAGAACTTACAGAGAAGAGGTGTTTTCAATGCATAGTCAAACACGCATAATTTTTCACATTTACCTTTGCCCATAGTTTAGTACAAAGTTAATGAACCCTGCCACTTTTTTTTAACAGAAACAGAAAATAAGAGCTCCTCTGCATACCATGCAAACTTAAAGCCAGCCTCATATAAAAAAATATTTAATATACTTGGTGAAAACACGCTAGAAAGCAAGTAGACATTGTCACTAGCACCTTTCAAATTCAATACAGATATCTTGACAGCAAAAAATCATAGTTCATTTGCAGCCAATGACATTATTAATCATCATCAACCAAAATACAACCTTTGTAAACAGCAGACTTGGACAGCTCCCCACCAAGGACTCTGGAAGAACGATGTTTATTATTGATATTCATTTAGTTCATTCGATTAAGGAATAGAAACAGCCCTAAAACCCAAGGGACCAGAAGGGCCTTACATTGCACCAGTGTTGAAGGAGGATATGGAGAATCACCATGTTATTTGTAGACAGAGCAGTCTGAATTACCCAGGGCAAAATACAAGAAAACCCAGCACAGTAGGAATGGATAGGCTAGAGAGATTTTTCATTTACCTAATTTTTTGTAAGATTATGTTTTCTTATCTATAAGTAATGAAACCTGACAAATAGAGGGGAGTTGTATTTCAGTAGAGGACTTAGCTGTTCTGTCTAAGGTTTAAGATTATTACCAGGTTTAAGATTATTTCACATTTTCTTCAAAGGTGTGTAAATATGTATAAACTCACTGCCAATTGTATTTGTGGACAACCCAACAGCTGATACTGTGATGAACAAAAGAAAAAGGCATCAGGGTCATAAGGGACAGGGAGTTGAACACAAGATCCCAACTTAACAGTGTTTAAAGTCACAAAATGTGACACTCACCTTGGAAGAAAATTGGTAGTGCAAAGAGAAAGCAGAGATTTTACCTGTATGTAGATCAATGAAAAAATCAGTAATAGAAGTTTATCTCCTTCCTAAAAGAAGACTACAAATCCCCCCTCGTCCTGCCCCCGTGATGGGACTAAGGAAGGCAGGTATAACATAAGATTTAGGAAGTCAATCCACTCATTTCATTGCATCTTTTTTTGTTGTTTTTTTAACTTTCAAATGCATTCCATCAGGAAAACATGAGATACTACTAACCTCTTTGCAGAGCCATTCCCTCTTCTTCTCCCAGAAGTGAAAACTAAAGTAAAATTCCAATCACAAGACAAACATGCTCTTTCTACAGAAGGATTACTGGCTATTGAAATATTCTATCAAGAGAAAACATAATCAGATTTTATGCCATTTTCAAGAGCCGATGCCTTTCTCTGGCATAAAAAGCTTCACAGGTCAGACTAGATGAAAGGTGTCAAACTCTTACCTTAACTACTAATATAAACAGGAAAGGACCTGAATGTCCAGTCTCAGCTGCTAAAGGGCTTTATGGAGTTTTTGCCCGTAAATTGAGCAATATGAATTTTTACATACCTGATAATCAATGCCCTCAATACACTATTTACACTCATCTTCCTCAGCATGCCAACAATCCAACAACCTGTAACAGATTTCTTCCCACTCAGAATCCCAGAAATCACCCTGCTACGACCATTAGTGAGGTACAGCTGCTACAGAACCGAAAGCCTGAGACAACAGCTAATAAATATTAGACATTTGTGATCTCAGAAAGACTTCAAAACTTTCCCCATGTAAGAAGCCTCAGAAGTTCCGAAAATTGACTAGAAAAAGTTCACATTTCTCTTCTTTTGAGTGGTAATGAAAGACAACATAATACAATTTTACAGTAGCACAGTTTATCATTAGAACTTAAGAATTATCAGCCAATTTCTGCTTTGCTATTTTTCTGTAGCTCCTTTTAAAGCAATAGTAGCAATACTGCAGATTTTAAAAATCTTGTTCTAGGTCACAGAGATGTACTTTTATCATTTTCTCCTTTACTAAAAAATCTTTAGGGAAATTATCTCTAGGGAAATGATTCCATTTCACTGCAGCCCATTAGTACGTACAGGTCTGCCAAAAAAGAATGTTGCATATGAAAGCCTCCATCAGGACACACTAACCTCAGCTTGACATAAAAAATATATTTTCAACGTTTAGCTACTAAAATACATTATTACTTGAAATCTGTCACCTTCTACTGACCTAATTAAGCAACTGTTAAAATGCTAATCTTGTAGCTTCTTCCACTTTCAGTGTTCAAGAACATTATTAATGAACCTAGTGTAAATCCTGAACATAAGCATAGTCCACTTCAAGAAGCTGTTTTTTATGTTTACAGAATTTTCTTCCTACAGACTGTTAACCAAGTCTTTGTGGAGTGTGCCACTTACAGAAGTAACTGGTTTATGATTTTCTGAAGATATCTGGAATAAAACCATGCCAGAAATAAAAAATTCAGCAGGTAGATTTGGGGGAAAAAATGAGAAAGGATCTTAAGGTTTCTGGTTATTTTTCTGTCAACTACAACTTATGACTGGAATTAAGCTGTTGTGGTCTTCAGCTTTAGACAAGACACATATTTACAATGAATACACGTATTCTAAATGCCCACATATCAAGGCAGCACAAAATCCTTTGTCTTAACAAAGCTGCTACAGTTCTGTATTTGTAAGTTTTCTAACCACAGGCCTAAACAACAGCTACTGCTTACCACCTACATTCTGTGGCTGCATTTTTAGACGATGACTTCATTTAATGCTCTTCTTATGAGCAGAAGTTGTCAATCTAGTTTGTTTGAGGGTTTCACTGAAAATATGACATTTTAAATGTTTTCTTTGAAAAAAAGCATCTCATCCAAGCTGCTACTCTCCAAAAACTTTAGAAGTGAAGAGAGACTGGACAACCAATTTCTTATGCCACCCAGTGAATAATGAAGCTCTTTGTAGTACAAATGCACTCATTCTGGAAGCAGAAATTATTTCAAAAGTGAGGGTTTTTTAAAGATGCTTTGTCTTTCCTTCTGAGAGGCACATCTTAACCACTAAATGTGTGATACTTTTGAAACACCAACCCTTTTCTCTCACTTTTCAACATATGTACACATGGTCCTTCGTTAAACAGACTCATATGCTTACCACTCTGTACTAACTTGAAAGAACAGTTAACAGCCTACAGAATTTTCAGAGTAAATGACCACAGCCTATTTTTTGTCCTCACAAACATGTGAGCAGTTCTGCAATATGTGTTTACAGCTCTGTAAATACAACTGTGTTTGCAAGACTGGACCATAGAGAGAACATTTAAATTGCTGAAACGCGATGATGTAACACAGACAGGCCCTAACACTGACAGAGCCACAGCCTGCAACATCAGTCCCAAAAGCATTTAGCACCCTCTGACTCTTCATCATGGACAACAAATGAGAGGAACAAAAGCAGCAGTGAGGTCTTTGCAAACTCTATTCTTTACTTATTCAATACAAATTATTAGCACTGCTTATATTCTAAAACTAATATGAGCCTTTTGGAGCCATGCCAACCATCTGCCCTCAACAATCCAATTTCACAGATTCCCATCTTGCAAAATCTACCAAAGAACAGAAACACACACTTTTTAGGTAAAACTCAGTAACGTAGCACAAGGCATGAGACAAAAACATGAATATATTTAAATAAAAACATTTTGTGCATTAGGGAAAAAGTTGTAATCAAATGCATAGGACTTAGGGCATTAATGAAACAATTTTTCCCAAAGGAGCACTAATATCTCTCAAGTAGGACAGTGCTCAAAGTCCCATGATAACTACATAAATACTTATCTTTAGACAAGAGTATTTTGTTACACAATATTGGAATTGAACAAGTCTCTTGAGCAGATCAGTTTTTTGATACCTATTACAGTATTTGCATACTGTCCTAGTTAGTTTAGTGAACCAATAGGAAGTTTTGACACTAACTTATAATACATGACAAATAATACATGTGTTCTGTTAATTATTAAATCCATAAAATACCCAACAGAGTTCATTTTAACACTTGCTCTCCACTGGATCAAGCCAATTACCAAAAATAACTATGTGTCTGTCTATGATGTAGCAATCTTTCTGCTCCCTTCCAAAAGGAGTTGCTGCAGCACCATTAGGTGAGGCTTAGTGATTATGGCTGAGGAAGGAATAAAGATCACTTGAACAATCAACCTACAAACCCACACAGTAGGGCATACCATGGAAGAGTTTAGTTTGACTACCAAACTCACTTACCATTCCCACTCCTCTCTCTAACTGACATTTAAATACCTGCCATGTGGCTTTATATTTATTTTTAGTACCTTTTTTATGTTTTTCCCCATAGAAAAGGCTTGTGAGTAATACTCTGGAATTAGAGTGTTAAGCTCTAATTTAGTTAAAAATACTCTTATAGACATCAACCATCATTTTAGTGTATATAAAGAGATAATATGGTAACTTGGCTGTGGAAAATAAAGGACACTTACAGCACTTGAACAAATGAACCAGCTCCCACATGATCAACAGAACACAAAAATGTGAAATCAGTTGATTTAGGTGGCAAAAATAAAGTCCTACACATACAAGGAATGTAAACATTCTCTGACTCATTACAGAGCAGTTGTTTAAGACAGAATTAAACAGTCAACATGTGCTCATTAACTGAAGTCATCAGTTTTAGAAACAGTAAGTGGTGCATGCATCTGTTCAGACTGAATGTATATTAGACACTTGGCCATAAACTTCAGCCTAGAAAAGAAATTACTATGGCTCTCTCCCCTCTCACTATTTCCTCATCTTGCTTCTAATCAGCTTGCCTGAAGTTGAGTTTCCATGTGTAAGAGTTACACCAGCATTTATTTCTTAAAGGCACTTTAAGGGAACACTGAAGGAAGAAAAAAGAAATGTTCCTCTAGAAAAGCAGTTCTTATACAGAACCAGTAAATGTTGACCACGGTCATGGTCTAAGCATTATTTAGTGCTTCTTACTCCCATAAATCCCACTTCCTTAGCAGCGTGGAACTGAAAAACACCACAGCTCCCATCTATTACAGGTTAATTGGGTAGCAAATCTACTGGAGAGGAAGCAGCTTGCACACACATTTTACAACCTTGGTCAACTCCTCATCTCTGAAAATAGCTCTATTCTGAGAAACCCTCTAAAATACTCATCTACTAAGGAAACTCTTCCTCAACACATCAAGTGAACTCCCAGTTCCATATCTTGTATTATTTTTAATAGTAAAGGATTATCAGAATTTACATTAAAGTCACCAAAGACAACTTCACTTCAAAACAGAACGATAACTTCTGCAGCTTGTTCTGGATTTCACATTTTTATTGCAAGTACATGACAGGTACCCATTTTGGCCAAACCTTGCAGCTTTATGCTTGCCTTCTTTTTAACATTTAAATGCACATCCAGGTCAATCTGTTGGAATATTCTGTAGCAGATACCTTCCACAAAAACACTGCATGAAAGGATGCAGCAGGTACCATCTTCTTACTCTAGTCTCTGCTTTGTGTAGGGTGCTGATGAACCCCAGATTCCCATGGCTAGGTCTCTTGATGAGAACTTCAGTATCCCTTCCTTCCTCTGAATCTTGCCCTGGTATCCAACTGAAAATTGAAGACAATATATTAAGAGCAGGTATTTTCCAGAAGAAGTATTGTAGAGTGTTTGTGCTAGCTTGGCACTTTTGTAACATCAGAACAAAGGGCAGAATAAAGCAGAAGAAAACTAGTGATGCAGCCAACAAGCCACAGGGGATTCTGATGAAAGAGGTATTATATGACCTTAAACCTCACACAAAACTAAAATTATGTGATAAGCCACCTGTGCATTCTGAAATAAACAACATAAATGATAGAAAAGCATAGTAGGATGGCAAGGAACCCACAAAAAACAAGGTAGTGTAAACCTGCTTAGGTTTTGCAAATGTAACCCATAAACTGAAAGAGGAAAATTCAGATCTGGTTGAAGTGGGAGTCACTACAAATATCTATGAGGAGAGGGATAACTTAAATACATGAAGTTCCTGGAAAAAATAGAAACAAATCAGTAAAAACAGAAACGATATTCAGCTTGTAAAATCTGCAAGTTTATTCTTGGCAATTACAGAAAAAGCATTTAATGAAAGGCTAAAGATGATGGTAAAGCTAAAATAAAAGCCACAGTGCAGTACTTCCAGAAGCTTAAGTGCAAGTTCTTTCCCAATGCAGAAGAAAAACATATTTTGATATTGGGAGAATTCCTCTGAACTTAGATAGCCACTCTTGAAGATGGCAGTGACATACTGGAACTCAGCCATATTGAGATTTATTTTACCACCATTAACCAACCTTCTTCCAGAATTCAGAACTGCAGCAAAAATTGTAAAGAGCTAGACTCATGATGACACAGCTTGTCCAATAACCAAGTAACTTTCACTTTAAATCTTGGCCCTGTTTCAACATCTAAAGTGTACTGAAGCTACTCCACTGATAGGACTTTCTCTTTCCTTGAAATGAAAACAGCATCTAGGCAAAACCCCTGATGATTTTAGCATACTGTAAATTATATCTGTATTTTGTGTCTAACTTGGTTTTGGACACTCTTTAAGTTTCACTATTAGAACACATAACAAGTTTGACTGAGCATGATTATTGAAATTTACAGAATTATCAGGACAAGAAAAACTTCACAGATTAGCCTTAAAATTTGGTAGAGTTAAATAAAATCATTTAAGAGGCAGGCCTCTTCCGGCATGACTGGAAGCATTTAGCTAGAAACTTAAGTTTCAGCAGGCTCTCTTACCAATCCACAGATAGAAAGATAAAGG
Source organism: Brachypodius melanocephalos (assembly GCA_013398615.1). Classification (NCBI taxonomy): domain Eukaryota; kingdom Metazoa; phylum Chordata; class Aves; order Passeriformes; family Pycnonotidae; genus Brachypodius; species Brachypodius melanocephalos. The sequence continues at coordinate 53,383,486 of VZSR01003803.1, forward strand.
CACATCACCTGGAGATACCTACATTGCTACTGCAGCTTCATATAGGTATTTCAAACTTTCAATACACAACGTCATCCCATACACAGAAATAATAATTTGTCACTGTATAGATTAATGTGGTTCATATAGAAGAAGTACAAAAAGCTAATACAAAATGGAAGAAAAATTTAAAGTACCATTTCAGCTGTACACGCTTTATCAGATAAAAATAAAAATGAGCCCTGCACTTCTCACGTTTTAATGCATCTTAAATATGTTTCAAATGTTACGGAAACTGGACAAGGAACTTCTATCGAAATGCAGAAAACTTTATCTAATTACATTTTCAAAAATTACCTGTCATTTCCACATGGGATAGTTCATTATATAAAAAAAACAAACTGTTATTTATCATGAATTCTAGTACTCCAAGAAAATTAATGACTCAATGTGAATTCGATGCAAGATCCTGCTTCAACAGTGAAAGTCTCACTTCACTTCATTTAAATGTTCTCTATATAGATGTTTTTCAAAGACCTTACAAGCAAAAGATAGCTTGTCGACATTTTATCTTACAATTACCTAGTCTACTACTATTTTTCATGAGAACTGAGTACAACACTCAGTTTAATTAGGATTCAAAGGCAAGAGCTGTTGTGCTCACTGACACTCACGTTACTGAAATAACGTATTTTTCTTAAAAAGACTGGAGAAAGGACAGGAAACATCCAGGCCGATAGCAGAAGACACACCACACTTACCATTGATCTTTTGCATGCAAAGAACGTCACTTGCAAACTCCTACAGTGTCCTTCCCTCAAGCATTGTTTAGGGCTTTTGTTTTCCTAGTAGACGAAATAAAAAATTAAAAATTTGATTTCTACAGTTCGTCAAAGAGACATCAAAACGCTTCACAGAACCGTAGAACAGAATCATCGAATATTCTGAGTTGGAAAGCACCCACGAGGATCCCCCAGTCCAACTCTTAAGGGAACGCCAGCACAGGGATCGGACACACGACCCTGGCGTTACTAGCACCACGCTCTGGCCAGCTGAGTAATCTGGGTTGGAAGGGGCCTTTGAGGATCATTTACTTCCAGTTTCACTGGGGATTTCGCTTCGGTACGGTGACCTGCGCTCTACTTTGGAGCTGTAATTCCCTAAATTGCTGCAAACAAGAGGTAGAAGGCCGTAAAAGGGCGACCTGCGGGTCTCGGGCAGCCGCGCTCACCTGCAGGACGCAGGGGCTCTCCAGCAGGCACTGCCGCAGGTCCTCCCTCACGCCGCTGCAGGCGCGCCCGTCCTCCTCCTTATCCTCGTAGTACTTGGGCATGGCTGCGAGCCCGGCGCTACGCCTCGCTGCCGCCCGTTCTGCAGCCACCACCGACGGCCGCCGCCATCCCGAGCGCTGCGGCCGCTTCCGGCGGAGGCAGGAAGGGACGGGGCGGCTCCGGGAAGGATCCCGAGCGCCTGCGCTGCGGACGGTGCCGGAAGCCTGCGGGAGGCGGCCGTGGTGGCGGTGCCGGGCGGGGCGGGGGTCGCGGCGCGGGCCGGGGCAGCAGGTGAGACCCTCAGCGCGGGGCGGGGCTCGGGGGGTGCGGCGCCGCCCGGCCCGCAGCTCAGCGCGGGGGCCGCCGATGGGGAGAGGGGGATTTGTCAGCAGCGGCGGCAGGGCCGCTCCTAAGTCGTGGAATTGTACACTGTTAAGGGCTGGAAGAGACCGTAGAGATCATCTGGTTCCAACCTCCCCGGCGTGGGCAGGGATACCTCCCACTAGACCAGGTTGTTCTAATCCCCATCCAACCTGGCCTTGAATGCTGCCAGGGTTGGGGCGTCCACAATCTCCCTCGGCAGCCTGTGCCAGTGCCTCACCCCCCCTACAGTAAAGAATTTCTTCCTTGTGTCTAACCTAAATTTACTCTGTTTCAGTTTGTACCCGTTACTCTTTGTCTTATCAGTGCAGTTCCTGATGAAGTGTCCCAACTTCCCTGTTTTCCTCCTTCAGATATTGGGAGGTTCTAGGAGGCCTCCAAAGCAACCTTCTCTTCTTCAGGCTGAACTCCCCAACTTTCTGGCCTGTCTTCATAAGGGAGGCTCTCCAGCCCTGTTACCAACTCCATGGCCTCCTCTGGACTTGCTCCAACAAATGTCATTGTTTGTGCTCAGTTTTTGTCACTTCAGTATTGCAGCCGTGGCCTGCATTGCGTTATTTTATTTGCACCCCATATTGCATGCAAAATCAAATACATCTTTTGAAAATCTCTCTTTAGCAGAATGCTGCCAACCACGTTGATTAATTCCGGGAGCCAGGGCAATGGTGTGCTGAGCCCCAGAGATGCTGCGAGGCACACGGCCGGAGCGAAACGCTACAAGTACCTCCGGAGGCTCTTCCACTTCCGACAGATGGACTTCGAGTTTGCGCTTTGGCAAATGCTTTACCTGTTCACTTCACCACAGAGGGTTTACAGGAACTTTCACTACAGGAAACAGACAAAGGACCAATGGGCGAGAGATGATCCTGCTTTTCTAGTGCTGCTTAGTATCTGGCTCTGCGGTGAGTGGGAGAACACAGCATAAGGGAGAGGGAGGGAAAGTTTAGGCATGAACGTTTATTTTCCTTCTAATAACACACACACAAAAAGGACCAATCTGTATGGATGATCTTTTAATCAAAGTAGAACAGAAGAAAAAGGCCTAGCCTTTTTGAAGTTAAGGTGGGAAGTAGAAATCGGGGTGGGCTTAAGTAGTACTCAGTAGTCTTGAATTGATCTCTCAGTTGCAACTCATTTTCTGTTGCATTTTAAACTGCATAGTTCATATAGTTACTGTAACTTTACAGACAGTAAGAAAACCCTATGCCACACAGCAGTCTTTTTGTTAAAAAATACTGAATATTTGGTTTACCTGAATATTATGGATAAAACACTGTTTTTACCATAAATGCCCTGGTGAGATTCTGCATGTTGTAGAATTGAGTTATAAAAAAGTGGCTAATATAAATGACTGAACTGCAAATTCAGTATTGTCTCAGTTGCCCTCTATTAAATAGTGTATTGTTGTTTGGAATATAAAAACTCTTAACTGAAATAGAATTACACATGTGCTTTGGGTTAACAAGGAGCTTTTATAAAACAAAGAATGTTCTATTGTAGCATTGTCTGAATTTTTTAAAAAATAGTTTGAGTGGACCATTACAATTAGACCCAAGTACAGATGAGTGTTCATATTATGAATAAATTGCCTTATATCTTGTTTTTAGTGGAAAAAAACTAAGCTGTTGGACTGAAAATCTCTGGGGAAAGATAAAAAGGAAACTGGAGATTTTGTAACAGGAAACTGTCATAACTTAAAAAAACCCCATCAGTTTAAGATCTCATGCTTTCATTTCCACAGCTGACTTTAATGATCTTCATCTTCTCTGCTTTCAGTGTCTACTGTAGGATTTGGATTTGTGTTGGACATGGGTTTTTTTGAAACAATAAAACTGCTACTTTGGGTTGTATTCATAGACTGCGTAGGCGTTGGGCTGCTGATTGCAACTCTGATGTGGTAAGTAGTGATTTCTGAAGGCAAGTTCAGTATTGCTGTTCAGATACAGAGAGTCTGCTGTTTGTGAAACACTTGGATCTTTGTTTGGGGTAAACTTACACTCAAGTGTTGACTATAGGTTTTATGCTGTTGTAGTAATTGTTTTGAAATGATACAAAAAAAGAATACATCTCTTTATTGTTTCCTACAAAGTTAAATAATCAGAAGGTCTGTATTACAATGAACATTCCAGCTTTTTTTCTTTCTTTTTGAGCTGGTTAATGTTTAGCAGTAATGCCAAATTTAAAAAAAAAGGTGATTAAAAAAAGAAAATGCTGTTCAATCAAAATAATGAATGAAAAAGTCAAGTAGTGTAAGCCTGAGGATGATTCTGTTTAAGCAATATTACACTTGGCCTGTGCTTCTTGCTGAAGATTGTAGCTAGTGCCACTACGGCCACATATGTTCTGTCTTGTGCTTGGCACCTTTTTGCTTTGTTGGTAGGTGCTGCCAGTTTTATCCTCTACTGTCCAGACACCTGCAGAAGTAGCGAGGCAGGAGTAAGTCATTTTACAATCCAGGGCTCAGCAGCACCTTAGATGTGTCCTGCAGCAGTGAGGGAACCATGAAATGATGGGAAGCCACTGTTTCTGTGCTGCAGCAAGGGGACAGCACCAAAGAAAGAATGTTTTATTTTACAAGGAACTTAAGAAAGCAAGGGCATTTAAGAGTCATTTAAGGTGACATCTTAAAGTGATGATGATTGGAAAAGGGATAAATCCTGACAGTGGCCTCCGGAACTCCTGCTTGTAATTGCAAAATTGAGAATGAGGTACATAAAAGAAACTTAGCTGATAGATGAAAGGTCCACCTGACCTATGCTCCTGTCTGGGACAGCAACCCATAAATTGCCTGGGGAAGAGTAATGCTCCCTGCCCCCATCCTCCAGCAACTTGTGCTTCAGGATGCCATCTCCTAAGGCAGAAAGACTTCAGCATCTGCTGGTTTTCCTCTGTGTTTTAGTCAGCTTCCTGCAGGCCTCAACACCAGACACCTGGCTTGAGTTTGGTTCAAGTCCCTTCTTCCAGTGCAAGCTCACCTTTTTTTCCCAAAAGCTCCCCCCATTCCTAATGACTCTAAATTCCTTCTTGTCTCCCCTGTCCTCATCTTGCACCCAGGCTCTGCCTCTTTGCAACCCCACTCTTGGCACAAAGAGTAGGTCAGAGGAAGCTTCTGTGAAAACTCTGGTCTCTTATTTCTGAAGCATGTATTGACTTCTTGTTCCTCTTCTAAATGGGATAAATATTTTGATGTCAGCAGAGCTTAAGCTGAAGGAAAGAGCCTTGAGGCTCATTCAGTAGCCTGTAATACCGGGCAGTGCAGATTGCATTTGCACATCTTTTCAGTAATAATGGGCACACGTTATGAATGCTCTCCTGCCCTCCTCCTGTCCTTGCAGTGCATCAGTTCTGTAGAGATGAAATAAACCATCTCTGTGTGAGGTGTGCTGATCCTGTACCAGCACTTCACTGAAGTCCTTTCCCTGTGTGTACAGAGAGAAGTGGCAGCTTGTGACTGCACTGATAAATTGTAGCACTGATCTCTTCTTTGTAGAGTTTTGTTTCTGTATTACTCACAGGGTATTTCAGCTGCCTGTAGCATGCAAGGGATGTGATGATAGATTTAATAAAGCCATTTTAACAAAGCCATTTAACAAAGCCATTTAGTCTAGTCTGCATGATTCTTGCATGTTTTTATTCCCAGATAGCAGAAACTTCGTGGTGGGGACTTGGGATCACATATGACTGTTTTGTCAGTCAGCTTTATAGATTCATATTAACAACAGTCTCAAATCTTTTCATGTAGGTTCATTTCAAATAAGTACTTAGTGAAGCAGCAGAACAGAGATTATGATGTGGAGTGGGGATATGCCTTTGATGTACATCTGAATGCTTTCTACCCTCTTCTAGTCATCCTGCATTTTATCCAGCTGTTTTTCATCAACTGTAAGTAGAGTTCTTCCACCTCTCTGCTTCAAATGGTGCACTATCAAAACAGCTGAGAGCAGTTATCTCTTGCAGATGTCATCATATCTGATTCTGTCATCGGGTATTTTGTTGGGAATACCCTATGGCTGATTGCAATCGGCTATTACATCTATGTGACATTCCTAGGATACAGTGGTGAGTAACACCAACTTCTTTTGTATTTGTTTGACTAAAAAGAAGAGCATGTTTTCAGGCTATTAGTCTGATATTAGCATATTATTTGTAAAGCAGAGGCTTAGCTGCATGTTGAAGTTATTCTTTCTTTGTGGTAAATGAAATTTGATAGAAATGTACCAGTCCATGTTTTCAGCTGGGTGGACATCTTAACCAAAGAATTTATATTCTCCACCTCACCAAACTCCCATCTTGTATTAGACCTGTAGCACCACAACTTAGTTTTCTTGTTCCTCTGTAAATCCACTTGAAGATATTTGCATTAGACAAAAATTCTGTAATGAGTTTAAGACCATAGTTTTAGGTAAAACAGTTCCCCAAGGCATTTTGAGATAACTGTAGGGCAGAGATGTCTGAGGAGGACAGCAGAGCAGAACTGGTTTTTGTTGCCTTGCCCCAAGGCTACTCTACATGAAGCACCTTATTTAAAGAGCATTATTTATACTGGCTTCAATATTGCTTCTGTTTCAGCATTGCCCTTTTTGAAGAACACAGCTATTCTTTTGTACCCGTTTGCTCTTCTCATCATGCTCTATCTGATCTCATTAGCATGTGGATGGAACTTCACCAAGATGCTTTGTTCCTTTTATAAATACAGAGTGAAATAAAACTAGGACTTCATGTATCTAATGTTTATTTTGTTTCTACCTTAGCCATTTTGACAGTAAAGAAAAAATTAAGAACATTTTGTAAATGATTGTAAATTTCTCTTTATTGTAGATAATTGTGTAAAAAAGTTTGAAGTGTCCTTTTTTATTAAAATATTTACAACAGTAAACATGTTAGCCATTTTGTTCAAATACTTTCTCAGTACATTCCTAAAAACAAGTTACTTGTACATTTCTGTAGCTTAAATTTAACTGCAACAACTCTATGTAGCGTAACTCTTACTGCAGATACTTTGCACATACTGGCATAAGCTCTACATTATGAGGGGTTTAAGTGACACCAAAAAGCAGTTTTCTTGAAGAGTAATATTGGAATACCTTGCCTTGGGACTGTGTGAAAGTACAGATCCTAACAGTGTTGTGATGGTAAAGCAACAGCTGTCTCTAGATACAGATCTGTCCTCTCCTTGTATGAAAGATTGTGAGAACAGATTTACTTTAGTGACTACTTCAAATATACATGGACAACTCTGGCACACAGAAGAAACAGTGATGAAAGGCACAATTAACATGACCCATATCAGGTTTCCAAAGATAGCAGCAAGTTTTAAACCCAATCTCTAGCAGTCCAGTGCTACATCCACCATTCTGAGTGGCAGGTCAATGAACATGGAAGGGAAGTACAGGTTGATTTGGCTACAGGGGTGGGCTCAAGGCAATGCCTGCAGCTGTGAAGTCCACAAGGCAGAAGTATAAACTGACCATCACAAACAATACCTTATGGAAAGTGAAGATGACAGCTTTCCAATGCAGTGTTCAGCATGAAACATGAGCACTAGGATTCAGTTTCCAAAACAACACAAGAGTAAACTGGTTACAGTAAGACAATTTCAATACTAGAATTTGATTTCTAAGGAAAAGCTATAATTTATCTTAAAATACCAAATATGCTGGCAGTGCATCTTACAGTACTGTGTGTTTCAGCCACTGTTAAGGCTTGAAGAGTTTCATGTTTCCCTCTCAGCAGACGCTGAGCAATGTTCTCCTTTAAACAAGGAAAGCACTGAACTGCTGATCCATGGAAGGTGAAGGATTCCAGTCGGGATCTGCTCCTTCCCTAGCTAACAGCACGAGCTCCCGTCCTGCAGGCAGCTGCAGCCTAACTGTACACCTTTTCCCTAATAGGAATCCTAGCATCACCGATCACCCACTTCAGTTCAACAGTAAAAACACTCTGTATTTAGTGCCCTGTGGTGCGATACCATTGAAGTACTTGCGGCCTGTGCACCTTCCCTTTAGAGACATCAATGTTTTTCCCCTTAAAAGGCTTCATCATTCTCAAAATTAAGCTACTTTAACTTCAAGAAGTTCACTGTTTACAGCAGAACTTAGGAAAACCCTTTAGAGACCACTAAGGTGGTCTGACCACTAAGGTCAGAAAGGTGACACTCAAGGACTAATTCACCAGGTCTCCATGGGCTATGTGTTTTACATCAGCAATCAATGCTAGCCTGAAAACACCAGTTGTTTAATAGCTTTCAGCCTTATGCTGGTGATTGTAAAGATGATTTAAAAACACAAGGACTTTTTTTTTCCCTTTCTACCTAGAGTTACTTGTTCTAGCTTTTTCAGAATACATCCTTCCTAGTATGAGCAAACGTAAAACCTTGGGTTCATGTATTTTAGGGGAGGAAGATTGAGAAGATTTCATTTTTCTTTTCCCCCATGAGACTAAAATAATACTTTCCAAGTTGGACGGAAACTACAAATTACTATGATACTTCATCTGGAGCAGGTACTTCCAACAATACAAAATACAGAGATGACTGAAATAATAATATATCTGGGAGGGAAAAAAAAAAAAAAAAGGAAACTGGTACACAGTTTCCAAATTTTTCCAAAGACTAATCACACTTCAGCTCATTCGTGGAACTGTGTTTCACACAGGCAAAGTATAAATTGCTTTGCTCTAAACTGACTCAAGGTATTTAAAAACTGCTTTGAAACAGCTAGTCAAGCAGTGATATGACAGAAGACTCCAGTCTTTTCTTGGTCCATGAATCACATCTGTCTTAATTTTTCTAAGCCATCTTTAAGTACAGAAAAAAATGAATATATCCATAGGAATTTTTTTCCATCAATGAAAACACACGGTTGAGATGCCTGCAAAAGCCCAAAGCCTTATGCAGTGCTTTAGAAACACAGTAATTATCACATCCTGTTCACATTATTTACAAAGTTTTCAGTAGGATGATCCACTGAACGAGCAAAGCAAGATTATACTGACAATCTTGTGTTTCCTTGGTCCCAAGCAATCCTGATCAGCTCAGAAAAGCAAATGTTCACATCAGCCAGTCTGTTTGGCATCCAGTATAAGAGGTTCATTTGCCCAGATAATGAAAGTTTCTGGCTATGCCTTTGGTTCCACAGAAGTTTGCTTTTCTGAAGTTTTAACAGCAACAGAAGGAGCTAAAAGGAGCATAGGATAGTGCAGGGGTTTTTTTAAACATTTTCCAGTATTGGATAACTCTTAAGATTCAGCGGCCTCGAGGGGATTTTTAAGGTCACAACAAAAATAACTTGAAATGGAATACATGTAGGGAAAAACTCCCTCAAAACAGGTTTAAGATGCTGTTTAAGATCTCTTATGGTAATACGGTCCCTTACGATTGAGATGTACAGGAAACATTGACCCAGTCACAAAGAGTACCCAAACTAAAGGCTGATGAGCCAAACAGTCCAGGTGTTCTTGCTTCACAATACTTCCAGGCAGGAGATTTGCACCACTTTAGCCTGACTTGGGGATTGGAATTTAAAGGTACAAAGCCCAGAACAGCTGTCTGCAGAAATAATCTACCTGATCACACCAGCTCTGAATTTACCTGGAACTATGAAACAGAATTTGTATTCATGTGGCACATTTATCTGGACAGCCTGTAAGTTCAGGAACATTGAACGTATTGAAGCAGCCCAGAGTATTTTCAACTCCTGCTACTATAATGTAATAAAAATGCATCAATCTTTAGAAAACAACCCACATTTTACCATGCACTAGTTTAATTTCTTGTCTTGGATAAATTTCTTCTCAACATGTTTCAAAACTAAATATACTACTAACCAGTCTTACAATCAACATTATATGGGTTCTGTGTATTTAAATATATTAGCAGTGATTCATCTTAACTGCTGTGAAACGTCAGGAACAGTGATGCTTTGAGAATAAGCACACAGCTTTCTTACAGAAATGGTACCAGTAAACTTCCAGACTCATGGAAAACAGAAAAGGTCACTGTCAGCAAAACTAATTATATACTAGGAAACTGCAATATCTAATGTATTTCTGCAGTCTGGATTGTAATAAATAACCCTAGTTTAAATAACTTGCATCATTCATTCACAGACACAGCTGAGAAGAAAACCTAAATACTTTCTCCGACCTTTGCTAGCTGATGTGTGATAAAAAGCCATTGCATGTTGGTAATTTGATGGCAGGGCATTATACAGGAAACAAATGGGGCTGTAGCACCACAATAAGCTAGAGTCACACAGGATTCAGAGCCTAGTCACCCACATTCCTAAATCGAGGAATAATCCTAATTCAGGTGACCAGTGCTTATCTTATGCCCTCAGTGTCTGTGGGCAACACAAGCTTTCCAAGTAACATTTTATTTACACCACCTGATACAATCAGAAAAAGTAAACAAGATCTGCTTGGTAACTTATCTTTCTTGATTTTACATCAGTCAGTCTAAACAGAAGGTCTTACCTCTGTGTACAAATCTTGTCTTCCCTGTGTCCCCAGACAACATAGCTAAACCAAAACTACAACAATCTGTAGAAGTAGTTAAGTTCTTCAGCTTGAAAATTGCTGAACTGTCAAAGCTATGGCACAATTCTCCAACAAGGCAAAAGAGAAGACAGGCTGACACTATAACCCAGTGGTGAGGGTGTGATGGAGAGGCAGGTTTAGGTTCCTCCTCCTTATATCATGAAAGAGAGGCCAAATCTATCAGCCAAACTTTAATGGGGAAGTACAAATTCAAGACCCCTGCTCTAGATCAGGGAACCTGCAACTGGTTTTGTGAATCTGTGCCCTGATCACAAAGACAATAAAGGTAATTTCCAACTTAAGTGATCCTATGATTCTGTGTTGGGGGTAGCAAGAGTGTGGATTTTTCCACAGGAAAGCTGGCCAGCTTTTGAGATGTCAGTTACAGGAGACTGGTTCACAGCACAACTGAGAATACCCAAGCCAGTGTGGATGCCTCCCTCCAATGTCAATCAGGCACTTCATTCCTATTAAAGGGAGGAATTCCTGCCTCTCTTTATCCCGGCCATTTTTGACTAACTGAATTTTTCCCATGCCTGAGTCCTTACACATAAGCAGCTAAGCAGAAGGACTCTTTAGAAAAGCAGCAGCATTAGTGCTGCAACAGTTCCACTCTGATTGTAATCCAGACTATATTCTGCTCCTGACTGAATTTCTGGTTCATTTAAGATCACTGTTGTTTCCCTTGAAATGAAAAGGCAGGGTACTAACTTGAGGCCAAATTCAGTTCTTACTATAAAGTTAGCACGAGTTACCATACTGATCCATAAAGGAATCAAACTAAGACTTTGCTCTTAAACAAAGGAAGAAAATAAACTGGAACTACTCACTAATGTATCCAAAATAAACACTGCAAAGACAGAACTTTTTAAAAGGAGACCTCTGTAAATCAAATGTACCTACTGTTCATTCATTTGATAAAAGGTAACCTCTTGTCACTCCAAAGCAAAGCTGGAGAATGGTTTTCTTTAGTGCAGAAAATGAATTTGTTCAGTCTAGGAAATGTTTACAAATATTTTTAGAAAGAACTGGTTGGGAGTAAAAAAAATTCTTCTAAAATGCAATGGATTCAATCTAAAATCACTGCAGATTTAGTACATAATATGAAACAAAACATTTCAACATGCTTTTCATGTGTCTACAAACTGTACATAGTGGAATTTCATAGCCCCAAAGAAGAATGCTCTTCAGAACTCTGTTTATGCCTCTGAACATCATTCAGATTCTATGTATAAAACTACATAATTTAGAAACTTAATCTTGTTTTTTAAACATGGCAGTATATTTGAAATATGGTATTAATTTATGTTTGCATCTCGAAAGAAAAATGTAGAAAGATAACTTAAACTAGAGAATTCATAAAAAAACTATATCAATTTAAAATTTTACTGCATAAAAATATGTACTTTTCAAATTATTTCAATAAATTAAATATCCCTAGCATTTTTAATATATATCCCTGACAGTCTATAAAAGAGGGTTCTTGTTATAGAAAATAAATGGAACTCCGAAAGTACCCCCTTCATAAAACTTATTTAACAATAATTATATTTCTTTTTCTTCAAGGAATGTAACAATATGTACAACTCTATATTACTATACTATCAAAATAGTACAGGTTAAGCGTAGCAGGGTTCTGCAACCATAAGATGGTAAAGTCACATTACAGTGGAGGACAACTTGAGCCTCGGACAAACGTTATCAGTGTGGAGCATCAGTTTCTGGATGGATCAGATAAGAAGGGGTAAATACAATCTTCTCATCTACAGTAGATTTCACAAGAGGTAGAGTTCAAGTGAAAAAGAATGACATTTGGAATAAGGTGCATGCTCAGTATTTTCAATTTGTGACTTGCTAAAGATGTCGGACTTTATAGGAAGAATTTTCAATTATTCTTTCTTTTTCCTCTAAAGCAGATTTCCATGATCAGTTTGTAATCTTTTTAATATGAATCTGAAATAGAGAATCAGAAAAAAATAAGTCATGGTTTAGTGTATTACATTTCTCAGTAATGAGGTAACTACTTTTAGCATTAGCCAAAAGTCCGAGGTTCAAAATAAAATGAAGAAATCTCCCATTCACAAGTTATGTTTTTCAATGTTGTACCACCGCTTACCTCATTCAGAATTGCCCAGACAGCTGAATTTTGTATCACTGAAAGCCGGAATGATGAAATAGGATTTAGGCTGGGGTCAACTGTTCCTTCAGCTACACCGTTTTCAAACTTCCCTGCAAAAGTACATACTCAATTGAGTCCTGGTCAACAAACTGAAGTACAAAATCCAGAAAATGTGTCTGCATTATCACAATTCACAGCATCATTGTGACAGAATCACGGTGAAACTAGTATCGTTCCCAAAATAAAAGGCAGTGAGTGATTTTGACATCAGATACAGTTTTGCAGCAGGAAACCTTATGAGGCACATCATCAGCACACACCAATCTGAACAGGATTACACATAAGAATAAAAGCTTTGAAACTGTCTAAAAGCATTAGTATCTCGAACTCAGTCAAGATTTTGGCACAGGTATTCATTTAATATCACAGAACTAATATGATGCCTTTGGCATATGTGTTTTCAAATAGGATTAAGGACCAGGGATATCATTCATGCATAACGTATTCCTCTTTAAAGCATCTTCAATTATATTAGGATGACTAAGAATTCAATTTAAAAGCCCAGTTAGACTTTACAGTGAAACCATATAGACAACTGTAATTTATTATGACAAAAAATATCCTTCCATTACAACAGGACTGCCCAAACTACATCCAGAAACTAATTAAAATCCCTGTGTAAAATTTCTCTTCCTTGACAACATGTATCCAGGCACCTTCCCCAACAGCTGTTGAAATGCAAATCTCATCCTGTGATGAGACAGCTGATTGTCTGCAGGGTGGGTTCAAATCCAGGCCAAGCACACAACTCACACCAAAGCACTTGTGCAGTCACAGGACAGAGGAGGTAATCTTACAAAACCTGGAAATGCCTCTATTATACTCTAGGTGATCAGTCCTGGCAGAAAAGTTGGATGTAGCAGCGCTACAACTAAGAATCACAAGACATCTCTGTTTAGTACATCAGTCTCTGAAAATAATTAGTAGACACAATATTAAGGAAAGCCTATGGGGTCATGTACTCAAAAAATAATGATAAAACCTCAGATTCAGGTTTGTTTTGGTTTTAATAAAGATGTCTATTAGAATTGCAATAGTAAGAATACACATTTTTTTCTACTGTTACATACCTATCCTGAAGTAACCATCCTCTAAGCGTTTGTCTTTGGTTTCTTTGCTTAATACCAGTTCTTCACTCTAGAACAGCAAAACATAAACTAGATCATTTATTTTGACATATGACTGCCAGAGAAAGACAAACACATCTCCACTCTTCTTACATATTCACCATCCCTTTTTTCCAAACAATTAAGAACAAGCCTGGAATATAGTTATTTATAGCCTTTGACAAGTCAACACACAAAACCCCCCAAAAAACCAAACAAAAAACCCAAAACAAAATCAAAACAAAAAGGAAACAAACAAAAAACAACAACAACAAAAAACCCCCCAAAAAACCAGCAAAGAACAAAAACAAAACAAAACAAAACAAAACATCAAGAAACAACCAAAAAGCAAGAGCAGCAGTGTTCCAGAACTGAACAATACTTGGCGTCAAAGGAGAAATACCAAGTACTCCAAGTGCCCCATGAAACTCACATGGTAATTACCAGGTGAACAGAACACTTCACACATACTGGCATACACAGCAGGAGACAAGCAAAGGCAAGACCTGTCTTCTTTTCCCGTGGCTTAACAAGAGCTTTCTCTCTTGGGCAAATGAAAACTTACAGCTTATTCTTTAAACTAAGACTTTTAGTGAAATGGAAAGCCATCAGACCAACGAGGGAAGCACCACAATTATCAGTGCCTCACTATATGGATGGGGATCAGTAAGTTTTTTTTAATAAGCACAAAAAACAATAATTATAGAGCAGAGCTTGAAAAACAGCTTGAAAATTACAACCATTATCCAATACTGAAAGACCCACTCTAAGAATTTTCCAGGAATTAATTAAAAATACTTGGCAAAGTGGAGATTAAATTGATCAGCTTTTTAATTCCGATTTTGAACTAAGGCTGCTGAAAAAGTGGTGGAAATGTTTTTGGTTATTTATTTGGGGGGCAGGTGTTTTGGTTTTATTTGTTGGTGGTGGTGTTTGGGGCAGGTTTTTGTTATAGGTTGTCTTGAGGGTTTTTTTAGTATGCTGCTTGAATCCCAGGCAAATCCAGTCTGGGGGTACTCTGGTTTCTAAGGGTTGTTTTTTGTTTCTCTGAATTCTACTTAAGGAAGATCAGGGTTAAAATACTTGAATGAGTTTCTAGCTCTACTGAAGTCCAGGGTGGAGAAACAGGGCCCTCAGGAGCTGCTGTCCTCAGCTGACAATATTTTACTGACAATATTTTCTGCTGACACCAGTGGCTTAGGAACAGGCCAGATGCAGAATTTCCTGTTTATCTTTTCCACAAATTGCATCAATAACAATAGAACCTCTGTAGCACTACTTCCTTAAGGGATGCTCCACTGAGGGACATTCCACAGCCGAGTAAAGCCAAAAAAGAGATGCCTGATGAACATTTTTGCTCATTATCTTGTGCATTCTTGTATCTAGGGCTTAGATGAATTGAGGGCTGCTGCTGGTTTTGTGGTTGAATGTATTTCTACAGGTCTAGAGAAACAAACCCCTCAGATCTTATGACGTAATATCCCATATGTCATGTTGTATAATTAGAATCAAACTAACAATTTTCTTTTTAAGGATGGGAATAGTAAGAATTTCCTATTTTTGCCTGCTCCAAGGAGGACAGACAGGGAAAAAGGAGATGTGAACTCCTCCATGATTACTTACTTCAAAAAAATAGATAAAAATAATGTTAACAAAAAAAAAAAAAGGTTCAACATATGGCAATTTCAGCATAGATTTCAAGATTCCTACACCAGGTATATGGGGGAAGACAGACATACTTTGCCATTTTAATACTAAATAAAATAAACTTGTCTGAAGTAATATCATAATCCTCTCAGTCTTTTGTGATATAAATAATTAGCCATAATGTCTAGTTGAAGAAAAAGAACCCATACCATCTGACTTGAAACAAGAATATACTTTAGATAGTGTAGTACTCTCCTGTGGTAAAACTGACTGATTTATGGGGAAAAAAATCCAGGAACTGGGAGACAGGAACACATTCTGTTTAATAATCTATATATTTTGGTATCTAGTGGGTTTGGATGTGTATCAGTCCCTAAGACTTTTTTATTAAGTCAAATAGCAAATTGACTTAGGTTTCCCATTTCCCAAAATACACAGGAGAGGGAAGATTGTTTATTTTGTTTTAAACAGTAGCAATGAAGTGGAAGAAAATGACCTTGTTCACCTCGAAATTACCATCAGCACTTGTAGCACACTGCACCTGAATGAACATCTGAATAGTTACAATAGTCTTCTGTGAATATACCCAATTAAAAGAAGGAATAGTATGAGAATATCAGAACATCAAGTTCATTCAGTTAAAAGAAGCATTTATGTCTCCTCACCTTGTTAAGAAAGTCAATAAAGAGACTTTGATTTTATCCTGTAATGGAGAAGACACAAATCAAAAAATTCATACCTGAAAAGGCAAAACTTCTACAGTTGTGTTTAGAAGTATGTCTCCTGGATGCTCTGGATTGCCACTGTGAAACAAGTACCTATAAATGAAAAGGAAAAAAAAAGATAGTCTGCATACATTAGTCAGAATCCACTGTGTTACTGTCTTACATGTTAATTGTCACATACAGATGTTACAAGGATAAACATAATTTTTATATTGGGCCTACATCAGCTGGGGCTAAGATGGTTTCACATGTTACTGTAATTGGGACAGGTCAAGTTTTTCAGTTGCTAAAGAGTTATTGGGCAATATTTTACAGAGGAAGGGAGTTTTCATCATCTGCTCTTGCCAGATTGCATTACACAAAGCTGTACTCATTACTGCCTGGCACACACTGCTATCACCTCCAGAAGGAGGAGCCCTGCCTTCCTTCAGCCTCTCCCCAGCACATCACCCTCTCCCTGTGCCCACAAGATGAACTCTGCAGATCCATTCTGAAACAGTTCTGGGAATTTAGCCAAGTCAATATTTTGCCAGGTGAGTGTTCCCCAAGTCCATCTCTCCACCATGATTCATTGCAAAACCTCATTGATAATTGTGCCAGGAACTCCCAACCCATATCCACACCCTTCATGTTACCTGAATTCAAACTTCTATTCCAAGGACAGATTTAAGAAAAAAAAGCCCTCAAAAAAAACGAAACCACAAAAGCCTGGTTTTGACATGTATAAACACATAAAAAGGACTTTTTGAAACCTGTACAAAGTTCCCATTACTCTCACTCAGTTGTGCAATTTTTTTTTTTCAATTGGACAGAGGAAATATGTTTGAAACATTATCTAAACCATCCCTATCAGTATCAATCAGTGAAGTGTTCAGATTCTAGCTGCCCACTCTGAACAGCTTTTGCAGTACTGCACATGTGTAGATTATGTTACAAAAGAGACAGCTTAATTTCTCTTTCTTTATATATAGCAGGAGCTTCATGTTATTCAGAACATGTATTATGTAAACCAGTAATAATATTTTTTTACCACTAGGTGGAATCAATGCTTGAAAATTGTTCACTACTTGCCATTTTTTCTAGTGGACCGGAGTTAATTCAGATTACTGTCATAAACTAATTAGATCCTACACCTACTCAGATGCCACTTTTAGGAAGACTATTTTATTATGTTTAAATGAATATGTAAAAATCTATCAACACATTTCAAACCTTTCTTCAATTGGAACTTAGATGGTGCTTACTGTTAATTTCTCTTTGACATTAAATATGTCACCAGCCAGAGACAAAATTAGTTCAGAAATTATCACTTGATTAAAATTAAAAACATTAGCTCAATTTGCAATTGATTAGGATGCAGTTAGAAATGTAAATTGCAGCTTGTCTTTATCCAATATATCTGAAGCCAGGTTGAACACCTTCCATTAGTCCGTACTCCATAGCTACAAGACAAGGAGAAGAAAACAGCGCTCTGACCCTGACTCAGAAATGTCTGTGACCCCAAAATGATAGAATATTTTAAGAAAATGCACACACATGTAGAACATTTCTTTTATCAAGGCTCAGAAAAGGAGCAACCCCTCACATTGTGATACAAGAAAGCCACACTGATTTCTATTGCACTGGTTTCAGAAGAACTGCATAATTGTACTGGAAAACAGAACTGGACTAAATAAGCCTCACTACTGTGTTTCAAGAAAATAATTTCCACACTGTGCTTTAATGTAAAGGTTAGTTAATTTCAAAGTATACCTGCTACCTAAAACACCCACAGTTCTTCCAAAACAATTCTTTTGACTTTTTCTAGACATTAATGACATCCAAAAAACTCCAACAATATTTTTTTTCTAGGAAGATGCCTTCATTGTACATCTCAATAGTAAGCAAAACAAAACTGTCAAGAAAACTGACTGAACTAATAGAACTAACTAGCCATTCCTTAGTCTGTCAGATATCCTAAGCATACTGGCCATTTTTTCTCTTGAAAACAGTGAAAATTTTAAGGAAACTTAATTTAAAATGGAAATAATCAAACGCTCGCTGTCTAAGGTGAGCATCAAATGCTCCACCCAAACCACAGACATGCTGCCCTTCTGCTTTTCCTCAGCACTTATGTCTGAGAAGACACACCTAAAAATCCACAAAGAACCTCCCTGTGATCTGGGGTCACTGTGCTCTCAATGAACAGTAATTGGCTTTAGAGGTTTGGATGGGTTTTTGGGGGGAAGCAGTAGCAGTGAGGGCTTTGTTTATCCACAAGGGGCTGTCATTTATTTATTTGGGTTTGTTTGCTTGTTTTTAAAAACAACCCTGCAAGTACACAACCAGAGCCAACCATTTCTCCTACTGTGCTATCAGCTTTGAGACTGAGATGCAGCTTCCTCCCCTCAGGAGTTGTCATTCCATTAGAGCAATGCTCTCCCGAGTTGGCACAGTGCCAGAGCAATTTACAGCAGTAATTAATCAAACCCGATCTCCATGTAATCAAACCTGCTGTTTTAGTGTATTTTCTATAACTATCTGTTAATCCATATGCACACACAAATGTAACACATGCACATGTCACATTTTAAATTATGTTTAGAAAGGAAGGGATATTTTTATATCTGAGCCTTGCTTCAACACTTGACAGATAACACCTACTTAGACATTAAAAGTTACACAGATTGAAAACAGAAGCTTAAATACACACACAGAGTCAATCCATATCTATGATAAATATTTTGTTTAGAACTAAAATTTACCAATTACCAATTTGAAATAAAATTTAATTTATGAACAAACACATTCTCCAGCTCGTAAAATAAGTGTCATTAGCTATTCTTTTGTAAAACTTGCTTTTCTGACAGGGGAGATTTTCCAATGGAGATTCTTTGGAAATGGGTTGACAGAGTAAAACTCATTTCAAAACAAAGGTCAGTTAAACCTCCCATTCAAAAATCCTTGAAATAGCTTTTAAGGAACCTGTACTACCTCCCCAAACCTTTTGGGTTTGCACTTTGTATTTGCCAAGACTTTTTTTACAAACTTTCTGTTATGATAGATATTTAACTGGATGAGAGAGTATTATGAGTTTCTCCCTCCCAGGTGGAGAGAAAACTCTTATGTCCCCTAACTAATGAACTGATTTATTCATCTGGTATTTTTTAAGTAAAGCAAACATTTCTAGAAACCACAGAGACATTTGCAGGACATTTAGCGTCCTCATCAAATCACTAATGTAGAGTAATCCAGCTGATAGCCCTAGGATTACGAGGTTGCTTCCTTTTATTTAATTTCTGCACCAGTAGTAAGATGTCTGGCCTGGTCCTTTTTTATTTCAAGGGAAACACTAGCTTATAACTGGACTGCATGACCTTAAATGTCTTTTCCAACCTAAATGATTCTATGAGTCTACAGTTTTCAGTCTGTGATAGGTATTTCTCAATACAGATACTGAAGGACCTGGGAATGGCTTTGCTTTCAATTGCTAAATTATTTTGCCACCTGTCATGGGATTTACACACGATAGTCCATGTAAAGAGGAAAAACATGCACTTTTTTTCGTAATCACTTAGCATTTTTCTTAGAGTAGAATCAGTAAGATTTCCTTGTCTACCTTCTGAACCATTCCTTCAAATAAAAATTCTGAAAGCAATGGATCTTTAAATATAGTAATCCCAACCAAACACAAATTCACCTAAACTTTAAAAACCCAAACACTACTATTGCTTATGGAATATTGCTTCATTACTTTCTTAATTACAAAATACAAACATGAACACAATTGAACATTTTTGATCAAAGGCATCAGAGAAAAGTAATTCTAACTTATAATTCTTAAGTATAGTACTAATGTATCTGAATCTAAGAGAACCTTTTCTGCTGGCAGTGCCATTTTAAAGAGTCACAGGTCAAAGATAATAACCAGCTACTCTAGATATTCAAACCTCCTCTCTACTAGAAATAATTAAATGTATGAACTCACTTACATTCATTTTGCTCATGACCTCAATATGGTATGAGAGTAAGAGGAGGCTAAGTTTTAATATTTCATGTAGCATTAAAAAATGCACAAAATTTCAAGACCACTGAAGATTTAAAAACAAATAAACCCACAAACAGAAAAAAACCCCACCAATCACCAACCTAAATGGAGCAAACTCAAAGCTGCAAAGAAAACTTCTGTTTTCATACTCAGTGACTTCATAATTTACCCAGGCTGAGGGGTTGAGTTGTTGCCATGGAGCTAGATACACACGTAAAATCAAGACAGAGAGGGGAAAACCCCCCAGCCAAAAAGCTGAAACAAATATTCATACACATCCTAACATATAAATGGAGGGGAAGGCAGAAGTGATTATTATTTGATCACTGACAAAAGATACCATTAGTCTGCTAATGCAGTTAACTATTAGGGTACTTTAAAAGCCCACAGTCAGGTTCAGAACCCCTCCAACAATGAGCACCCAGAAAGATTCTCACCTTTCGTAACATCCCCCAGAGGATGGATAAATTAATATTACTAATCTGAACTGTTGACATTAATATTCTTTTAATAGCTAAATATTTTCATCACCTGTGCTTTCAAACAAAAAAAACCAAAAAAAACCATGAATGCCTCTACCTGCCCCCTATCTTGCTTATAAAGGGATGTATCTCTCTTTTTTCTCTCATATCCAAGCATATTTAGGCCCAAAAAACTATTATTCTCTCTATTACACAATTTGATTTCTTTTAGGTGTTAAAAAAATCTTCTATATTTTATTTAAACAAAAGTGCCAATTATTTTTTCATCTATAGAAAGTATTCTAACTACATGTTCTAATTAAAATAGAACTGAATATACAATAATTTTATTAGTAAATTATGGCAGTTTTATAAAAGGAAGCAATATACAAAAATACTTTAAACAGCACAATTCACATCCACTGTCAATATATCTGGGTTTTGTCTTGAAGGAAACAAGTTATCTCACCTGATGCTAAACCTGATTCTAAGAATATAAGAATGCAGGCTTTTGTGCTCTGTAAATATCAGGAATCAAAACCTTTCCTTCCCATATCCTCCTTACATCTCTTTTTAGCAATCTGATGTATTTTAGTCTATCCCATTTTCAGAAAAGTAAAGTAAGTAGGAAGGCAGAGAGGAAATGTTTCCTTCCACATTGGAACAAATTATCCATAGCAACATGCAGCCTTAGAGCTGTTAATTCTGCACAACATGAATTTCTGTAAAAGCAATATTCAGTCAGCAATTTTTTGGCTCTCTACAGATGCCATCATCCACTGCAAGAGTCATTATTCACCAATTCTTTCCAGCATTTTTGATCACTGGATGCAAATGTGGTAAAAAGAAAACTAATCTACCTCCTTTGTGTCACTTTCCCAGAATCCTAATTAGGAAGTGTTATTCTACTGTCACTGGAAACCAGTATTAACCATGCACTATTTCCTCATGCAAAACACAAACAGAAGATGAGTAATTTCTTTTCCTTCTCTCAAGCTCAATTTATTCTCCTATTCTTCATGCCTCTTACTAAGTCATTTGAAAAAATTGCTTATACTTCCAAAAAAAAGTGCAATTCCTCCAGTCTATATATATGCATCTGCCAAGTACTCACAATAGGTAAGCAATGTAGTGGAAGCTTTTGTTATATATATATTTTACATATATTTTTTGTTATATATGTAACTTCTTGTTATAATTCCAAATTTGGAAAGAACTCCCTACAAAATAAGAAGAAATCCCCTGGCCTCTCCAAACAACACAAAACAAATAATACCCCCACCCTATTACCTTCTATGCAAAGTTCCTGGTAAGATTTCACTTCCTCTGACAAAATGAGCCCATCTAAGTGTCTTTATATAAATTGGCCTGCATGGGTTGAATTCACTATTTTCACATAAGTGTCGACCCAGTGCACCTAAAGGAGTGAACTTTCTCATGTTTGTCAAATGGACCACAAAGTAGCTTGACTGAAAAGGTGATGGAAGGATTTTGGGGCGTGGTCTGAATCTGTTTTAACCATCACATGCCTAAGAAATTAATTCTCTCACACCACTTTGAAACTCAATCTGAATCTTTTGGTAAGATTACCTGTACCACTTCCTAACCCTCTTCCCCTGTGCAGTATGTGTAGAAGGTATTTAGCTGTGTAAGAAGCTCTCATTCTCTGGTCTACTCTTCTACTGTTTCCCAGAAGGACTATGACATCCACTTTCTAAAGCTGCACTGTCTCTCTGGAGTGAGCTCACATCAACTGTAATTAAAAAGTCTAACATTAATTTTAAATTTTTCATTTTGGAGGTGGTTTGGGGTATTTTTTCTATTGCATGGATAGCTTTTTTTTTGTTTGCACTTTTTGCTGGGGGTGATTGATTGCTCTTTTACAAGCTTAATTCTGCTGATTTTTTAATCCAGTGAGATGTAGAAAGGCTTTGCTGGGGTTTTGAATTTAGTATGTGTGAACATATATATGTGGGTGTATGCATGTAAACATTTTTTACCCACCCAGCTTGGCTGGAGAAGCACAGATAATTCCCTCCAGTTTTCTTATACACTGGCATTTGCCACCATTTGAAATTGCACTTAGGTATGTGACCTCATCACAGGCTGGAAAGATGCAATTATGACATCTCAGAGACTCCAGTTCTTCTGGAAATCACGTGAAGTATTTTAGAGTATCTCAAGTGGCATTAGACATCTAACATTTTGGCAGCAGCATTAAGCCTCCAAGATTTCTGACTAAGAACTACAAATCCAGGAACACTGCCAAGTACACAAATCTTGGATATTAGTACCATTAAGGAAGAAGCAGCATGTCCTTGGCTTAGGCAGCTCTTTTCTTCTGTCTCTGATCCATACTTTGAGGTTTTTTTCCCTTTTCATATGAAGTTCTTGCCTCATTGTTATGGGCAGAATTCCATGCCCAGAGCAAACCACATCAGTTCCTAGGAGCTTGCCTGCCAAATCCCTGCTGTCAGTGCATCCATTTGAGGATGTTCTACTCATTAGTACAGAAGCTTATGCAAACAGAGAAACCAAAGTCCTCAAATTCTCTTTTATGGACACTAAAAGTATTATCATACCTGAAATATACTGACAAACACCAAAACATTTAAAATAATACACTCGGAGATTTTCGAATATTTCCTGTCAACTGACATGACCATTACAAGCTTCATAGAATGGTGCTGCACTTTATTAGCATACATCTTTAGAATCAGAATTAAAGATTATTTCTAAATTATACACTCTATGGGTATGCACTTACATAGTTCTTGAGCTAACACTGTCCATAAAAGGTTTAATGTATTGGGCTGAAGGGGAGGTTCTACACTGAACAATGATTATGAACAAAGAACAGCTTACACAGCAGGCAAGTCACTGCTGTACTCATCTAAAACCAAAACAATTTTGCAGGTCCCTAGGTTTTGAGTGGTTGTTACTGCAAAAGTAAATGACGAGGAAGTTCCATTTCCAGTTTTGGAAAGCTGTTAGGAAGTTTTTCCTCTGTTGTACTGCATTTGATCTTGTATCTCTGCAGCCACAGGAGGACTTGCATCCCATAGGATGGATAATTAATTACATTCTGGATACATATAGGACTGACTGCTATGATACTTTTTTGTACTTTAAAAAAAAATCATTTTATATTTCACTGTTAGAGAACCCGTTTTAAAAGCTGCCTTTATTTTCCCTTACAAAATATCACGTACCCATCTGTCACTTTTTATGCAGGTATTTTTTAGCACTGTCACAATAATTTCAAAGCAGACAAAATAATGTATATGTTTAGTTACCATGAGTCCAACAAGATACTATTCACACCCAATACACTGATTTTCTAGCTTAAATAGTCAAATACGTATTTTCTTGCATGACTATTAATTCTGTTGTGAGAAGATGCCATGGGAAATATAAGTGAGGTTAATGTCATGGGTTCCCTGCAATTCCAGTGTCCAGAATACAGAAAATTAGATGAATAGTCCCATATGCCCCATTGGCATAGTATCTATGCCAATATCAAAGCGCAAGCTGGTAAATGTAATTTACAAGGTGATTTCTCAAAGTATCAGTTTCAGTATGACTGAAAATCCAGTCAGCAAGTTGTACCTTATAAATCACTTTATTAATAGTCAATGTCACATTAGGATGACTACTCAGTAACTTACAAGGAGAGGCCAACCAGCTACGGGGCAATGATAGAGTTCAAAGTAGCAATGTGGGGGGAAAGAAAGGAAAAAACCCAACACTATAAGCAAAACCACATTGCTTCTCCCCCCAAAAAAGTAAACTGCTAGTCCTTTTGCAAATATTCAAAGTAACACTATGAAGCAGTATTGCAGAAGAATCTGGAGCACAAGTCCTGAGGAGCAGCTGAGGGAGCTGGGGGTGTTTAGCCTGGAGAAAAGGAGACTCCAGCTCTCTCCAAATGCCTGAATGGAGGTTGAAGCCAGGTGAAGGTCAGTCTCTTCTGCCATGTCTCAGTGGAAAGGACAAGAGGAAATGTGTCACAGTCGTCTGGGTCTTTGAGGCATCGTGACCGTCCCTGCCAGAAGCGCCTTTACAAAGGCACGCAGCGTGCCAGGCGCACAGGTGCTCTCCGGTAGGGGGGAGCGATTTCAGCTCCTTGTGAGAAGCTGGCAAGGCAGCTTCGTGCTGGAGAAAGGTCAGGCAACACAGAGAAGGATGACACAAGACGGGTTCTTCTTCTCCTCAGCCTCCTTTATTTGACGGCTCCAGGGTCCGAAGAACCCCGAAAGCCGGGAGAGCTCAGCTTTTATTTGCAGCTCTGAGGGTGGGGATAAGAACTGGGACCAATAGGAACTAGACACTAAGTAACTGATAACAGCAACAACGAGCTGGGAAAGAACAATCTGCATTGGGAGAGCAAAGGCTCCTGGGTGTATTCACTTTTCTCACCCTAACTACAGAGGCTGTCCGTCCAGAAGACTCCCTGGGGTAAAGGCCAGCTATGTTGCAACAGCCGGTAGGCTGCAGGACTCTCTATGATAGAGAAACCTCACAAATCATTTCTTCTCCATGGAAGAGCCATGTTATCTAGGCAAACTCCAAGGACTAACACAAAAACAGCCTTAAGTTGCATCAGGGGAGGTTTAGATTAGATACCAGAAATATTTTCTTCGCCAAAAGACTAGTGAGACATTGGAATAATGTCCAGGGAGGCGATGGAGTCGCCATCTCTAGAAGTTTCCAAGCGGCAACTGTATGTGGCACTCAGGGATAGGAGTGCTGGGTTGATGGTTGGACTAGATGACCTTGAAGGTCTCTTCTAACCTTAATGATTCTGTGAAGCATTTACACACAGAAAAAATGAGCCTCCTATTTTAAAAATATAAAGCAAATTTATACATGTACTAGTGGAGTTATGATGAGTTTTGGTTTTCAGTGTTTCTTTTTTTTCCACTGTATAAAACACACTTGTCTTTTTCCCCGCAACTTTTTTCTTTAAAGGTCAGCATTTGAAATCCATTTATACTGAAGCAAACCTGAAGCCTTCTAAAAATATCCATTCTAAATTCCTATTGCAGAACAACCATAAGTTATGCACTTTCAAGGGCTTTCTCAAAGTAATTAGTGCATATGTTCTTTGAAAACAACATCAGATTTGTGTCAATCACACCTAGAGGGAAGACTCTGAAACTTAGTCAAAGATGAAATGGTTGTGATGATGAGAGACATCAGCATCACTTTAATGCTGTAATGGAATATCTTTCTCAAATGTGTGTTGACTGGTTCATAAAGAAGCTCTTAAAATATAACTGTCAATTTTAATAATTAAATCTATGCTTGGAACAGCAGTGTACATACCAAAACAGCAAAGTGGATTTCATTAATTACGTAAAAGCCTGAGGGAACAGAAATTTAATATTTTTTATCTTTACAATGTAGACTGTTTTGAGCATTTAGAGAACAGTCCATCCCTTTACTAAAAAAAACAAAAACAAAAAAACCCCCAAACCTAAAAAAAAACCCACCAAAAAACCCCCCAACCAATCAAAACCAAACGTACCTTCAACACTGTTATGCAATTTGTTTTTAAGAGGAACATCCTTCAATCTACTTTCCTTCTCAAGGATTTTCTACTGAAAGAAATGCATATGTTTTCTTATTGCAAAGGATGAGACCCTAAGTTACTATTAAGGGATTTAGTGCTTTGGCTGGAAAACTTTTGCTTGGAAAGAACCTAGAAAGCTTCAGTAGAAGAGCTGTCACTAAAGTAAGCATTAGAATGTTTCAATTTACACATTCCTGTTCTCCAGGTGTGGTTTAGAACGAGCACCATCTATTTTACTGTTCAATATTCAGCAGGAATCTGCCAGGGAGGTCTTGCATAAAATAGGCACAAATGTTACTTGCTGCTCAGTGAAGTGAGCTCAGTTCTCACTTTAAGTTAAGAGATCCTTGACAGTGTTATCCCTGACAATATTCTCAGATCTCAAAAATTAAATATTTAAAGATTTAATGAAAGGTAATTACTGAACTGCAGAAAACTCAAATTCAGTTCAGCAAAACATTTCGTGTGGAAAAATAAACTATAGGAACAAGTCAGTGCTCTGTCACAGTGTAATAGATGTGCCATTTATTCAGTCAGAGCTGTGGTCAGTATTTCCATTAAAAAACTTCTTAATCACAAATTTATTATGGGAGGTACTAAGCAGTTACCTCAAATTGACTTGGCAGACAAGATTTCCTTTAAATTCAAAGAGCTCCTTTAATACTCAGAGAAAAAGAAAAAAAGAAAAAGCCTGTTGCATCTTTTCACAGACACAAGATCACTATCAAAAGTCTGTTTTCTACTCTTAATTCCCACCATTAGATTCATTTCCCCACCAGGCAGGTCTTCCTAATGCTTGGTCCATTTTCCCTTTTCTGGGTTTCAATCTGCCAGTCACAGTTTTATTTTGGACTGCCTCAGTAAGCATCCTTGAAATATCAGGAAACTCCACTGCTCTACTAGACCTGCACTTGCCAAATTCTACAGCTGCTGCTTAAGTTACACAGACAAAAAAAACAAGTCCCCAGTAATTTGAAAATACAATATCTGTAATTCTAATTATTCACTGACTTCAGAAAGGTAAAATACTGTATTTTTGAGGACACTGTGGCAGCGGCAATAGAAGCTAAAAGTTTTGAAATGGCTTACAACGATAGCTGAATAGGTAGCATTATTCAAACTTACAGACTTCCTTTGAGTAAGCAACAGAATGCAAGATTTCACCTTTCTTCTAAAACTAAAATGCACTTCAATAAATAAAAATAACAAAACAAACAAGGAAAAAACCAAAAACAACAACCCGCATATCAAACAACCAAACAAAAACCAAACCAACCAACCAAAAAAAACCCAAACCAAACAAAAAATCCCACAAAACAAAAAACCTCCACAAAAAACACACAACCACAACCCCCTGAACAACAACAAAGAAAACCAAACTAAAAAACCCCCCAAAAAACAACATCCCCCACCCCCACCCCCAAAATAAACCCCCATAAACAAAAGAAACCCTAAACCAAACAGAACAAGGCCCTGAAAAACCCCACTTCTTCCCCCCAAAAAACCAAAACATATAATCCTCTACAGCTAGGACTATTCTTAACACAGCAGGTGAACATAACTACCTTAGGCCTGGCTACAGTTTTCCAGGGCACAACAATGAACATTATTTTCCCATCTTTTACCCAGATAATTAGTACTTTCTCATTCCCCTAGTTCCCTTCAGCATTAAGACAGCAGGTATAAAAAGAATGTATTTTTTCAAGTGTTAGCACAGGAAAAATATTTTGCCTTTAATCCAAGGAGGTATGGCAGTTTTGTTACTCCACACATAAATCTTGGAAAGCTAACCAGGGAAGTCTTTTAAAGCATAGCAATCAACTGAGAGAGTAATTTGACATTTCAAACAACAACCTTGAGTTTCATAGGTCAGACTAGTTTGGAACAACATAGTCACAAGGGAACTACTGATCTTCACTGTTGTGCTAAGCCAAGGTGAAGACTTAGCCTTTGATTATGTACCAAGGTACACAAGTTGACTAATTGGATTCAGTTCAGGACAGCAAAAAGGTCTCCTTCACAAGAAAAATATCCAGTCAAATTGATTCAAAGAAACTTTGTTCTGCCAAGCTATAGGTATTGGCCTGAAAAAAAAAAACCTACATAAGGTGTGTGAAGTAAGGAGAAAAGGAATCCACTAACCTAGCAATACTTCACTAGACATTAAATAAACCATGTATTTGATAAATCTTGAATTTCTATGTTGGCAAGACAGTAGCCAGCAAAGCACTAAATGAGTCCCAATAAAACTAAAGGATGACTAATCTCTACAGTGCTAACTCAATTACCCTTAATTAATCCGGCCAGTAGTTGAAAAGAAGTCACCTTTAGTCCTCCAACAAAGCCCAGATTTCTCTCTTTTTTGTCGCATTTTAGTATTTTTTAAATAGGTCAACCTGGAATCTTAAAACAGTGACTTTTTTCAAGCCTTAAAGCTACATCTTAAAAATATTACCCTTCAGAGTCCCCAGCTTTCAGGTCTAGGGACATCCTTATACGCTCCAGCAAGATTTCTGATCCAGACAACCAAGGGACCAAGGCCACCGGGCACAACACACTGTACCACATACCATGCTGTACAAGTGCATTGTAATTAGAAACAGACTAACCAAATACAAATAGGACCAAATTGGCTTTCTTTAAGTTCTCTGCATCAGAGAAGCACCGGTTTCGCAATGCATTTGTCAAAAAGGCTCCAGATTACATGAAAAAAAAATTAAAAGCAAGACAAAATTTACCATAGTAAAAGAATTAGAAGGAAGACAGTAATGATCACTGTTTCAGCTGAACTCCAAATGTCCTACACCATTTCACTTTGGGTTATAATAACAGCCCCAAATTCTAACTTGAAGCATTCTTGGCACAGGTAACTTCATACATGACACCAACAGCAAGTAATTACTAACCTTTCTACATTGACTGGCTTGTCAAATTTAAAGAGAATATAATCTCCAGCAACTGGTGTGACAGCCCAGAAAAAATCTTCCCCTACGTAGGTTTTTTCTAGCGTATGTCCCTGGTAGACTTTTAAAGATGTCGAAACCTCTGCAGGTGGATTCACGTGGATTTTATGCAGTAATGGTTTCAGGAAGTCTTTATCCTAATTGAAAGACAGACAAACATCATACTGGTCAGAAAACCTTGTTTATTATGTTCTTTTCCCAAGTGGTTACACTTAAAACAAACATTGGCATAAAATGGAAAATTAATGCATTACTCATTTTGAGTGCATCAGACCTTGTATTGCTTAGTACAAACATAATATGGACATGCCACGAAAGTAAAAAAAAAATCCCCTAGCAAAAATCCACATAAATAAGCTGGACTAGCACATCTACTTTACAGTAACCAGTCTGTATCAGATTTAATTACAGCTGGAGCAATATACATCATGTTTGAAAATGCAAGACAACAAGAAAAAGCCTGTTTTCTCCATCGCCACAACATTTTTAATTTAATCAGCCTGCTCTGTAAAGGAAGGGAAATATTGTCTACTAACTGTAAGTTTCTGGATCTTCCCTGCTAGAGAAGAGTGGAGGCCAACATGCTGGAAAAGAGAAGGCCTGAAGCGTATTCGTAGGTTAGATTTCTGTCGATCACAATGTTTCTGAAATGGTGGGGGGAAAAGATAAGGGTGAGATAAAAAAACAAAAACAAGACAACACATTAGTAAAAACCAACACAAGGTAAGAACCTAGGCCTATTTATCCAGTTTTTCTTGTCTACATTCCAGAAATCTACCAAGACTGCTGTGCAAATGTAATACTGTTCAAGGTCCTTGCACAGAACCTGTTTATGCCGGAAGAGTGTTTCTTGAGAAATGAATTCATATCCAAAATATGAAGTTTATATCCCATTTGGAACTTTCTCCAAGACTGCTATCCTAGCAGTGACATTCTGCAGAGCCTCACAGTGGCTACATGTGTAAGTTTGGTTTAGGTCTGTTACACATAGAATCTAACTAGACTTTTGCTTTTTATCCTTACTGCATCCATCTCCAAAATCTGAAGCAGTAACTGCTATGATGCCCCTGAAAACTGTCCCTCTAAAGTTCTTTTTGAGATAAAAATCTTGGCAGGAAGACTATTCCAGAACATGCAGTAATCATAATGTACACTATGCTAGCTTTCAGCTCACAAAAATCAACTCGTTCATCATCATGAAAACATTTTAGAAGCTTTATAATAAAAACAACTTACAGCATCTTTCTCAGGGTTACACACTTTCACCCAGAGGATATGGTCCAGGAGCCAATCAATAGGTTTCTCCTTATAAAACATAAATATGAACTCTACAATAAGAGTGATATCTGGAGACTGGAACATTTTACCTGTGGGTGACATTAAGAATAACCGGAGTTACTTTAGATTAGAGATAACATTGTCTTTTGAAATCAATGAGATAGCAGATGATAACATTTGTGCCAAGATGAGAAATGGTAGCACTGAACAATTTGAAACTTCAGTGTTATTAAATGTTCCATATCTTTCAACTAAATAAAAATTCAAACAAGAATTTGTTGTCATATGGTGCTATCAAAATACTGAGTGTATGTTCAATGTACCACAACACAGCCTACTTAAGAATAGAAATTGTCAGTCTGAAAAATTAGGAGAAAGAAGATTTATGGATTGGTATCTATTATTCCCCATGTCATGTGTAAGTTCAAGCACCTGAGATGAGGAGTATTGCAAGTGTTATCTGCCCAGTCACACAATACCAGCTTCTGCAGGTACAAAAAGCAGACATGTAAAACCTACCACTAACTTCAGAACCTTCTGGGCAGGAAATCAAAGGGAAAGAAGGAAGCTACCAGAACATATCCAGAGACAATGCAACTCAAAAAGAGACATCCCACAGTGACCAGAGGTTTTTCCCACAGTGCATAGGCCATCAAGCAAGACTTCTGGGTGGCAGTGTGCAAAAGGATTCTTGGGAATCCTGCAGACTGTGAGACTTCAAGGAGGCCTTTGCAAAAGAAGGAAACTTACTGTTGATGAAGAAAGTCTAATATCAACATGAGCAATCACCTCCATGGTTGTGGAATACACTTCTCTGTGTAGAAGTGTCTGAAGAGAAAGCTGGCCAATACATGGAGCTATTGTGTCAATCTGAATGCAGCACTTGAAAAAGGTGTCTTGTATGAAAACATAGCCCAGGAGCAACACAGCTGGGAGTGGGGCAGTCCAAGGCTGAAGATAGACTGACAAGTGCTAGTACCAGGGACTGCACTGAAGCATTGGAACAGGTTGCTGAGGGGAATGCTTAAGGCACTATCCCTGGAGGCATTTAAAAGACATCTAGATGTGGCACTTGGGGACACTGTTTAGTGGTGGATTTGGCAGTGCTGAGTTAGTGGTTTGACTTGATGATCTTTGAGGTCTTTTCCAACCAAAATGATTCTATAACCACATGCCAGCTAAAATCATAAAAGTAGTTCCAGATTTCAAGGCAGATCCAGAAAACATCACTACATTTGCAGATGAAGGCTAAAGTCTTTGCTAGGTTACAATGTAGAAGGCAAGGAAAAAAGACATCACATAACAATCTCTCAGGAAGACACCAGCTGAAGTGATTCAGTTCTGCAGATGTTGCTGAGATGTGGGCAGTGCTGGACTTAACAGGGATGGGCTCTTGGGGCATTTGTGCATCAACAGATCAGAGTCCAACAGAAGTTCTTTTCTAATGCAAGTCTTCTGTTTCTCCACATTTTGGAGTGCTATACGACACACTAAAACACAGGACTCAGGCACAGGAAATATTTTGAGGGTTTTTTTCCAGTTGTGAAGAGGCCTTCATAGGCTTTCTAAGTAACAAATTCCACAAGTGGTAGAGGTTCTAATACTTTCTCCTACTCTTAGGAAAACCAGCTGGAGTAGACTTTAAGAGGAGATCACTGGAAGAGCCTTGCCCTTTTCAGAAAGCAGGTCTGATGCAACTTCTTTTCTTTATGATTTGTGTGAAATTGTATAAGAACAAAGCCAATGAAAGAATATTCAATGGAAACTCTGAGAGGAGTTTGGAAGTGTCTGAGTTAGACTACACCATCATGCCATGCAACAAACATAGAAGCATCTGACTAAAGTGGCAATTATTTCACCTGTTAGAATGATGCTATACTCATTATAGCAGACAATTTACACATTGGGCTGAAAAAGTAAATGTGCTAAAACATTAACTGCTTTGACATTGCTGTATCAAAGTTGTCCCTTACAGAAACTTTTCACCCAGCTTTTTCACAAAGCAAAAATATTGTCACCACTTTTAAGTGTCTGTTGCAATGAGGTCCTCAAATAGGTATCTCCACATGAAAATACTCTGTAACTAAAATTTGGAACTCCCACTACACAAGGGACAATTCCTACTAAGCTAGGGACAAATGCAAAGCTTTATTCTTAAAAGACATAAGAAAGACATTATCTTTTTTATTAGTACATTGTTAGTATTTATACACTATATTGTCACATTGTTTAACATTATTTGTGGAAGTAAATATTTAAAAATGGGTAGGAAACAATGATATGATCAATTAAATGTTGTGCAAAATACCCATGCAGAATAACAGCTTTCAGCTTGTCACACTTCCAACTAAACAGACCCCAATTTTCCTGGTGATTCATGTCTGGCTACTGCTTTCAGTGGCATAGGGCAAGAGAAGAGAAAAATATGGGCATTAAAACACCTAATAAAACATCAACTAAAAAATGGGACTAATCAGATGTTTCTGGGATTTTTATGGGAGTGAAACCACCATTTCTAGGTGAGACCTGCTGAGGCAGTCTGTCAGTCACGTCTGTTTCCATAGGAAGTACACCTTTCCATGTGGTGTCAGAGAGATGCACAACACAGTGAGAGCCAGAAGACAGAAATACCCCCAGAATATTGCCCTAATCTCAGTGCAAGTAGACTGAAGAGACAGTTTATCCTCTTCTAGGATCTATACACAGCCATGATGCTCTAGAATCCTTTTCTTCTCCTACCCAAGGACAGAGCAGAAGAATCACACCGACATTTTTTCCTTTAACTAGCTCATCTTCTGAGGAACATAAGGATTTTCATCTTTACTGGTCCTCACTCACAGACAATGTCACTTAGAACTTGGCATGACGGTACAGGATCCTACAATTAAGTAAACTGAGAACAAGACTGAAGCTAAGAGTAGGAATTTACTCTTATCCCTAATTTAAGTAATCCTAATTTTATATAAAATAGGATATCAATGAATTATTTGCCTCCATATGGCAAACTTTTCTGGGCTCAGAGGCAGTTTCCTCTAGGCTGGCACTCTACTGTGCACCATGCAGTCAACCACCCCAGACTTGGGGAATAATCTAATTGCCATGGTGATGTCACTGGGCACACCAGGGCAAAACAAACAGCAAACAAAACCCAACCAACCACAAACAAATAAACCCAGCAACCAAACCACCCTGACACATCCAACTCCAGCTAGTAAGAATAAATGAGGCAAGCTGGCTGTACCTGCACTGGCATCTTTAGACCCAAGTGGCCTCCCTGCATTACACTGAGTAGCACCATGTAAGTGTTCAACAGTGGAGACAAAGTCTTCTCACGTTAATTCCTAATGAACACTGGAGCAAAGATGAACAGGAAACACCCTGATCCCAAAACAAGCCCTCATCTTCCTTCAGTAACCAAGGACAGACATCCACATACCACTTTCTGAAATGCTGTCACCACCTTCCACACACAGCCTGGCACAGTTTGGCCCCAGCCCCTCATCCCTCTGTATAACATTGCCTCACTCATCTGTCATTTCTGTCTCAGGACACCACAGGCAAAGCAGTTCTGCCATGGACCCATGTCCCCTTTTTTTTTTCCATCAGAGCAGTCTTCCTACAGCAGCTCAAAACCAGAGCTCTGCAGTGAAGTCTCTGTCAAAACAGGTCTTCAAAGCTCTGGATCCCTGACTGGCCACACCTAGTCCTTGTAATGGAAATCAGCGCAGCACAACACCTACTGCACAGATCCAACACCCAGCCCCTCTGAATCCAAATCAACCAAGCCCTTGCCTAGTTTCTCCTAAGCAAGAGCAGCAGCAGCAGAGCAGTGTGGCTTTCCTAAGGCACAGCCACAGCCCAAGGACAAGCAGCAGCATTTGCTGAGGTCCTTCCATCTGGCAGCTCCCATGCAGCAACATATGAGGAAGTGCTGTGAGCCACAGAACCATTGAGACACCATCCAAATCCAACCCACAGGTTGCCCACTGGCCATCCCCAGTGTGCAGTCAAAAATCATCAAGCCAAAGACACCTAAGCAAAACACTGCAATGAACATGCACTGCCTCAAACTGCAAACTCTGTGAAAGAATTGAAGCAATGGCTCATCTTGCACCATGTTCATGCACTTGGTACAGTACATGGGAACAGACATAAACCCAGGACACTCTGCTGACAAAACTTCAGAGCTTTTGGATTCTGGGAGCACACAACCTACCATTGTGAAGAAACTTCAAAATCTGAAAGAATTAAGAGACAAAGGTAAAATCTTGCTCCATAAAACCTTAGAGACACAAAATGCAGATCTTCTCCTAATTATTTGTCTATATTGATAAAAATGATGATCAGGACTGAAAAAAAAAAACAAAACCCAAAAAACCTGTGGAACACTTTCTGATTTATTGTGCCCTGACAAGACTTCTATCCATTTTTCAGTCCTTTTAAAGGCCATCCTCAGTGAATTATTCTGGTCCTCTCAGTGTTTTGCTGGCAAATACAAGGCTCACACAAAATGAAACACTTTGTTTTCTAGTTCTCTGAACTGCAAATATCTAAATCATCCATTTTAATTCTTCCACATGAGCATCACCAATACTGAGTCTACACCAACAACAATTTTACACCTGCAAGCACATATTCTAGCCATAGCTGATGTTTTCAATGCTTTCCCTGTTAATATGCAAATATTAATATGCAAATTGCTGACATTAAAACCAGAATCTCTTTGAAGTTATTTAAAGCTCAAATGTTTGACTTGATCTACTCTTTCCCAAACTTCAACTGTGTGCACAGCTTGAGCAAAACTGCAATCAGAACTTAAAATAATCAGAACAACAGGCCTTAAAACATTAAGGCACAATAAGACTCAGAGGAACAGTATAAGACAACCAAAAGGCAATTTCAAGCCACTCCAATAAATGTTTGTGACAGCTGGCATTATAGCTACAATGCAAGGATTGTAGTTCCTCTGGAAAACACTTCAGCTCACAGGCAGTTGAACACAAATCATTATTCCTCACAAAAAGCTACTAGGACTTTCCTACATTAGGTCACTGGGAATGCAGTGCAAGCGAGAATCCAGAAGAGTAAAAGATACATCTCCTTCCACAGAGCTTCTTAAGGAAACAGCATACATCTCACCCATTATTTATTAGATACTTGACAGCACTTAAGACTCTGCTTTCAGGATTAAAAAAAACCAAAGGAAGCAACGTCTGTTCCGTGGCAGAGGTGACAGAATTCTATAATCCTGCTGTCAGCCTAAATAGCTACATTTGCCATTTCCTCATGTAGCACTTGCATAAATTAGATTTTCAGTTCAGAAAATACACTATGACAAAAAATCCCACGTTTTTACCTCACAAACTTGCAAGCTAATCAAGGTTTCTAACAGCTAACAGCGAATCAGCCACATCTCTCTTTTTCAGAATCTTTTTCATATTTCTAAATCAGTAGCATCAGTTGCCCAGAGAAGCTGTGGATGGTCCACCCCTGGAAGCGTTCAAAGCCAGGCTGGAGCTCTAAGCAAGCTGGTCTAGTGTAAGGTATCCCTACCCTTGGCAGGGGGGTTGGAACTGGATGATCTTTAAGGTTCTTTCCAAACCATTCTATGATTCTGTGAATTGAGTGCTCTACATTCTGTCTTTGACATCTACACATGAAACTGATCCCCAGTTACAAACCACTGTTACTCTTCCCAAAGGAATCTGCATTACCAAATTACTGCAGTATCAGTCTGCATCAAGATCCATAAAGCGATAGCAGAGATGAGGCAAATCTACATTACTTGCATAAAATTTTCAAGCAATATATGGTTGTAGCACACAAATGTGCACCAGAGCCAAAAGTTTTAGTTGCTCTTATGAATACTAATTTTTCTCTCAAAACTTAAAAACAGGATAAGTAGCTATTTTGGAAGAAGAAAAAGATCTAATTGAATTTTCTAGGTAGAAAAGCAATGTTAAGATCTGTAGCCATAGCTAAATGCATCTGAAATTCTACTGATACCATCTAGCTAAAAGGAGGCAAACAAATATGATACAAGGAACAAACAGGGATGCAAGCAGCAGGAGCTAACAACTAAATTTAACTACAGCTACTTTCAGAGCCCACACTGCCCAGAAGTATACAGACAGTATAGAAAAACAAGGTATTTTTAAACGGTTGTGCTTTTGATTAAGCCATGTCTCAGTATTAAGAACTATCTACCTACCCCACCAGCTTAAGCACTGTGCCCTCTACAACAACACAGAGAACAGAAAAGGGGGGAGAAATACAAAAATACTAAGCAAGTTAAGTGACCTGAAATACAACTGCATGGGGTAGACAGCGCACATCCTAAAGTGTAAGCTGGTTTTATGCACATTTGACATGTCATTCTCACAAAGTGAAAATTTGTAAGCGAGCACACTCTACCACTAAATGAAGTAAATGTAGAATAAATGTAAATTCTATAGCCCAGGAACTTCATACAGAATTTACACTTAAAGTGTAATTAGACTGGAGGTAAAACACAAATTGTGGGCTTAGTCTGGATTAGTGTTTAACTGTTCAACAGTAGAAACAAAGTCTTATTAACCAGGCCCTGCTAACACATAACAGAATGTTGTGAGCAGTTCCCCAACCAAGGAGAAGTTTATTTAGGGCAAGATGTCAGTAAACTACATAAATTCTTATTTTTCCATGCTATGCAGCATTAGTTTCCTATTTCTCCCACCTCTAAGGCCACAGAACCAATCCCATAATTATTTCAGCAACAATCTCTGATGGTAGCCCAAAGCAGTTAGGTGATAGCCAGGTGTATAAGGAGACTTCACTCTGCCCATTTCTTTTCCTCCTCCCCATTGTTTCTGTAAGTTAAACTGGCAGGCAAGTCCCCAGAATACCATTCTGTACCCTAACATAACACGTACAAGGGATAATTACTGTTTTCCTTTCTACTCCAGGAACCTCTGAGACCCCCAAAGTCAGGGAGCTATTGCACACCTGATGCTGAGCTAGAAACAGGATAGCACTTATTCAAGTCGTGCCAACACTCTCAATTCTCAGCACAACCATTATGGGTCACTGACCTAAAAATTGAAGCCGTTCTCTGGCAAGTGGATCCAAAGGAAAGAGAACAACAAGAATTTCCAAGAGAATGCCAGAAGTCAAGACTGAACTTTTATCTGTTACACATAGGATTTTCTTTCTGTTCTGAACTCAACTTACAGCCTTCATATTGGCATTGTTTGTGTTGACCACAGAATCTCAAAAGCTGCCAAAGCAGAATCAAAAGCTGCCCCAGCTTGCTGCTTTTAAAAAGATCATGACACATCACTGCAGTAATGAAATAACCTTTGGATTTCTAAAATCCCTTTAAAACTTCTCTATAATTTTCTGGGGGTTTTTTCTGTTCAGTATCTCTCCATCAAAAGACATTAGTGTAAGAGCAAAGAACCATAATTCCCAGAGCTCCTTGGCACTTGACCCACAACCCAAGATCCTGCATTAACTCCTTTCACTGTTGAAACAAATGAGGGGCAAAAGCAACAACCATGAGCTAAACCAAAGTTCCTAAAAAAGGCAATGAATTTCTTTTTTTTGGTCTATTTCCAATACAAGGAAGATAGCTTTGAAGTCAGATCACTATTAATTCACAGTCTGAGTATGAACGTGTTCTTTCAAACTGCAAAAGTGAACATTTTCTTACCAATGAAACCCAGCTGAGAAAATTCTAGAATCATCCAATCTTCAGAAGCGAGCTGAAGCGCAAAATTTTTTATTGTGCTGAAATAATTCTGCTTGACAACAATGTCATCTTCAAGCTAGAGGAAGGCAGAAGTGATATCAACATTAAAAAAATACATTAGCAAAGCAATAGAAAAAAGTATAGCTAGGAAATACTGACTTATAATATATTGCTAACACATAGCCATATATTTCTAATGCTAGCACTGATATAAAACAGATGCCATAGCCTGGAATAACTATTTTAAGGATCAGTCTGCCTATTTGCGGAGAACTAATACAGAATCCCTCTGTAGTAAGAACGAACAAACACATCTCGACTTCTTACTTCTGAGCACTGCTTTTCCAGCTTCTTTCTTGAAAGGAAAATCATCAGAACAAGTTCAATATCTGTATTATTTGTACACAAATGTGACTTTGCTCACAAATATAAGAGCACTGAAAGAGTTACTCCTCTGAGACAAGAAGCTAAGAGACACAATATCTGCAGAGGTAGGATTCATTTCACCTGTCCAACAGAAGCA
The DNA here is from genome assembly GCA_013398615.1 of Brachypodius melanocephalos. Lineage (NCBI taxonomy): Eukaryota > Metazoa > Chordata > Aves > Passeriformes > Pycnonotidae > Brachypodius > Brachypodius melanocephalos. Next base: position 53,421,865 of record VZSR01003803.1, read on the forward strand.
CAGGTGCATAGTACATAATCATTGGACTGCAGAACTGCCAACATAGGGTGCTACAATCCCTTTAATTCACAGTAAGTGCAGGCCATTGCTGCATTAGGGATTCTGCTTCTCCTCTCTCACAGTGCAGTCATGCCCTTGTGCTAGCACTAATATTTGTGCAACTTCCCAGTATCAGACCAGACTGTCACATGTTATTGGCTCTGCAGCTTCCCAGAGAGCTGAGACTCCAACAGCTCTCAGAGAGGAGTCAGCATAGCTTCGTGAAAACTAGATGAGATGTGTGGGACTTTACACCCCAAGGACACAGGCACAAAATCTAAATAAAGATCATTAGTGCAGTTACTAAATCTGCAATACTTGTAGGTAAGACTGCTACTTCAAAGCAGAAATACATGATAGGAACAATTCTGGGCTAAACTGAAGAAGAACTGCTTAATTCTCTTGTTGAAAACCTCTTTATAAAAAAAAAAAAGAAAAAATCCCATGTCTATACACAACAGTCATATTAAAGTGACACTGCACTTTCAAAAGAAAATAAAAATAGATTTTAGCTTCCTTTCCACTAAAAACTACACTGGGTTTTTTTGTTTTGTTTTGTTTTTTGGTTTTGGGGTTTTTTTTCCCTCCTGCCTAGGCAACTCAACAATAATTCATTTTGGAGACAAGGGAAAAACTGCAGTTAAGCTGCTTGGATACCTTCACTTTTCTGCCAGGCATCTTAAGATAAGTGACATAGGATAAATTACTTTCAACTTCAGAGACAGTGAGACTGTGTCCTCCTCAAATTACTTCCCCACATACCATAATCACCATACTTAATGCCCTCTTTAAACTGTGGTATCAAGTTCCCTGTTCTGTGTAGGTCCTTCTGATGTGTCCAACAACATAATTTTTGGAGACTCATTTGAAAACTTGTCACAAAATAAAGAGAAATTTACCTGAATGTAATAAACCCCCTTCTTCTGGGCATACATCATAAGAAAACAATAATCCAAGTTTTGTTTTGTTCTCCATCTGAAATTAAATTGAAAGCTTAAGATTTATGAAAAAAAAGGTTATTTCAATACATGCTGGCAATAAAAAGTAAATTTCACTATGAAGAATGACACATATTAGTGAAATGTTAGGACAGCTGCTTTTGGCACTGTTCCCTCAGGAAATCCACTGTCTGAAAAAAAAAGGAACAAAGCTTTCACCTTATACTTTAATACAGACATCAAACTGGTTTAATTTGAACCTGACTTTGTGACAACTACCTGACATTTCACTAAAAACACATGTGCATTTAAAATGGTAATTCAAGAAGAACTACTGGGTTTTACCCTGTGTTTCATGAAGAAAAACAGCAAATGAAAGAGTCTACACACAGGAATAAAAGTATATCCAAAGACTCAGTTCTCCTCCCAAAATTTAACACCAAATGGATTCAACCAAGCATAGGCTCTGATTGTGCACAGAACAGCACATAGCTAGGAATGAGATGGATTCACAGAGCACTTTTAGCATCCCCACACTTGCAAGAATTACAGTAAGAAAACATTTCAAGAATTCACATCCCACTTCCCATTTTATAAACAACGAAAGTGTGGGTGTGGGAGGAGATGGGAAAAGATCTGGTGGAATAAACCTACCTCACTCTCTCTTTTGAGTCTCCAAATGTTTCTTTCAAGTTTGTCAAGTCAGGATAGTATGTTGCAGGAGGGGCTATTACTTCCACCAAGCCAGAATTGATCTCTGTAGAAAACCTGTCAATAGAAACATCCTGAAACCGCATAACAGATTCTGAGTCCATAGCTCCTGCTCGCTTTCTGTTGGAACAGTTTTTGTGTCTGGTTACGAGGACTTGCTCAAATGAGGCATATAAAAGAACAGTAGTACAGAAAAAAAAATATTGCTGTCCTTAGGATGTCCTTCAGAGCATTATTGTCTCTTGCCAATCTGAATCAAAGTACACTCTAAACATTTTGGTTTTTTGCATTTTCTCTGAACCTGGTGGTTTTTTTCTACAGTTCTCTTGGAACATGCAGAATACAAGGCCCTAACACAGATGTCACAAATTTCCGTTCATGCTTAAACAATCCCATCTGTTTATGGTGCACCAAATAATTTAATCCCACTTACTGTTTTACAGTTTGGCTAACTGGATCACTGCCTCTTAATTTGTCACCTCTTACTTTTTTGTTCAAAAGTCCAAAGTTCCATGAAACCAAAAGGCAACATCTCTTATTTCCAGAATATTTTTAATTGCTTATTGCAACCTGATTCAGTTTATCATCAATAAACTAAGAAATCCCCAATTAAAACTACAACTTACTCTCTTTCCAGGCTTGCAACAACACTATTAACATAATCAAGATCAGTCTGAGGAAAAAACAAACAACAACAAAAAAATAGATTAATTGATAGTTCTGATATTACATGTCAAAAGAACAAAGTAAAATCAACATTGCAGGTGACTGTCCTTGAAAAGCACTTTCATTGTGTAAGATATTGGAGCAATACAACAACACATCACACACATAACTGTGCCTTTCCACTAATATGAGAATTTTTTTGCTAACAGAGGTGAATAATTATATCTGCACTTAACAGAAAATTGTTAAAACACACCCTCTTGATGATGAAATCATCGCTGAGTGTTTGTGTCAGCAGAACGTCATATTATTACTATTATTATACAATAATAATATATAATATTACCAAAGAAATCTTTCTGGAAAACAGTGCATCGAACACACACACAACCATACCGTCTCTTCTTTCAAAAATACATCTTCTAAGCTGTGCACTTTAAGCAAATGCCCTAATCACAGACAGCAGTGAGCCTGCTGCCTTTCTAACTAGGGTTGCTTTTTTACATCAGAGACTACATTTGAGGGACTACCAACCCTATCAATCACTCAGTTTTCACAGATGCAACAATTCTAAAAATTACTCACTGGTGAAAATACAAATCGTGACATTCTGGAAAAGTCTAGATCATCTAAATTGCCAGCGCTGGACAATTATTCAGCCTGGCTGTACACATGCATTCCAAGAAAAGAGAATTTGTGAACTCATAAATGTGACTGAAACCCCTAGTCTTTGTTATACTTATTAATCTAATGATTTCACATACTGTTTACAATTTGGAAAAGAATAGTCTATAAATTAACCCAGACTCTAGCTCATGAGGATTCTGGAGAAAAAGTTGTCTTTGAAATGCCAGGAACAAAGGAGCAGCTCCTATTTTTTCTGATGAATTTGTAACACAGGATATCATTAAGGGATTATACACAGAGAATAAATCCCTCCCAAGCCTTTCTATAGAATTGTTAATCTTGTTTGATAAAGGTGCTTACCCTTTGATCTTAAAAAATCACCATTTCTATTTTTTAAAGATTTATTTTTATGAAATCAAACATAATGCCAGTGACGCACGCTATTCAAAAAGGACAACAACAGCAGTGGATTTCTTCCAAAAGCAGGTTCTAAATACCACAGGAACATGTGAGGAGAAAGCATTCCTTTTAATCTTGTCATAAGTATTTTCTTCCTAAGTGCTATGCCTAGTGCTGGGCAGAAGTTCTAGTAAGCTAGTAAGATGCTCACAATTTAAAACTTGTCTGGCACTGAGTTAGACACAAGGAGACTCACAAGTCCATATGGGCTCTTATACATCACTGTTTAAATACTTTTATGGATTGTTCATACACATTTAATTAACAGAATGGAGTTAGACACAACTTTTTCTGTTTTGTGTAACAGTTGCAAATCACAGTAACCTAGTGACTGCCTAAAAATAATTTTAGTATATCCATCTTTAAATGAAGCGTTTCTTTTTCTCTCTTTTCAAAACCTCTTAAACGTTAAAAATACAGACACTGCAGTTCAATCATCACATGAAAAGACAAAAATTTGCATTTCAGTTGGCATGCCAAACTTCAATTACTCAGTCCAGCATTAAGAACTCCAACACATCTAATACAGTTCATACTGTAATTGCATAGAAAAATATAGCATTTATATATATCTACATACACACACTCAGCAGAAACACAGCTAGTTTCTATTTAGTTTTCCAGAGATTAAAATAAATGCTCAACTTCATGCCAATCATATATTTGATCACAAGCCTGTGCCTTAGTGCACATCTCCTTAGTGGGAACATAGTTTTGACCTATTTTCCAGACTACCATGAAGCCTTATAAAACCTTACACTCTTATACAGAAAACACCTTAATCAGAAAAAAAAGAGCCTGGAATAAGAGGGTTTTTTTCCCTGCTTCCCATTATTTGTTTGCATGCTTCACATGAAAGGCTGGCAGTTTCCCCAGTCAGAGCTCCAATCACAATAGGATCACATTAAAAAGATGCAGCTTGAAGTCTTCCAACCTCATATTGTAGTCTCAGCTGTCACAAAAAGTAAAGAAGGTCAGGTCTGGCTGCTGAACATGAGATACAGAAAATACCACTGCTGGCATAGTAGGCAGCCTTTCCTTCTCAATCAGCAATCACTGCATCACTGTAGTGCAAACACAGATGACACTTTCAGAATGAAAAAGAACATGTAGATTAGAAGAGCTGATGACATTTTTCACGTGATCAAATGCATTAAAACACTGGTATTCTGCCATCATTTTAAAATCAGCAGTTGTATTTATATCTACCAGCAGCACATGAGATTCAGACCCAGGATTTCAACACAAAATCCTTCCCCTCAAGTTGACTGTCCCCTTTCCACATCAGAGCTTCAAGAGACAATCAACTCCTCTCATTGCCCAGTTTAACATTAAGTAGAATCTTTGCCAACACTCTTTGGCATGGACAGGTCCCAGAAAGGTGGCAATTCTAAGTTAGTTCACACAACATCTTGAAATAAGTGTGAGAATACACAACAAATTTGATCAAGCTATGACTACACCCAGGGGAAAAATTAAGTAGATGGAAGACTTTGCAGGGTAGCAATGGAAGGAAATCTGGAACAGCTAAATTAAATCTAAGGATCTTTCAAGCAGTATCAATAAATTCAATCAGCAACTTAAAAGCAACAGAAAAAAAAAATCATTACTAATCAAAATCTATTCCCCATTTTTGAGGAAAGAAGTGTTTACTGCCTTTACAAAATAAGATGCAAGGCCCTCTTTATCAACCTGAAGGATGCAAGACTGCTCATCTCCAAGAATTTTAAACAGGACAAGACAAATCCAGATTAATAAAAAGAAGTCACCAAGAAAGAAAATGTGTAACTGTTCTTCAGGCTTCAAGCAAAAATCATCTGGTAGATATTAGGTCAACTTTGGAGTAGACCTGATGAACCTAAAATCTGTTTCATGGTATCAGTGCTGCTTGTAACTATTGAAATGAAATGTTGTTGGTGATCACAATAGAGTTATGAATGCTTTTGTCTATCAAATCCAAAGGCATTACTAAAAATTAAATAATTTTTTCTTACTAAAACTCCTAAGGCTGAAGATTAAAAGAAATCTCTAGGAATTCCCATTAAAAAAAGCACAAATGAGTATTTTAAGAATAAATCCCTTAAAAGCAATTGTGTTAGACCCCAACCAAAGAGTTAACATTTCCAGCCACAAAGATGCATCTTATCAACGAATCACATGAAGCCTTACAAACAACTTTATCCTGGTGAATGGATCTCCCAGAACTTCATAATGAAAGGCATGGTTATTTTAGTATCAGCAGTTCAAATCTTTTGGCCTGCTCTTTCTTCCTAGTCACATGAAATTACTGATCTTCAAGAGAATGCAAAACACTTGAAGACATCTTCCTTTATTCACACCAGACCAAGGACTGATCCCCATCAGCACCTTGCTTCCAGCAGAGGCAGTCATGAAAAGATACATAACAAAGAATAAGAACAAGATAAGCACATACAACACCCCCTCCTGCTATCTTTCACGCTCCAACTACTTTCAGTTCAAGTTACTTCCTGAGACAGATGTGATTTTGTGTATTTAATATTCCTCAGTAGACTCATCTTCAAGCTACCTCATTAGCATCCCCTTGAGCCTATCTAAGCTTTCAACAAGAAAAGAATATTCTAGTTTATGTGATTTGTGGAGTTTCATAAGCCAGTGAACATGGCTGTATCTAAGGTTAAATTCTTTACATTAACAATTTTGATGACAAATGCATGCAGAATGCTTTGATGAATCTCTTTTAAAAAAGTCTGTTGTAGAACAAACTGAAATTGGAGATTGTCAGTGAAATAAGTTTTTAAATTTCCTCTGTTTTTATAAAATGCTGTACTCCAGTTCTCTAAAGCACTTTTCTGCAGTGCCAGTGAGACTGCATGTCAGATTTGTGATTATTCTAACATTTGTCTGAAGAGACATCTTTATTCTCAACAAATGCAGTCCAATCTTTATTGATTTTTAGGAGCGAGTGTGTGCATAGCAAAGCAGCAGAATACATTAGCTAGTAGACAAAATGAGAGGTCAGAAAGTTGTGATGAACAGCTAGCCAAATGTCCTACCAAACCAAGATTTCTACTTTTAAAAACCAACCCTTTCCTACTGTTAAATCCTGACTTCATACCCTCAAGAATGACAGAAGGTAGACTGTTTCTAAAAATGTAAGAAAAACCATGGCACTTAAGACCAAGGGTTTATTTACTGTCCAACGTTGCAGATGCGTAGGGAAAAAAAAATTGCAACCATAGAATCTCTCAAGCCAAAAAGGATCCAAAAGGATCAAAACCAGCTCCTCAAAATGACTGCCTAAAACTAAACCATATGACTAAAGGTATCATCCAAATGCTTCTTGAGCTTTGACAAGCATGGTGCCATCACCACTTTCACTGGCAGCCTATTCCCATGACTGACCACTCAGTGAAGAATCTTTTCCTAGTGTCCAGCCTGAACTTCCCCTGATGCAGCTTCACACCATTTCCACGTGTCCTGTCACCGTCCACCAGGGAAAGGACAGCAGCATCTCCCTCTCCACTGACCATCTCAAGGAAGCTGTAGACTGTGATGAGGTCACCTCTCAATCTTCTCTTCTAAATTTAACAAACCAAGAGACCTCAGCTGCTCCTCCAAAGTCTTGCCCTTGAGGCCTTTCACCATCTTGGAAATTTATCTAGACTGTTAGATTGTCCAGATCTCAATTCTTAAATGAGATCTACTAGAAGTAAGTCTTATATTATTCAAGAACACATTTCAAAGAACTAAAAAATCCCTGAAAAACAAGCATGCTAATCTCCATAGTGTGGTCATTTCATTGCTTACTAATTACAATTCTGTTTGATCTTCCATCATCCAGTGAAGTGAGATAATTTTACCATGTATTTCATATAATGACAAGCAATATAAAACTACAGCCTTCAGGAAAGGCAAACTACATGTTTATTTGCCTTGAAACAGTAAAAGTACATATGAGTATCATTACCTATATAAAAGGCATAAAATTTTCATAGGAAAAAATCAGCCACTAATGTGGCATTGGACCTATTTTAGGATATTTATGCAGTGAAGTCAAAGCCCTAAGGAATAAAAGTGCAGCAGTGGCTTCCAGTGGTTGCAGTAGTGTATGGATATAAACAAAGCCTGTGGAAAAAGGTAGTATCTTTTAGAGCTGAACAAATGCTGCTGAAAAAAAAATTATGTTCAGGAATACAGTGTCTTCTTTTGAATCTGAAGCAGTGAGTTCAAGTTAAATACAGGGAACATGAGACCAAGATGCAAAACAAGAAACAGGAATGAGAATACTGTCATAACATAACCAGCTAATGTTACATAAGCAAAATGCAGCCTGTGTCCTACATGAGCTAATGACTTCATCTCTCCCTTACTGAAATTCCCCCCTCTACCACACAGGCAAGAAATTTCTGTCTCCAGTCACCTCTGTGATTAACCCTGTGTAGTTCAGGACTGCCATTAGCAGCAACAGCAGGAATACAAGTATACTCTCGTACCACTCCAGTCTTGTTTCTCCCTGCCCTTGTGCCTTGCCTGTCAGATCCTCAATCATGAGGGCAAATATCCATATGGATTGTGCTGTGATCCACAACAGCCTGTCAGAGAACAAGCAGAGTTTTTAGAAGGTCAGCCAGAGCAAAAAGCATTCCATTACAATTCAGGACCAGACATTCAGATGCAAGTTATGCTAGTATCATACAGCCACTACTAGTTTTGTGGAGTCTGAAAGAAAGCAGCATATACTGCCTTGCAGCACAGGAAACCTTTTGTTGTCCTTGGGGAAGCCTGAACATTGGTTCAAATGGCCTAGACAGCTTGTCTTCCAGAGGGCAGGCAGTTGCTGTGTATATTCTGAAGTACCCTTCTACAATTTGTGCTCTTTATTTGAAGGACAGAAGGAATTCTTAGGTCAAGGCAGACCACTGTAGCAAAACTTGACAGTGTTGTCCAAAATTCAGTGCTAATTCAGTCCACCATACATGCATGAAGTCACCTGCTACAATGTTTCTGAAATAAGATTATTACTGTTACTTCCCACCTCACAAATATCCTAGATGTCACCAGAGAGATCAGATACAATCCTGGCTATCAACAGTGATGTTCCCTTACCAGAAGAATCAGGTAGTTATTGTGGCCCAGGTGAACCTCAGCAAGTATCTCAGAGAAGAATTTTGGTCATACAAGTCTAGGGCTTGGGGAAAGAGTAAAGTCCTGAATTTTATCTTTGTGCTGAGATACCAATTTTCTCTCTAGTACATTCAAGTTTTCAAATCCTGTCAAGGATCTTTTGTTAGATCTAAGAAAGATTTTTATCACTGATTTAGTTCCTTATAGAAACTTTGCTGGTCACTGACATGAAAAGAGAAGCATAAAATCCTGTGTTGGTGCCCAGTATCAGCAGTCCATAATTCTGTGTACCAAAGCTTAGGTGACAAGGAAGCAGGGACTGCAAAAACAGCACAAATATCTCAAATTCTCACTGACAGGTCAAGCTACCTTTTCAGATACAAGAGCTGGCAGTGTATCAAGAAGGTATGTTCATCCCAATCAATTTTGAGTGAGATGTTCAAAACAAAGATTCCCATCTGTGTAGGCCTTTAATATTATTTGGTGTAGATAATGTATCTTGACATAAAAGCTTTGATTAGCTTTGATTTTTTTTAAAAAATATACATACATTACACACATACACATATGTATGTACACACTAAGATCTACCAGACTTTCTCCAACTCAAGATGCATGGTCAGATCTTTCAGGGACTGGGAATACAATCTCCAGGGCAGTTCCAAGAAGTGGCAGCTCCCAATTAGCAGAAAGCATGACCATATCTGTAGCTGAGATGATGCTAATACATCCAGGTTGAGACCAAGACAGTCAAAATGCTCTTTTGTTTTCTACCAAGAGAGCTGTTGATCAGAGAGAACTATAATTGCGGCCCAGAGCAAGAAGAGGTGGAAATACAGGCTTGTTTATTTTGTGAAGAAGGTTTGCATACTGCACTGCAGTGTCAACACCTACAAAACAGGTTCAGCAAGATTTGACACAGTATGTGCACCCAGTCCTTAATTTGCTAAGGCTTTGTTCATCAGCGCACAGGATGGTACCTTGCTGGGTGCTTGTGTCGCACTGACCTAACCAGGACAGAAACTTTTCCAAAGAAATAATAAATAAAAAAGATTCTCCACAGAAGGAGCACAGAGAAAACACTATTAAAGACCAATATCTTTTAATTTAGCAGCCACTGTTTACATTAAGAGATAACACAGCGACAGTAAAAGATAATCAAGATATGCTAATTTTTCCAGCTTAAGTGAACTGTATATACATGAAACAACAGAGTAAGATTTAAATAAGGAATATGTAAGAAAATATAACTTGTGGTCTAATGCTCCAAGAACACATGGCTGATCAATTACTATCTAGTCAGATGTAATCAGCAGCACACAGAAATAGCAAAATGCTTTTGCATACCTGTAGTGTCTTTCAATTCTTCCTGAAATGATTTGTCCTTCTGATATTTTTGGTCAAATCAAGGACTTACAGTCTTTCCAGCATGCACTGATTACTGTTTGTACAAAAGACTCTGCTAAGTGCTGTCTCTGATTAATGAAGTGGACTGACAGTAATTTCTTATATATTTAGAACAAGTCTAAGATGCATTTTCTTCACTCTAAATGAGATCTCCCTACAAAAAGAACCCCCAACATTTTGTTTAGACATCAGGAAAGTATTCTAATTTCTCTTATATTCAGTTATGTGTGTATATACATATCTATTGTTCCACTATGATAATTTAAAGTACTTCAAAACCATGTTTCCCATGTTAATCGCAAACCCTAATAAATAAAAATACTAGACAACAATTTTAACCCAGAGTTCATGGATTCTTAAACCTAGAGTCTATGGCTTATTCTGAAAACAAGTTCTCATACAAAGCAGGTTAATGAGATTTAAATCATTTGTTTTCAACTCATAGCTAGGAACTAGCTACATAGTGAGAGGGAATAAAAAGATTTTTAAGTACTAAGGAATAATGAATCATACCTATTTATTAGTCATCCTAATGAATACCTGCAAATTATTCTGCCATAAAGTTATTTTAACAAATTGGAGAACACAGACATACGTCAGTAACTAGGACAATTGAACAGTTTATTGTCAAGAAATTCTAGTAATTATTTAAATTAGTGATTAGTTATCACATCAGCTGAGATATTTCAGAGTTTCTTGAACTTCCAGTATGGAAATTTACTGTGTGCAATTATTTTACTGAGTAACATCCATACAGTAAATGAAAATGCAGATCTCTTTATTTAGCAACCATAATGCATCTATATTTACTAGCTCCTCTGTTTATACTGTTGATGCTGTTTGCAGAAGGCCATTAGCCTTCTAATTTGTTTTCTAGTAAAAAATGAAATTACAAAAAATGAATGAGATGGAAATACTAAAAAATAGCAGTATTAGAAGAGTTTTGTACGTGCTTGGCACAGAGATTACAGCCCATGACTATGGCTCCCAGCAATGCTTCTCAAACACTGTAGATTTGATTTCTCAAATAAAGATAGCAAGAAAAACACTAAAATCTTTTTTTAAAATGCTATTTTTTCTATCATTTTCTTCTAGAACCATTTTTGTAGTCTTGTGGTCCTTTCTTTTTTGTTGTTGCTACAAGCTATAGACAAGGCACAGATAGTAATTTTAAGCTTATTAGCAAAATTATATAACCTCACCCTATGACCATCTCTTGCTGTATTTAAACTGCACATATGTTTGAGCAGAGGCCATTCTTTTTTTAGAAATCTTTTAACATCATTTTTAATATAAGCCTAGTTGGTCAAAGCTCTAATGTTGTTTTAAATAAGCCTTTATTATTGCAAGTGTTAATGACAGCAATAGCCTAATGCATTTCAGCCTAGGACACCCCACAGACAAGGCTACTTTAAAAGACACAGTCCTTTTTGTTTAAGGAGAAGCACAAGTCTATCAGAGGAGTAGGCCTTCCTTCAAACAGCCAGAGAAAATTCTTTAAAAACTTACACTTTTCATCTTGCAGAAGGAAATTGAAATATACAGAATAACTCAGAAAAAGCACAGCATAATTCAGGATGAAGTATTTAATGCATCACATTAATCATGTAGAGAGTTACCTGTAGCCATTACAAAGCAAACTGTAAGATATTGAGCTTAAGAACATAAAAGAAACACGGTCCAAGAATAAAGAAGGAAAGATAATAAATTGGATGGAGTAAAGAAAAAGAAATGCAAATCCAGCAAAATGTTACAAGAGAACAAAAACAAACTCTGGTTTTTCAAATGTTCCCATACATTCTTGACTTGTGGTGCCCAAAACAGGTACCTGAATAAACACACAGAACTGCTCTCCAAGTGGAACAGAGGCAAGACACAGTGGATAACTGCACCCCACTCCAGAGCCAACCACACAACTCTCCATGGGCACAGGAGCAGTAGCTCCCATGTTAAAATGTTCAGTTCACTCGTGGTCACTTCTGTTTAATCACTCCCCAGGTGAGAGTATTCCACATCACCTCAAAGGAAGAAAGTTTTCAGGTATGGAAAACCCAGGTACAGCAATATGGCTTGTCTAAGGCAACAAAAGATAGTGCAGTTGGGGACACTTCACTCCTAGTCCAAATTTTGCAAAAGAGAGAGAATCCAATGATAATAGACAGTCCTCATAGCTCAGACCTCCTTAAGTAAAACAAATTAAACTTCTGGTTTAAACCTTGAAAAGAAGCCACACTCACAGGCGATAAAGTTTCTCCAACTAATACAGTGAAGAAAAACACAGCAGTAATTCCAGTAATTCAGAGAGAATTCTGTTCCCCTGATATTCTCAACCAAGAGATGTTTTAAAAGCATCTCCTTTTTTTTTTTTTTTCCAGAAAAACAGCATCTATCCAGACAGATAGTTTTTGACTGGCTGTCAAGAAAAGGAAAATAGAGCAATTTGTATTAGAAAATACTAAGAAACAATTCTCAGATAAAAGCAAAATGTTTACAAACTTTCCAAGAAAAGTTTTGAAATATGTTGATAAGAGAAGTATTAAAATGCCTGATTTCCACTGATTCATCCATGAATGGACACTGGCTCACTAAATTAAAACCATTTTCAGTTATAATTGGAGATTTGAATTTTCATCTGTGGGAGTTGTAAAAGACTGTTTCAGCAGAGCACCACAGTTAGATGGATGAAGGTCAAACATAAACAAATTTCCCACTGTCCGAGTCAGACTTCTGAGAAAAGCACAGAGAACAAAATAGTCACATGCAATTCCCAGCATCCAACAGAATTATTTCTGAAAGTACTCTATCATTTTCCTAAATTTGATTTCCACTAAATCAGAGCCAAAGTGAACAAACAGTCCAACTGAACACTGAATTAATCCATTAAAAAGGTCTGGGCTTCAAACATCCACATTGTCCAGAAAATTAATTCAATAACAATGTGTGCCTCACATTAAAAACTGCTGTAGTCATTTGACAGAGGACAAAGCAGCAGCATAAAGAAAATGGGAGGAATCCTCCCCTACGACAGAGATCCTCAGCCATCATTCTCATGTTGAAGGAATAGCACGTTTTTGTCTCTACATATGAACACAAGATTTGCAAAATAACCACTCCACTGAATCCATGTCCACCATTCCCTTGATAAAAAGAAACAGCTGGGTTCTTCAGGACTGTATCTCAGAAACTCAAGACTGACACTTTCCTTTTCCTGGAAGGAGAGAGTCATCTGTCTGCATCTTGAAGAAAAAGTAGATCCTCATCAGTTTCTGAAAGGAATGTTATTTGTGATTAAAGGCAGGTTAGAAATTTTATAAAAAAAAATTTAAGCAATTACCTCTCCTATAAAGACAACCATAACGCAATCCAGTTTTTCTTCAGGGGACAGCTTATCAATAAGGGAGTGAAGAGTTTCTGTAAGGTAAGACTTGACTTTTCTTTTCACTGTAGGTATTCCCATTACAATGGAAACTGGAATCAAACAAACCAGAAAGGTACTTTCAGTGATTTCATACATAAGATAGAAAACAAAGACCTTGCAAAAAGGTATTGCTTAAGAAATGCAAAGGTTTAAAAGGTAATTACAGTAATTAAAAATAGTTTAAAATATGCTACTCAGCATCAGGAGCATGACTAATAGTTAACACCAATGCTCAGAACAAACATAGCAGACAAAACCCCCCCTAATCCTAGACATGCCAGACTATTGTGTAGGTGTGTTGGGCTGATCCTGACTGGACACCAGGCACCCACCAAAGCTGCTCTATTGCTCACCTCCTCAGCTGGACAGGGAGGAGAAAACAAAGAAAGGCTCATGGGTAGAAATAAAGACAGGGAGAAATCACTCGCCAGTTACTGTCCCAGTCAAAGCAGACTTGAGGAAGTTAATTTATTACTGATCAAATGAACACAGGGTAATGGGAAATAAACCCAAATCTTAAAACAGCTTTCCTTCACCTTTCCTGTCTCCCTGGGCTCAACTTCACACTTGATTTCTCTAACTCTTCTGTACCAGGAGCACAAGGGCATAGGGAATGGAGGCTGGAATTCAGCTCATCACACACAATCTCCAGCACTTCTTTCTCCTCAGTGGAAGGAATTCTCAGACTCTTGCCCTGATCCAGCATGGGATCCCTCCCATGGCAGATGGTCCTGCATGAACATCTCCAATGTAAGCCCTTTCCACAGCCTTTGGTTCTTCATAAACTGCTCCAGCATGGGTCCCTTCCATGAGCTCCAGTCCTTCAGGAACAGAGTGTGGGTCCACCATGGGGTTATAAGTCCTGCCAGCAAACCTGTACCACTGTGGGCTCCTCTCTCCATGGGTCCTGTCAGAAGCCTGTTTCCATGTGATCTTCCCACGGAGTCACAGCCCCCTTTGGGCATCCACCTGCTGTGACATGGGATCCTCCACAGGCTGCAAGTGGACCTCTGCTCCACGGGCTGCAGGGACACAGCTGCCTCTCCACACTCTTCACCACAGGCTGTAGGGGACTCTCTGCCCTGTCACCTGGAGCACCTCCTCCCCTCCTTCTGCACTGACCTTGCATGTTCTCACACCTCTCTCCAGCTGCAATTGCCCTTGAGCAGTTTTTTCCCCCCTCTCTTCAATCTGTTATTCCAGTGGTGCTGGTCTGGCTATTGGTTCCACTGGATACAGGGAAAGCTGCTGGCACCCTCTTAGAGAAGCCCTCCCTGTAAGCTCCATGTGACCAAAACCTTGTCACAAAAACCCCAACACAATGGGAAATAATCAACAACCACAGCATTATTCAGACAAGGTGCACCAACAGTGATCAAAGATTTTTATACTAACTTAAGTATAAAAATAAAACTGGTATAAACATTCTTCAAAATTCAAGTATTTAACTTCTCAGAAGTCATCTTTTAAAATAATACTGCTGAAAGCCTCTATTACTTTCCTTGCACCTGGTTTTGGTTCTTCTGAAAAAACAAGTCCAGGACAACAGAACTGCATGGAAGTTCCTCAACAAAAATTCCTTATCTCTGACAAAAGCACCACAAATGCAAAGTAATACATCCCCAGCTACAACGTTATTGACACCATCTTTCAGCAGGCCATTTGAGTCCTCTGTTGCTTAACTTTTCCACAGTTTTTCTTCTGCATTGTACCCAGGGCTGGCTACCTACTGGGAACACTGCAGACAGCAGCAGGAACGCAGTGAAAGACTTCATGAAGTCCTGAAACCCTGAATTCTCCCCACTCTGTTTAATTAAATAAAACCTCGTTCCAATTCCTATTTTGTAATTCCAAATTTCTGTCATATATTCCCAGGGGGACATAATACAGACTTCACTTAAAACAATAATGAATTATTAGATTTTTCCTCCCTGAACAACAACATTGAAATAAAATGTATTTATAGTCAGAAAAATAAACCTGTGGCCTGAGCCCACACATTTGTCACAGAGGTATGCCTTCTGTTAAAAGGAGGAGCAATTAAACTTACTGAAGTAATGAAAAAATACAAGCCAGAAGTAACTGCAACACTGAATTTTTTCCCCTCCAATGACTGTCCAGATTTTACTGATGCAATTATATCTGATTATCTTAGTTCTCTCAACTTTTAATTTACACATTGAAATATACTGTTCAGAACAACAGAAACATCAATGCTAAAATAATTATAACCATGCATGGTTGCCCTGCAAATCTGAAAAGCCAAAGGGATATATCCATTAGCAGTTCAGAATCTGAAATGCTTGAGCTTTGTTTCCTTTTAGTTACAAAAAAAATCATCCAAACTAAATGCTTCTTAATGTGAACCTTAAAACAGCATGGGGTGCGAGACTGAGATTATGCAGAAAAGAGCAAAGCTGAGACCAAGCTCCTTTCATCTTGGATTCAGTGCAAACTCAAAGGATATCAATATCACACAAGTTAAATGAGATGTCCTTGATCTACCAAGAAATACAGTGAATTCTTTTTCTAAAACTAGAAGGTCCTCCAGATATAAAACATGAAATAACCATCATATCAGCATACCTCCTGTCCTTCCAAGGCCAACCTGCACAGAAGGTTGAAGGCTTCCTTCATTTTTCAACAAATGAGGCAAATGGTAATAGATATTTGGCACTTGAAGAGATTTTGTACTTGTTAGCTCTTTTAACAATTTCAGCGTCTCATCTGCAAACATACAGGAAATCAGTAATGCAGAAAACAAACTATATGAAGTTTTAAGCAACAGTAAACAGCATAAAATTCCAAGTATAAACAGTATAAAATAAATAATGTAAATAATAAAAATATTATTAAAATAAAATAATATAATCAGTATAAAATTCCAAGCTTGGTCCTAACTGAAAGCCAGAATAAATTGTGCACTTTTCTGAATCATTATATCTTGTCTACATAGGAAGCCTTTTCTTAATTTGATTTTTTTAATAAACGATGGCCAAGACTTTTTTGCACCTATAACCTTGTTACAGATACAGCTAATATTTACCTGATCACATAAGACTTAGTGTAAAATTTACAGAAGTAAAGAATGCTCCATTGGGGGGGGGGGTTGGTTGGTGGTTTCGTTGGGATTTTTCCCAATTAATCACATGGGAGGCTTATTTCCCTAGATAATTTTTTTACTTTTGCTTACACAGGTTATCATCATCCAGCAAACACCACTGCAAATAACTTCAGAGCTACGAATACATATTGGAATATACTGCACATAGAGATACAAATTAAAATAGCATTAAACATACAGGTGATATTTTCCGTATTTCTGAAAAAAAAATTAAAGCAAATTAGAACAGAATTATCCTATTAGATTCTATTAGAATCATTCTTGCTCTTTCTGGTGCAACTGCCTTTCAGTATGTCCAGGTGGCTCTCAAAGTTGCAAATAACAGTTTTTAAAATTACCCTGCTCTGTGTGCTGGTTTTCTTGCATCAAGTGTGAAAACAACTCATTTTAAATGACAAATATGATACCATATGGATCTTTGAAAACTTATGGGCTTTATTATATCAAATCAAGTAAACTGTAGCCAAGGTTTCTTGAGATAAAATTGAGAAGAAGTAAGAAAAAGAAAGCCATAGGTGTAATTCCTCTCAGATTCTGAGCAGAGCTTCTACAAAGATAGATGGGTTTTGTTGTGGATTTTGGTTCTGTATGTTTGGGGATTTTAAAAATATTTCTTTTTAGGTGAAACTAAATTCCTAACCACCTCAAACCTTGCAAAAAAAACTTTGTAAATAGGTGCCATAAGTAGAAATGTCTATTTTGATAGACTCCAATGCAAGCACATTTTACTTTTCCTGCTAACATTTCTTTAACTGCAAAACCTGGACTGAATTCTGTCCAAGTATGACAGCTCTTAGTCTGAATGGATAAGGACCTATACAAAACAATCTGGAATTCTTTCAGCTTTAAAAGGGCAAATAGTATTATGAATACTTAAGTGTATTAAGCTTGATAAAAACCTATCTAATACTATGTTCTGAGCACAAAAGCTCAGTAATTCAGCTGGCTTCCCACTATGGTTCTATATGGAAAAACGTGGATGTCCATCCCAGCTGGGATCCAGACATGGTAGAACATTAAATGAATTAGTACTTTCAGCTGCATCAGAAGAGAGTAACTCCCTTAAGTATATTGCCTAAAAGCAAGCTAAGTCAATTTTAAAAACAAATGTGGTAATAACTTAATCCTAAATCAAGAATCAAAATTATTTCATCTCCTCCATGCTTTACTTTAAAAGCAGAAAACCACACATGAAGTAGGAAGACAAGATTTACAGACTATGCTAAATGCAACCTTTATCTGTGCAATTCCTGGAGATCCAGGGAACTACTAAGATCAGGCCATTACTGTCAGACAGCAAATCATGAGTGGTATCAGCACTGGAGCCTATAATTATAACCATTTCCCAACAAAACAAAACAAAAAAAAAAAAAAACCAAAACAAACAAACAAAAAAAATCTATCGAAAATAGTAAATCATAGCACAAACGCAAGCAGACAACAAATTCAAAAATCTTCTACCAGGCTTTTGAATTGCAAAACGCTTCAGGTTTCAACTCCTTATTAGACCAATACAATGACATTTCTGCCACCTACCAAGTCAGACCTCTTGACAGAAAATTTGTACTTATTTGTTATTCATCTTCCATCCATAAAAATCAGAGCAATGAAACAGTAACAGTATGATTTTAAAAGTTAATGTCAATAGTCTGGTGAATATTGCAGTCTTTTTCTCTAATATTGCCAAACAGCTTTTTGTAAACGTGACCATCCATCTCCAAAATGGGTAAAAACTTAGGGAAGATTTTACCAGTTTAATCACTGCTTATTGAAAAGGCCATTTCCTGCACTTTTTACAAATCATAACAAATACTTTAGCCTATATGATTTAATACCTCAAGTTGACTTTTAAGCATATTTTAACTGCTTCAAGTTCATCCATTTCTTCTGTTTGCTCACTGTTCCCCTCTGACTCCATTTAAAAAGTGATGTAAATTAATTCTCAAAATATATTCAACACAATAAATAAGCAAACAAAAGTTCCAAACTTTGGGAGATAAGTGTGGAGTAATTCTTATGACTTTAGGGACTGAATAAGGGTGGGTGAATCCTTAAGTACAAGTGGAAAAACAAACAAAAAACATATCATATCTCATACGAGATACAACATATTTCACATTCTTTATTCACAGTGCTGAACAGTTTCATTTGGCTTTCTTGGTAGCAATTTCTTATTCTATAGGAATAAGAAGAGATATTAGCATTGCAGAGTGATAAAAAAATATCTCGGAGCGTGTACCTGAAAAATTATTCATTGCATTCTTACTGCCGTTTGTTTCTGCCACGGCCCTCCTGAACTGCTCCAGGATGGCGTTGAGCTCGGACGAGCGCTGCAGCGTGCGGTGCTCGGCGATGCGCAGACGCTCCTTCAAGGCGTGAAACTCCCGCTGATAGGCAATCAGCTTTTCTAGGGAGAAAAGGCACGATTCGGGTTACTTGTGGAAACGGACACCTACTGACAGATCCGACAAGTGTCTAACGCTGCTCCGCTTTGCAGCATCCGGAACGCACCCAGGAAGGCAGAGGCCGGCACGGCCCCACCTGAGGAGCCGGGTGCCTCAGCACCTCTCCAGCACAGCGAGGGGACAGCGAGCTGCACACACCGGGATGCAGGGCGGGCATGGAGCGGGGATGCCCCTCACCACAGCCACAGACCAGGGCAACCCTGAGTACCCAGCACAAGGCAGCTCTGAGCCATTTCTTGGAACAGATGCCCACAAAACACTTCTTTTAAGAAGCCACACAGGAGTGGCCCCGTACAAAAACATAGGTTACATTTGAAAGACTCCTCTGAATACTCTGTAAGGATGAGCGGAACTTGACAGTATTTCAGACATATCAATTTTAAACCCAAGTTCTAACTTAATGTTACGATTCAGTGCCTGAGAACTGAAGAACGAAATTTTTTATCAAAATTCTGCTGACGTTGATACATACACATATTCTTGAAAGAGGACCAAAAGGGAGATGGAAACACCGAGAGTGATTTGCTGATATATTCTCTGTGCCCTTGACATCCAGTAAAGTATGTGGGCCTGGATTTCGTATCCTTCCTTCTTCCTATTGGTAATTTCCTCAAACTTCTGCTCACCATCATCACTATCACCTTCCTTCAACCAATACACAGATCCTGACTGGAGTATTTGAAGTGAATTTGGAACTCACAATTGATATTCCAGTCAGTTGACATCCACAGACATATCTCTCTTGTTATTTACCTATCCATTCCTGGTCTTTTCGTATTGCAGTGGTAGGGAAGCAGAAGTTTAGCAAGCAATTTGAAACTCTCCCTGTTGTTACATTACATAACACACGTGGCAAAAAAGGAATTAGAGTCAATTTTCCTTGTTAATAAGGCTGCTTTTCCTCCTATTATTTCAATTTTACGTATCATTTCTCTTTTTCTTTTTTTTTTTTTTTTTTGGTAGTTGGGATGTACTACTCCCATTATGTTTAGAAAACTTAATTAACTAAAATGCCTTCTGTTTTGAGGACAGAAAAATAAAAACATAGTTCACTACCTCTTAAAAACATTTCCTGTGCCAGCTTTTTTTTGCTTCTTTCATTAAAACCAAATGGTTATTGCTTTTGTGCCAACAAACCCAGAACACAGATGCTGGCCCACAACACAGTGCTAGGCACACTACACACTGCTGACTGAATCCAGGCTGCTATTTGAAATAAGAATTGATGCTTTAGTCAGCAGTACTTAGAAGACTGGGAAAAATTTTTGGAGTTGCTGGCATGAAGGCTATTCTTATTTGCCAAGGATAACTAACAAAGTAGTTCAGTCCTGATGTTTGCAGAGAACTGTACTGGTATTGCATTCATGGTACTTGAGACCTCAAAAGCATTAATTCCTTTAAGAAATACTAGACAAGTAGTCAACTTCTCCCAGTTCCTTCAACCAGACATATCTAGGTTAAGGAGGCTGCTCTAAAAGGTACATAAAGTCCTGGCATCTATCCTTCACAAATATATGACTTTTTTTTTTTTCATTAGGCACAATATTATTCAGTCAAGTATAACTAAAAAATCCTAAGATTACAAATACAGTAATATTTTAAGTCTACTACCTTATGAGTATTTTTCTAGTTATTTATGCAAAATTAATTAAAAAATAATTCTTTGCCTATGTGAATTTAAGTGATCTAAAACATTTACATCTCTAACACTACTAAAGCCAGCACTTTTTATGGTTTTGGAGATTAATGTGTAATTTGGCATTTTGGTACTTGTTTTATAATATGGCTGCCTGTACTTTTAAATAAATAAATTAAATTTAAATGTCTAACATTCATAACATTAGCATACTTTCAGTACTTCAAAGATCAACTGCTCAGATATTTATTATTTGCAAACAGAAAACCACACATTTTATCTCATACTGAAAGGCACTTGCAAAGGAGAAAATACTTCTTAAGACTCTTACAGTACCACCATTAGCAATGACCACATGTCCCAGACTTTAGAAAAGCATCCCTTTAGCCATCAGCAGTTTATAAATATTCTAATTTGACTTTCCAGAGTTCCTGACTAAGTACTTGAGAATGAGCCTACAAGATTAAATTTAAGATTCTATTTTTATTTAAACTTTGACTGAGCTCAAGTTTGGTAGAGAAAGTCTATTTAACTAACTATCAGCTTCCTGAGGAGGAGAATTAGAGATGGATGTGTTGAGCTCTTCTCCCTGGTGTTTAGTGATAGGACACATGAGGATGGTCCTAAGCTGTGCCAAGGGATGTTCGGATTGGACACTAGAAAACATTTCTTCACTAAGATGTTGGTAAAACACTGGAACAGGTTTCCTAGAGAGCATGAAGTATTTAGGAGGCATCTGGACAATGCCCTTAATAACGTGTTTTAGCTTTTGGTAAGCCCTGAAGTGGTCAGACAGTTAAACTGAATGATTGTTGGTAGATCCCTTCCAACTGAGATATCCTGTTCTATGACAAGTTGACTTGCAAGCGTTGTATATACAAAAAAGTCAACAGTGAACCTGATATTCTCAAAATACATATGACCCTTTAGCATTTATTGTTCAGAGGTTTCTCCAAAACCAAAAGAAATTGAATTCATTTCTTGTCCAGAAGTATGAAAACACTTTTTTTGATTGCTATTACAGTAAAAAGGAGAGTACTGCACCTAAAATCACAAAGAAAACAGAGGTCAGTGATCACCATCAGTAAAAAAATATTCTTTTTCTACAGGATTATGAATTCTCTTTTTATTCTCATACTGATATCTAAAGTTATTTAACAAAACAGAAGAAAGAATTAAGACAGTAAGTTATTGGCTTTAGAACACTGATGAAAGAACCCCAACATATCTGTCTGTTCTCTGAAAAACAAAACACCCCTCTAACAGCAGCAGTAGCCAATATTGAAGACATTTGGTCTCCAATAATTTCAGCATGCGAGCATATTTTTGTTTAAGAATAACATGCTATTTCACATTGAAATGAGATTTTCCACACTTTTCTCTGGAAGCCAGAAAGATCAAATAAAAATAAATATCTTATTAAGAAATTACTTGAGAACTGAAAGCATTAATTCTTCATAATTTTTCTTTTAAATTCTAGCTGGTTCAGCAAAACTCCAGAAGCTAAAGCCTAAATATTTTAGCTGGCCAGATGCTGTGCAGTTCTCCCAATACTGTCAACTGAACCAGTACTTTATCAACTTTTCTCCTTTGTTGCAATATGTTCTCTTAAATATGCAGAATGTAGAATTTAGACAAGTTCACTTGAAAATTGATGCAGTATTTTGAAAAGTGAAAATTCAAATGAAACTCTGGTGGTTTGCCAGTTTTTAGCCAGCAATGAAATCTCACCTCTCAGCGTCCTCTGGATTATTTAAGGTTTTCCTACTAAGTAATTCTTTAAAAAAGTTATTCCAAAAAGACACCACTAACCCAAAATTATAAACTCAGTCCACTCTCCTCTTAGCCATAGACAATCTTGACTGCATAACTTGCAGTTGTCTATATTTGAAGAAAAATTCAATTTTAAAACATGGAGTTTCTGAACATCTTAGCATACATCTAATTACTTAGTTTGGGCTTTTGTACTTCTTGAAAAATCTGTTTATGTACTTCAACCCCTGCTTTTTGTAACAGCAAAGAGCCTTCCCTTGAGATAAAAAGAGACATCAAAGTAAAGGAATAAGAAAACAGGCCGTAGTTTGAGTTTAGAAAAGCATTTTGCAGAGTATTTCAGCTCAACTGAAATAGCATAAATCTGAATTGCAGGTAAATTACCAACACTGTCAGAACACTTGCTGTATTCTAATTCCAAATGAAAGATCTACTGAAAAACAAAACAGAAAAAATACTACAGAAACTCAATCAAAGCAATTTTAAGGCTATACAGTTTCAAAGTCAATAAAAATCATCAACAGCTTCGTTTTTTTGTTCATGTTACTTTTTTAGCAACGTTAGACTTTTTAATGCCCCAAGCCCGTCAGTGTTTGAGAAGCATTTGGACAATGACCTTAACAATGTGCTTTAGCATTTGGTCAGCCCTGAAGTGGTCGGGGTGCTGCACTAGATGACCACTGTAGTTCCCTTCCAATTGAAACAGTCTGTGCTATTCTAACATGAAAACTTTATGAAGAAACTACTTGAGTGCACTTCTAAACTGAGTGGAGTGTGAACCTGTAAAAGGAAACAGAATTGCCTGAAGATCCTTTCACAACTCATCCTTTCACATGTTCAGTGATTCTCAGTATTGCCATTATTCCTCAAGGAAAGCCTTGACTATCTGCTAAAATAACTACAGTCTACAAGATAAAAAGCAGCATGAAAGCTTTGCAAGCTGTTATTTATTTTATCAATCAACCACAAACACAACTGAAAATTGAACTAAGATTGTTGAACTAAGGTGGCTGCATTCACTTAAATAAATAATTAAATAAGTAAAAGACAAGCTAGAATTTACTCAAGAGCTCTGTGTTAGTACGGCTCTTTGTACCAAAGGCAGATGCATCAGACAAGATCAGGAAAAGCTTTATGACCTTCCCATATCACAAGCAGGTAGTTGAGCTTTCCTTCAAACGCCAAATCAGTTAAACATCCAAAGTGATGGATCTGCCACAGAGACAAAAAGGTAACCAGCCATAGACTTGGCACTCAAAAAAGACAGCAAGCCAAGCACAGAAGGCTTAGCTTTGCCAATTAATTGTAGGCCTGATTTATATTTTCTGCCCATACCCAACTGAACCATAGAAACCTCACCCCCTTTTTTCATTAAACAACAGGACACAAAGACAAAAGGCTCTGGTTGGCAGCAAAGCATTGTACACAAATACTCAATAAGTAAAACACCTAGAGAAGGAACAGATACCGGATACAACAGGACTTTTCCTCTATACAAGTGAGAAAACTTTAAACATTATTCAAATCAACAGTGTATCACTGGCAACATTCCTACATTCGCCAATGTATCAGTTTATGGCCCACCCTAATGACAACTCTTCCTGCTTTTACAAAATAAAGGTTCCACAGCAAATGCCTCATTTTTCTGTACACCCTGTTGAAGAGTTATTAAAATGCCATTAAATAAATGTTTGAATCTGTGAAAACACACTGTAGTAAGTGCTAATTCAGGTATTTCTGTGATTAGTTTTTCTACAACTCATTTACTCCCATTATAAAAACCCCACCGTAGTTACCATCATGCCATGGGTCAAAGACACTAACAAGTTTCATGTACTAATTCATTACACTCCCATCAAGGATGTTGATCAGTTTACAGGTTGATATGGAGTAGAGGTCTTAACTGGCAGCAGGCTTCTACACTGGGTTTCATACAGAGTCAGTGGTGAGGCAAGAGGAGGTTACTCTTCCGTGAATTAGGGGTTTGTCAGCATGCCAGCCAATGCAATCTGGCATGGCTCTTACAGGGACATCTCTTTCTTTGAGCTACATGAGGTATAAAAATTAAGTTCTGCACTTCCCATAAAATCAGTTAAGATGTTTTATGTGATCCATGAAGTTGAAGTATCAAGTGAATCAGTATCCAGTAAGTCATGATGATACCTGCATGGACTGGCACTTCAATCCCACAGATCTAAGCAACGAGAATTTTTTAGATCATGCTTGGTTCATACAAGCCATCATATTTGTACTATTACTGATAAAATACTAATCTTCACCTCTTAAAAGCAGATATCCTTTTAAATTAAAATTCTGCTATGCTAATATGTGGCAGACTAAATTATTTCCACTGTCAGCCAAAAAAGTGCATTTCTCTAGTTTATAAAATAAAATTCTTACTATGCTAGCACTTAAGTAATTCTAAACTTCATCTTAAAACTGACACTTTTTTGACAAAGGCTACACTTCCTCTTTAGCACAGTTTTTGCAAAATATAACTGCAAATACGATTACCCAATAATGTGATACAAAATTCTGTTCCTACTGCACTGTACAGTCATCCAATATCCATACAAAGATGCACAGACAAAAAATACATACTGGCATTTACTGAGAGAGCATAAACATTGCTTCCATTGCCCTTTGGAAGTGATTCCAGAGCTCAGAAGATATTCACAAGGCACAAACGAAGCACTGCATTCTCAAATGTCCGACCAAGGGGAGGCAAACAGAGGAATTGTAAAACCAATCACACAGGCACAGACAAAAAGCTATGTCCACACAAGAGAGATATTGAAGATGTTCCAGAATCCTCCTGTGACATTTAGATTTACAAAAACAGCAAAACATTGTAGCAAGCTGAGCTAATTATCAAGTGTCAAAACCTGCACATAGGCACAAATCATATTTATAATCAGCAATGTCAAACAGTGAAGAGTAAAGAAGGTGTTAACAAAATTTGCCCCCAAAGTTTAAACCTCAAGCCTGCTCACAAATCAGATTCTGACTTGTCTCAAAACTGGCTAAAAGCTGATATATGGTGCCCTTGAAATGTTACAATGTATTATCATGGATGACTACTCAACAAATGCTAATTAGCTTCCCTGCTCCTAAAGTGAAATTAAAACCTTTTATAAACAAGCTATGATGAGTTATAAAATCCAAAGCAGTAAAGCAATCAACCACGTAAATAAAAATAAAGCAGTATACTGTAAAGGCTAACAACAAGACATGCTATAAATAAAAGCTCTTAAGAAAACTGCTCAAGGTCAAATTTTGTCAGTCCTCTTGGAATACTTGATTCTGTGGGCCTTTTTAGTTACAAAGTTTGTAGCTATGCCTATTCATAAAGCCATTTTATTATTTTGAAGGGATTAGAGAATATCTAATTTTTTTGCAAGCATTATACTCTGAAATTAAAGACAGGAAAATATGGTAGATGATTTACAAAAAAAATACATCCTACTAATCATGACAAAACATTTTCTGCATCAGGAAACAAATAAAATCAAGATGCAGGAAAACAAGTGGGCAAGTCATTTCTTTATCCTTAATCTTGTTATTCAAACTGATGGGTCATTTCAGCAATTCCCTATTTCAGTCTCCCAAAACAATCCATCAGAACTACTCTTTATTGCCCTTGTTTTCCACATAGAAATGTACTTATTAGGACTGCAAGATTTTGAAAAGTGCTCATTCAAGTAGCTTTTGTCCTGAAGAACAGCTTGTTTTTGAGGGAAGGTTCTGCAGGTGTTCCCGACTTTGGTAAAAAAAATAACTCAATAATTCTAATTACTTATTTTTTCATTGAATTTTTTTCACATTTCGCATTTCAAGGATCTCTATAACCCAATAAATGTTTTTTTGGTCTCTCCAATTTTAGTGTACTAGCACAAGTCTGAAGTGCTTACTTTGAAACTTTCAGGGCCTGATCCAATCTCAGTCTAGACACTTTTCTTTAAACATTCCTTTGCAGCAGGAGCTGAAGTTGGTTTCTCTAAATTTTTTAAGCAATCTGAATACGATCCTTTGTGATATCAACTGGTAAAACCTTTCTATTTTGAACTATAAGTTTCAAAATCAATTTTCTCGTAAATAGTCCTTTGATTTGAGAATCTGCTTCCCCTCACTTTTTCCATCTTAAATATAAATACACTAAAAATTATGTAGCTTACTAATCAAAATGGAAGCATGAAACAGTACATCATGTTTGTTGGCTTTTTTTTTCCTAAAAAGCCACAGAATATAACATTTTTCTAGAGGAAAAAATATCCTAAGAAATTAAAAAGCCAAAGAAGCCAAACAAGATTTGTGACAACTGATGAATTATTTACTTAAGCAGTATTTTCATAGCTGGATAGAACAGCAAGGAACAGTTTTAAATGTCTCTAGATGCAATTGCACACCTTTGCCTCTAGATATAATTTGTTCAATAGAGAAAGGTCACAATTCAGAAGATTTCTAAATTAATTATAAAATCCAGTATGACATCACATTCAAATCTCACCTGATGCGAGCTGACAGAGTCTGAATGTTCCTTTGGACACAAGGAATAAAAAAAAATGTATCAGAAAATCCAGACACCCACAAATAAAGAGGTCAAGTCAACAGAAGCATATGGTGCTCTGTCTGTGCACTGGCTTCAGACAAGGATAATTAAACACATGATTTGTTTGATTGGTAGCACTTGAGCTGAAGGTCTTCTTTTAAAGCAGAGAACAGCAAGCTGCAGTGATGGGGAAAAAGCAAGCAAGCAAACAACAACAAAACAAACAAAAAACCCCCAACTCCCCTCAAAAAAAAAAAAAAAAACCAAAAAAATCCCAAAACAACCAAAAAAACAACTCCACCCTCCCCACCAAAAAAACTCCAAAAAAAGAAATTGCACATTTGCAAATTATTTGTCCTGATCTGACTTAAATAGGATTCACACTTCTATGACTGCCCAACACTCTATGGATGAATATAAACATCAGGGCTTTTTAGGTTCCAGCTACTTGGTTCTTATTTTATTCCCAGTGCTAAGAAGTACAGTCACCTCTACTGGCATTTCTTCATTAAGGGGAAAGATATATAAAAACATCACTGATATCATGCGCTAAATCTGTCTCACAATAAGCAATCGGTATTTAACACATCCCTGTCCCCGAACAGAAACACTAGGGGATAAATAAAAGCTTCATAGATTCTATTCCCAAGAAGCAAAGCAGAACAACAAAAAAATATTGCAACTTTTACTGTAGACATTCATTGCACAAGGAATTCAGTTAAGAAATTGATAAAAGAAAAGCTCAGCTGCATATACAAAGCATTGAATTCATGTAACCTGGACAGCCACTCTTTACAGAGAAAAAAATTACCTTCAAGTAACTGTCATTAAAACATCCCACTCTGACATTTCTGACATGTCTTGCAAAAGATCTAAAGCATACAACAAAGTGTAAAAGAAACTAGGAAACCTTCAACAACATCACAGCATTACCTCAAAAACACAACTTAGAGTAACAGCTTTTACAAAGATCATTGTGTCACAATTTTTTTTTCAATTTAACTGACAAATAAAAACAAGACTGTAACTATATTGCTCAAGCAAGCACAAAGCTCCACTTTAAGCAAACATTACAACCATAACACTGAAACACACTTAACATACAGGACAGGTCAATAGCCTGCATTCTTGGCAACACTGAAGGATGAAAACATATTAGCTGAAAGAAAGCATTTCTATCGCTTTTTTAACATACTGAAAGAAAACAGTCCATTCTACATTTCTGCAGAAACATGTGTATTAAGCATACACGTCACATTCATTTATTATGTTTGCTTCCATCATTTTGTTTGGATGTATGTATATACATACATTTTATTGCTACCAATGAACAAGAGTTCAGCTAATTGCACTCATTCCTAACAGGACATATCAAAGAAGCCATAACCATTGATCTGATCTGAGCAGCATGTGGCTTTATAATCAGCATCTCTGCATGGTATAGTAATTTCAACATTAAAAATAACAACAAAACCTAACCTTGATATAATACACTTCTTTCACATCTGTTAAAAGAGATGAGAAACAAATCCTTCACCTGAAATACTTACAGATTTGCTGACGATGTAAACAAATGTAATTACCCTGTAGGTAATCTGACCTCTTAGAGTCAGTTTGACTAGAAGTCATCTGTGACATCTCATGTTTCTCCTCAGATCCCAATCAGACAATAATAATTTCAGCTACCTTTTACAAACAAGCACAGATACCTATATTAAGATAATCGTGCTATCTAGTGGTCTCAAATTCCTGTGGAGTTCTTTTGTGGTGTTGTTTTGGTTTTTTTTTTTTTTTTTATTTCAAGGAAAAATACTTCTCTGCATACCACTTTTTATAACCTACTGAACTTCTAAATTCCATTTACTAACATAGCATTCTCTGCTGTAACAGAATTCATGGAAATAGGGGGTTTGATTCTCCTTTTCACTGACTTCTTAAGTCAAAACTGGAAAAGGCATTTGAAAGAGAAAACAGGCTTCCATAAAATTACCAATTTGGTAATCATTCAAGCTTCCTCTAATCCTCTAACTCTCGCCTCTTGCAAATAGCCAGACTTGTGCAAAACATTTGACACTGCACAACATCCCTGTCTCTAAACTGCAGAGACATGGATTCA
This sequence comes from Brachypodius melanocephalos, assembly GCA_013398615.1. Taxonomy (NCBI): domain Eukaryota; kingdom Metazoa; phylum Chordata; class Aves; order Passeriformes; family Pycnonotidae; genus Brachypodius; species Brachypodius melanocephalos. The sequence continues at coordinate 53,450,899 of VZSR01003803.1, forward strand.
ACAAATGAATCACTTAGTGGGTAAGGAATTAGCTGGATGGTTGCAGTCAATGTCTCAATGTCCAAATGGTGACCAGTGATGTGTGGTCCCCTCAGGGGTCAGTAGCAGGACCAGCACTTCTTAACATCTCTGTTGGTGATACGGGCAGTGGGACCAACTGTACCCTCAGCAAGTTTGCCAACACCACCAAGCTGTGTGGTGTCTGATCCTCTGGAGGGGAGGGATGCAATACAGAGGGACCTGGACAGCCTTGAGACACGGAACCAAGTGAACCTCATGAAGTACATACAACAAGACCATGTGCAAGGTCCTGGTCCTGAGTAACAGCAATCCCAAGTTCAAGCACAGGCTGGGTGGAGAATGGATTGAGAGCAGCTCTAAGAAGAAGCTCAGACTTTCAGTCTTTTTTTCTGGGACTTTTGGTTGACAAGAAGCTCAACAGGACTCATCAACGAGCACTTGTGGTCCCCAAAGCCAACTGTGTTCTGGGCTGCACCAAAAGCAGTGTGGCCAGCAGGGTGAGTGAGGTGAGCCTGCCCCTCTTCTCTGCTCTCATGAGACCCCACCTGCTGCATCCAGCTCTGGGGTCCCCAGCACAGGAAAGACACAGACGTGTTGGAGTGAGTCCAGAGAAGGGTCATAAAGAGGATCAGAGCACCGCCTCTCAAACTCAAAGGAATACAACACTGATTTGTATTCTACAGTAAATTTGAACCAAGCCAGATTAAAACAGTATTATAAAGGTGTGACAGAGGGAAAAGAGGATACAGCAGCATATTTTAAATGCAATTTTTTGAAAAGCCATCCTATATTCAATATCCAAGATGTTAGGTTATCTTACAACTGCACATATAACAACTTAAAGCCCTTACTACAGTATATACAAACATTCTGTGAATGTCCAAGCATCAATTTTTGTCCTGTGTAAGAATAAATTTTCAGCTTCACCCAATTCAAACCTTTGACCACTTTAATCTACATGTAGCTAAAATACCATAAAACCCAATTCAGCTAATTGCTGGATCCCCAAAACACAACAACAAGAGAAGTCTTCCATTCAGTTACAGTTCATTCCAAGTTAAACACTTTCCTCAAACTGAGTTAAATACAGTTAGGTCTATAGCAACATTCTACAAATACAGAGTAAAGCATTAGTCCCTTTTTCAGGGTCTTTGCACAACATAAAATCGCATTCTATACAACTGCCTTCTCAGTAAAGCAATGTGAAGGAGAACAAGGGAAAATGACCCCTGGCCTGAAGGAGTCAACTGTACCTACAAGAAAGCAGTTATTCTACCAGCATATATGTACACACATGAATTCCAGAAAGGTCTCCCCTGTTTCTTCCAGAGCCTCTCTCATCAACAGAGAGCGCAAACAACCGTTGTGCAAAGCAAAAATGTTTATCCCTGATGCTTCCACACAAACAAACTCTACAACACATGCACCTCCACACATCCTCCAAAATGTGACTCACAGCACATACACCAATCAAATGCGCAGTAACTGAGTGGCTGACCCCTCTCAGACATCCCAAACACATATGGACCTGAGCACTATTGTGTAATTGCTCAGCAACTACTTATCACAAATATGCACTTACATAAAACTTCCCACAGGTGTCACTTACTGTGCACACTTCATCTGTGTGTACACAATTGAAATTTCTGGTCATGCAGTAACCTCATCAGCAGCAGGATGCCTGCAGCAGCACCCACCCATCCAGGCTGTAGGCTCTGCATCTGAAAGGACTTCTGCCCAAGCAAAGTTTCTATAAAGAAATTGAATCCTTGTCCAGGAAAACCCATGTGTATGTCTCAAACCTTGTCCAAGAACTATCACATTAATATGCTCACACACTCTTGAACATTCAGGACCCAAGATTTTTGAGGGTTAGTATGCTGAATATTCTCAGTATAATTAACTTAAGAGTCCAGTGTGGCAAGGAAACAAAGCACACAGCAAAGCAGAACACAGTAGAACACAGCAAAAGTAACTATTTCTGACAACCTGAAAGCTTCCAAACACTTTAACGTGATTTGTTTCTACTACAGAACTGTCAGTAACTCAGTGAGCTTCTGTACATGTAAATCAAGATGCTCTTACTTTAAACCATCCCTTTCTCTCCTCTCAGAAACAAATATACACATACAAAGTAGGAACTACGGCAAGAAAACCTAGCTTCCTAAATGAAAAAGAGATCAGTAATGATTGATCTCTAGCCAAATGTTTAACATAGTAATACATGAGAAGAAAATTCATCTAGCAAAAAAATGGTCAGCAGAGTGCTACAACCTCAAAATTAACAGCACTATTTTAAGAGCTGAAACTTTTAGAAATTCTTAATAGCCTGGGCACAAAACTCAAGTCATTGTGGAAGTCTGGTTATTGTTTCCACACACACTAGTGGGTTGAGGTCACTGATGCTCCTTGTTTCTTTGTGCCTTGACAACTGTGTTGAACAAACTGTTTCTGAGAACATATTCTTTCTAACTTGTCTTCCTTGCAAGCAACTCGGGATCAAAGCTTTATCATGCTCACACACTGCTGCAAATTAACAACAACCTTGTAAATCAAATGTAATCCCATCACATTTGGTTTATTCAAATCTCTAAGAGTACCTCTACAGTTTGTCTCCAAGGGCTGTGCAACCAAGTATGAGGGCTGTTTATTGGCATAAGTACTTCACTAGTAATTTGTAATAGAAAAAACATTTAGTTCAGCCCACCTCTGGACTGTCTGAGGAAACTTACACATCCATAGCATTGAAATGTAAGACCAAAATGTATCTGCAGGCCACTATAGCAAAATTTATGCTTGATAGGCACTGAAAACTTTTAATTTCTTTTTGAGCATTATATAATGAAAATTATATACTGTCACAAGCAAAAAAGGGGGGTTCTGTTGTTCACAGATAGATGGGTGGCACATCTGTGGGAAGCATCCACAGGAACAGGCAGAAAGCTGCATAAAAGCTGAGGAGACAACCAGAAAAACAGCTGGAAGCACAGCTCTAAAATACTGCAGAGTAATTGCTTTTTAGGCAGAGACTAGCTGGAATAAAGCCTTGCACTGTGAGCAAGGAAACTGCTTTCTATTCACTTTCTGCCATGCTCAGGAAAGCAAAACATAGTGCATTATAAACAAAATTATAGACCTACTAGCGTCTCATCTTAAAAAGAAACAACTTTCAGGATTCTAGTCCTAAAGATTATATCAATAATGAAAAAAGCTTTTTTGTTATCCTGGCAGCAAATAAAGTCATAATTACACAGCAGGAAAAAGGTTACTGAGTAAGATACTACCCTGTACTGTTAGAGTGAAGGAAAGAACAGGAAAAAAAAAATCACACTTGAAAATAAAAGTAAGTCCTTTTTTGATGTTTTTCTAATACAGTATTTTCATGGCTCCTAGCTATAGAAGTGGCTGTTTATTGTTAGTAACAGTGAGAGACTAAAATAAACAGATAAGGGAATCTGCTAAAATACAAGCAAATATTTTATGTATTTTAATGGATCAAATTATATTATAACAAAGGGCAACTCTCACATATCTCATGCAAACATCAATATTATTTAGTAATGAAACACACTGTTGTGTTGCTCTTGGCATAAGGAGAGATAAACCCGGCAAATGCCAAGAATAACTAATATAATTTAGGTTAGAAGGGACTTATGGGGGTCACCTAGCCCAATCCCCTGCTCAACACCAATTTCACCACAATTGCTACTTCAAAGCTGGAGCATTCCTGACAGCTGTAGGTCTTCCCTAGCTAAGATTTATTATGGAAGTGTCATATTGAGTTTAAAAATCAGTATAACTCACTCTTTTTGTGCTAGCCCAAATCTCTATTGGTACCAATTATGGTACCATTTACTTGCCAGTGCTGGTTTAACTATTCTTGAAACTGCCTACATGGAAATTCTTCACCACCAATCCCTCCATCCCTCCCCAACAATCTACTCTAGTATGTAACTATACTCACCATTACAAAAACTGTACACTGTTGAACCTTCCTCTCCCATTCAATTTCAGTCCCTTAGATCCTGTTATTCACTATGGTCACAAACAATAGATTATGCCTTCTTTCTTCTTTTTTTTGACAAGAAATTCTTGGCAAGAACTTTTAAAACATTTGAAAATTATCCCCCTGTCTCTCTCCTCACATGTCTCCTTTAAGGTAAGGAATGTCAAGACACTGGCCCTTCCCTTACAGGGTAGACTTTCAGGATCTTTGATCACTTGTTGCTTCTTTGAACCCCATCTAATGAATCTACTTCCTTTCCAGTGCACTGCCCTGCAGCAGACACTGTACAATGCAGAGCAAAAAGCAGACTTCCTGTGTCTTGCTGGAGCAGTACACTTCATATGTATTTCCTTAAACCTCTTTTTTGTTCAGCTTCTATTGTTTTCTGCAATAATGTGATGAGTCACATGTAGCATGACTGTCGTTCCTGCTTATAATGCCAACATCAAATTTCTTCCCAATTCTTCATGTACACGTTTGATTTTCTTTTTCTTTACTGTACCCCATGTCTTGACTGAAGCACTTTCATCTACCTTCACCCCACCATTCACCCTGCTTCCTGACCTGGTCTCCAGTTTGCCTAATCAATTTTAAACTTCAATCTCTTTGTCTGCCTTTGTTGCTCCTCCCATCATGGTGCTGTCTGAAATCAGGTAAGAATTGTACGCCTCTAATCATCTAGATTCACTAAGGAAAATATCAACTACCATCAAAAGACAGGTCATTGCAAAGCCCCTTTTACTAACTTGAAAATGTTACAGTAAGGTATGAGCAGCTGTGTCAGATGCAACTGTCTTTCCTGGCTTGGCTAAATTACACCCATGATAGTCTCAGTAGTCTCTGGATGTGAGGAGTAACCAGCATTTTGGAGGAGTTGTTACCAAAAATTGGTGAAAATAAAACTCCTTAACACTAATGTAACATTAAGAAGCAGGCATTCTTTATTCGGCTGAATTCAAGAAGGGATAGCTCATGGAAGCACAGAAAGCTCAGGCTGAAGAAGAATTATGAGAAGCTACACTGAGCAGAAATATGGGCTTTACCCAACTCTTAACACTAGGCTGTAATCAAGAGCAGTACCTCAAGATGTTGGCTAAGCCAGATTCCATTAAATACTCTGGTAGCAACCAGATTTCATAATCCCAGAAACAGATGAGCTAGCCTAGCTAGCAGGTTACAAAAAATGCAAGGGACAAGGAAGTGCTGCAAAACCCCTTTGGTAGCAACCCTTTACACTGCAGTTCTCCAAAAATCACTGGTGCCAGAGGAGCTCTCCTGCAGCAGTCATAAGACAGACCAAAGATGCTGCAGACCTGAACACTGTCCCACCTGAACAGCTATTCAGCTATTCTGTACTATTCACCTGGGACAGGGTGTTCAGTACCTGCACAGGACTCTCAGTAACCAAACCAAACCTACATTCTTGATTAGCTTTAATGAAATTCAACTATTTTTAGTATTAGCAAGCTATAGGCCAATTTCCTCATTGAAAACAACCTTAAAGTGTATTTTAGATAAAGAACAGAACAACATTCATGTGCTGGTGTTAAAAAGAAAAAGGAAACTCTTATTTCCTTTCATTTCAGCTCCTGGAAGATCTGCAACAGAATTTCCAAAGGAAACCAACATTTGCCTTCTATTTAACAGAAATTAAAGAGCCTCATCTTCTCCAAACTGGCATAAATTGTTATAAGCACTTTCCCAGCCCATTCCTTCCCTTCCCCTGCCTTCGCTCCTCCCAGTTTGTAGTCCATTTAACTTTTTTGGTTGGTTGGTCTTAACTCACATATCAGTGGGAAATGACTGTCTAACTCTGAAAATCAGAACACGTAGTCAGAAGTCTTTAGCAGCCTTTACCTGCATAACAGCTTCTCTCAGGATCCATGTAGAAACTAAGATGGGTTATAGATGCAAAATACATGTACCTCTCACATTTCTCACCTTTTCTTAATGAGAATATTGTATAACCACTTCCATGGGGGAAGGAGGATAGCTAGACAGACAGATCAGATTCTGTCGTCCTTGCCCTGTTTCCCCTGTGGGTCTTCCTGCAGGACTCTTCTTCCTCTAGGGATAAATATTCCTGCTTCTTACTCCAAAATTAGCCACCACTGGCTGAGGTTTTTTGTTTTAGTCTCAGTTAGGTTTTGTTATTCTTGCTAAGTTTAGATGTTTTTGAACACTTACGATTATTGTGGCTGAGAACCAGCATGGCAATTCTAATTTTGTGAAAACAGACAGAGGATAGAGAAGATGACATTTTTATTATGAAGCCCAGGTTATTTTCTCTCCAAACAAGAGAAAACTTCAGGCTTAAAAGAAAACATGTTCAACTTTCATTACTTAAGCATGAGTGAATGTTTAGTGAACCAGAATGCCAGATAAATATCTCAAAAGTTCTCCTGGAGGTCTTCACATGGGAATTTGTAGTGGTATACCAAAATAAGCCATCCTCATGTAGTGAGGAAATCCTGCAGTTACGACAACATCCTTGGATGAATTGAAAACCAGAAGTTCTTCAACTAATTCTTCATCATTAAAGAAGAATGATGAAACACACTAATGGTTTCTGAGTGCTGTGAAAATGGCACCATTTAGCCAATTCTGAAGGGCTAAATTGCATCAGATTTTCACAAAACATATTGCAATAACTGTTCTCAACACTTCAAGTAGCCAAACATCTCCTAGAAGCAATGCAAGACGCTGCCAACAACTATCTTTGACCGAGAATAAAAGTCACATACTTTAAATGAGGAAACACTTGAATTCTATCCTACCATGCCTGTACTAACTCAGTAAAGTTATTTACCTTCCTTCCCAATTTCCACAGCCATCAGGAAGTTTGTTGATCCAAGAAGGGGAGGTTCTTTAGCATCATGGAGCATAGGGCTCTTCCTGGAACACTATGTACTCAGACTAACAGTCACATTAAAGAACAAAGTACCAAGACTACACACTTTACATACATACAACTGCTTTGATGTGAATTTTGTGACTGGTCTAATAGGCATGCAGTACTGTTTTGTGCTGGTTAAGAGCAGTGTCTTTAGGATAAAAATCCTACCACATATCTAGAGCTCACAAATGAGGTGGTGAAGATCAGTGACCCTGAGCAGGTCAGGAGTACCAGAAAACACGATTCAGTCAGAAGAGATGGTATTAAGCATAAAGTTATTCCTTGCATAAGATCTCAGTTTTAGGAGGAACTCAAGGGCATCTCACACTAAATTAACTGTGACTGTAAAGTGACTGCAGATCCTTTAGCAGTGTTTCTTCTGCACATCACAGTAATCAGCATTTTTTAAGATTCCATTTCCAACATGTACTTTGTTCATGCTAACCAGAGAACATTTTAAACTGTAGAAAGTGGTCTTTCAATTGATTTGCAAGAATCCCCCAGGAGAGGTCTTTCCCAGGTGCATTCAGGGCTTGTACTGCTTCCTTACAACACCAGTGCTTCTACACATTGCATGAAGTCCAGAAAGCAACAAAGATCTTGGACTAATTTTGAAGACTCTCTCCAATGACCAAAGATATTTCAGTCAACCTTATTCAAACACAGTTATTTTAAAAGAAAAATCATATAATTGGCCATTTCATGCAAATAGCAATACAGGCCTTGTGAAATGTTATTCATATAATCAAACCTATGGGTAAGATACAGCCATGCTCTTTCCAGCAATGGCACTTCAGAGTATTTCCTTCAGCTCCTGACAGCTTCTCAGTGTATCTTAAAGTTGGTACTACTTTAAAGCACAAAAGTTTGTCTCAGCTGAACAATGCTTTACAGAAGTCTGTATCACCTAGAAGTGTCTAAATACTATCCTGCATAGATTAAGACTACATGTATTTACTAGAGGAAGGTATGATCTACAAAAATATCATATCATCCCAGTCTAATTGGTATTCTACAAATGATGCTGCATTTTAAGTGACAATTATCCAAGATCTTCGTTTCTAAATTAAAATTAATCACTTGAAAACTGATTAAGGTAGTTTAAAAAAAGAATTATGCTTCTGCTTTAAAAAGCAGAATTTGTTTTAGTTATCATTGGGCAATTTGAGGGGGGTTGCTTTTTCTCTAAGAAAGTGCAAAATAGCATTTTCTTTCCAACTGTAGATTTAATTTGCTGTCCAAAGATTGACAAATACCTACAGGAATCTAAATGTACTGAAAAACAAAATACGATGATCAGAGAATGTGACACTCCACAGCCTTTCAGTGAATGGGAAGAGCAAGCTATATTTGCTTCTAACTTCGCCACACAAAAATTTGTAATGAAAATGTTATCAATGAATTAAAATACTATCCCACAAGGCTATAAAATTACATTGAAATGGAAAAAAAAAGCCTTTAGCAAATATTTATCATCAGTTTCTGAAACCTTTCCATTGTGCATTGATTGAAAATGTGGTATTGAATTAACTCAAATCTGTTTTGACTTTGAGTATCTGTGAAAAAAACTGAAGCAAAAAATTTAGGTATAAACTTCTCTTGAACAATATTATTTAGACTTTCATTTCATAACTGTGATTTGATTAATTAACACATTACTGATGTCTTGTTACACTGATTTTTATTCCACAAATTATCATCTTAATGCTCAACAGCAAGATCTTGAAGAAGATAAATGCAGAATTTTTATACCAGCATTAAGAAAGTATTGATTCTAAGCATTCAGATGGAAAAAAGTATAAAAATAGAGCAGTCTAACTAACAAAAGCTTAAATTGTAGCAATTGCAATTTATCACATACTCTCCAAACAGCAGTTTTTTGTTAATTTAGCAGAGACTTTGCTTTGTGTCATGCTTTGACAATAGAGTACAAGACCTGTACGTCACATATCAGGTTAAGAAGGAAAAAAATTAGAAAAAATTTCATCGATACATATCTTTGCTGAAGTGAAAGCAAAATTCTTACAAGGTTCTTAAGCAACAAATTAGTAAAAATGTAACTACTGAATTTTTATTAGTCAAAATGAAGAAAGAACTATTCAGACATCCTTTTCTTGTCTTGGGCATATCTACGCTTTTGTTGTCTAATTAAAAAAATCTATATATTACCATAACCTTGAAAACCTGACATTTTTCCTGCTGCTTGCATTCAGAAGTGTAGCCTACCAACCAACTGCTACAGCACAGATCACACCACAAAGCATCTGCTTCTTGCACAAGTGCCCAATGGAAAAAAAAAATCAGCATGCCACAGAACTCATCTGCTTCTTTTATACTTAAATAAGAGTAACAAGTTAGCCATGCAACAACAGACAGCATTCCTGGAAAACCTCAGCTTCCTCTAATTGGACCTGAGGCACAACAGAAAACAATCCTTTCTGCAGAACAATCAGAAAGAACAATCACTAAAGATGAAATCGGTTTTAAAATTACTTGATCTTTGAAGGACACAGTCTACTATTTTTCAAGAGATCCGATGTTTATAAAATAAAAAAAACAATCCTTTCTTCTCCTAGAAAACATTGCTAAACAAGTTTATTTGCTTCACTGAAGGACAAAACCAAATCATCTTACTTTCATAAACAATCCCAGCCCTCATAAAACCTGAATTTTTCAGGGTTCACAGGGAGTTCAGTAAGATCAAAGATACACGAACAGGTAAAAGTCTACTATCTACTACACGAAACAGTAACTTAAGAATTTTATAAAATTGCTCATGTTATTTTAATAGATGCATTTCCTATTATCTAGTTGATTTGATCATTTTATTTCACTTCTTAAATGGTACTTTACCAAAAAGTATTTTAAGTTTTTTTCAAAGACAGCAAGAAAAGCCTTTCAACAGCGTTGATTGGCAGTTTGCCATTGCCATCAGTAAATCACCAGGGAAGACAGAAAGCAGCACCAAAAATAACATTCTCTAGTTGGGTCCATTGGCCATATGTTACACGTGAAAAAAGAATAAATAAACCACCAACCAAAAACAAACATATGTTTCTCCAACAGCCATAAACCAGGAAACAAAAAAATAATAAAATCAAACCACAACTCCTCAGACTTGATCCACCCATTCCTCCAAGAGCAGCATCTGGTTTTGTTCAGGTATCTTTTTTCCTTTTTAAATGAGGACTACTCAAAGTTAATTTTCCTGAACTTATTAGCAAGTGTTTATTTTTCACCAAGGCAGTACCTTCTGTAGCAGAGCTAGTCAACAAGCAATTTACAGACTGCTAACACAGAGCAGCAGCACACAGAAATGTAGCCACGTGAAGGTGATTAGGTTTTGGAGCTTTTTCCTTACCTTTCCCATTTTGCCATGCAGTATACCAGGACAAACTGAGGAAAGTAGTGATGAAAACTAACACGGTGGCCACAGTTCCATTTCGGAGCCTCATCTCATTTCAGCATCACACTTGCTTATGTTCTGTTAGTGATGAAGACCAATCTGCTGGGCTTGCTGCAATGAAGTCAGCTGAAGTACTCCAGCAGCAGCTGGACAACAGCGACACAAAACGTAGCCCTCACGTATCAGATGTATCATAAATCAATCCATTCCAAACTGTTGTATGCTTTCTTATAGTTCTCATCAATCCAACTTCTCTTTATTCTTCTAGTCCTGTGTAAAGGAAACAAAATTTTAACAGATCATGCCAAGAATACTTAGAAGAGTCCCCCAAGAACCAAAATGCACTACACACTTCATTGCTGTGTCTTACGTGCACCCTGCTCTCACGTGCCTCGGTCCTGGCTCAGAAAACAGAACTTGTTAGATTAATTTGTGCCTTCTCTAAGACTGTTTGCATCTGACCACAGGAACTTGGTCACTGAAGGACAAACACACACATCACCAACATTACAATTTTATTATCAACTCAAGGCAAGGTCATATGTCACCAGGCAGGTGTCAAAGTGATACAAAAGCTGCTTTCAGGATGCAGTAACTCAAGGCCCCACTCCTAAGACCTCACTTCAACAAAAATCCCTCTCAAATCAGTGAGGTCTCATGTAACTGCAGGAGCAGAACCGCCTCCAGTGAGTTGAGAGACCAGAGCTTTGAACACCGTGTATAAACCTACATTGCTCATCTTTTCTCAGTGCAAGAGGATTTGATCCATCCACAACCATTTTTTCTCTATCTCAGCTGCAGCTAAAGTACAGACTACAGTCCCACATGCAAAGACTGCTCAATCCATACCAACTGGCATTGACCCAGAAGTCCTCAAAAAGCCATAGTATGACCATATCACTCCTCCATCTCTACCACACAGGCATAAAGATACAACCTAAGTTACCTACAGGTCAGTTTTATCCCTCAGGAAGGTTCTGTTCCATAGCCTGGTATTAGAAAATCATCAACTGACCAAACACAGCCAGCATCTAATCACACTGTCCTAAGCAAGACAAAGAGAATATAGGGGAATAAATAAACCAACTTCAAAAGAGAGGGGAGAGGTTTTCAAAGTATTAAATCATCTTTACAGTAGTCAAACATTAGCAGTCAACATTCTTTCAAGGCACTGCCAAGTTTTTTCCCCCACTATAAACTATATCTGATACAAGTATGTTACTCAGCAATAAATAACTTGCTCTGCATTTTCTTTGGAAGCAATCTCTGTCACCTTCCTGCCTTGCCGCATTCAGAACAGAGGAAAAAATACTTTTTATTATTACGGTACCAAGAGATTCCAGTCAAATTTGAACTGTTCTTCCCAAGCTTATATCACAGCACATATTACCTTTACCAAAGGGCCCACAAAACAAGGCATAATCAACAAAAGGCATAGTTAACAAAAGAATGGAAGGGTACAATAAAATTGCAGAACAACACACTCTTGTGTTCATCTCAGTCAGAATATCCAGGTTACAGGAAGTGCTTACCTTTGGACCACAGTTACCCCACCTATAATGCCAGTAACGTGCTCTATTTGAGGAACTTCATGCACAGATAGGTTTGTGGCTTTAAACATTAACTCAAAAGCCCACAGTGCCTATGAGGAACAGAACAAATGCAAGTACATGGGAAGCAGACACAGTGGATGGTAAAATTTAGTGAGAAACAAAATAATGAACTGGAATAGAAAGAACTGCAAAACACCTTGATAGGAGAAACCCAAGCTCAACACAATGAGAGATAAACACAACTGAGACACCTACAGACAGCTAACATAGAGAGCATAGAATGCCAGGAAATATCATCAGTACCAGCACTCTGAATGGGAGATGAACATAAAAAAAGCCAGAAGTATCAGCAATAATAATTAGGTGAGAAGATAAAAAGTCTTGATGAACTTTAATAGCAAGGAGAGGCAAAGATCCCAAGCCCCAAAGTTTTATAAAGCCTATCTATGTGAATTTAGGAAGTTCATGTGATTCCCAAACTACCAGAATAAGCAACTAGGATACCAAGGTAACAGTTTAACTCAGCTGATGTGTCTCTGAAGCAAGGATGCTTAAACTGTTATCTAGTTTTCCCCATTATTTTAGCATCAATCAGATCTCTCTGGAGCATCTCAGATGTGCACAAAGTACCAGGCTGCAAGCTAAAGGGATTATCCCAGTGAGGGCAACTGGTCCAGCGTGCAAACAAGAGAGGGCAATCAGGCAAGTAGAAATACCATCCCATAATACAAGGAAAGCGAACCGTCTGCCTCTCCAGAAAATGCAGGCATAATTTTTACACTTGCTGCAACAATATCAAGATGTTGCGATCAGGGCCCCTCATTGTGCTAAGTGAATCCTCAGAAACAGAGTCAGAAAAAAATTCAGAAAACAAAAAAGTAAAAGGAACAGTAGCAACCTGATTCAACCAGCAGTCAGTATGCACAACATTGTGTCAAATCAATAATTATCATGAGTTTGAGCTGGCTGGTTCTGCTCTCATCCTTCTCTTCGGGTGTTGTAACCACTCCTCTTAGCACAGGCACCAGCAGCTCAGCTACAGCTCAGCAATACTTAGATGATTATTTAAGCATTTCACTGTATCAAACTGCACACGTCAAGGCCATGCATAAACCAGACACGTTCCAGCCTTTAAAATGCATATAGCTAAACCAGCACAAACACATGTGTAGTTGCACATAAATTATTTAAGTCCCAGGTGGTCAGTTTTGGTTTGTTCAATAATTTACAGCACAATCTAAACAAATTTAACTGAGGGGTAATCCAGTTTGAGATGACAGAGTGATAGGGTGCAACTAGACAGATGAAGCCTAGGAAATTTGCCAGCGTGATTATGACCTGAACCTTTTCCACTGCAGACTGAAGGGAATGACCCGGCTGGATGCTGAAGGCCATGGGTGCTGAAGGTGCCGGCACCTCTCGGATGCTGAGCAGAACCCTACTGAATCACATCTTAAATAAACCAAGAAGTTTCTGCTTGTATCCAGACACTCCCAAAATACACACAAAGCATATTCCCAACCGCAAACCATAAAAACTGATACACTCCAGTGCGCCTGCAAAGGCTCTTCACATAGCTGCTGAAGGGTTGGATGGTGCGGGATCACAGCACGAAGCGTGCCAGACTTCCGAAAGGATGAGCCAGACCCCATCCTGCCGGGAGGGTGCGAAATCACCTACCGCGGTAGCACTACTGCACTGAAAAGGTTCCTCTTGAAGGCACGGAAGAACGGCCCGTGAGGAAGCAGCAGCTAAACGGCGAAGGCGGCGGGGACCTGCTAAACAGGGGCTTTTCCGCCGTATTTCCACTGACACACTCCCACACAGCCCGCGGCGCGCAGCCGGCCGCCGCCACCCGCCGCCCGGGCATCCCGCAGCCCTCAAACCCGGGGAAGACGGATTGGCTGCCTCCGTGGAAACCGTCCCGAGTTAGTCAGGACCTTCCCCGGTGTCCCTCCGCCCCGGTGGCAGCTATCTCATCGGAGAAGCGAAAAATCGGGGGGGTGACGGGCACCGGGAGCCGCCAGCTCTGCCGGGCGGCAGAGGGCGAGAGCTGACGGGGACGGAGGGAGGCGGGGAGGGAGAGTGCCGGTCCGGGGAGCTGCGCGGCGCCCGGGGCATCGCAGCAAGGCTGCGGGGGAAAGAACAGACACAGGAAACTGCAAACTCTGCCGAACGCCCTTGCGATTTCAGCGCGCGGCGAGGAGGAGGAGGAATGGTGGGAAGCGGGGTATCCCCCAGACACTCCAGCAAGAGAGGGAGAGGGCGCAGCGCCGCTCTGCCCCGGACCCCCGCGGGCACCCCCGAGCAGCGGGCGAAGGGAGAAGGCGGCAGCAAGTCCTGCGGAAGAGCACTCGGCTCTCCCCGCACCGCCACGCAGGTGCACAGGAGCGCAGAGGGGAGCAGGCGGGCAGATGGCGGAGCAGGACGGCCCCCAGCCTCCCTCCCGCGACACCGCAGAGACCCGCAGGGAGGGGAAGCGCCTCCGCCGTACTGCCGCTCCAGAGAGTGAGGAGAGCCGCCCGTCCCTGGACCCCCCATCCCCGGAGCCCAGCCGGCGGTTCGCAGGGGCGCGAGGCGCGCAGGGGCAGCGGGACGAGCTGACCGCCGCTGCCGTCCTCACCTGTGCGCGGCGCTCCGGCACGGCGGAGCCGCGGGGCGCGGGGGCTGTTCGGGCTCCGCCGGGGCTCTCACTCCCGTTGCCCGCCCGCCCCTCGCGTCAGCAGCGCGCCCAACCCCGGCGACCGCCCCCCGCCCCCCGCCCCCCGCCCCGAGCGCCATGGAGCGCGCGGAGCCCCGCCCCGCTCACCCGCCGGCACCGCGGGCAGCCAATGGGCACCGCCGCGGGTGGCGCAACTCATTGGCTGGGCCGCCTGTCACTCTCTTCGGCCGCGGCTATAAATGGCCCTGTCTCGCAAAGCCTCCCTCAGCGGCTGTGGTGGGAGCCGGGGGCGGGAGTGGTGTCTTGGAGTGCCGCTTTCGGTGGCGGGCTCCCTTCCTTTTTTGGAGCCGCGTTTGGGGATTTCTGGCTTCAGGAGAGCCCCAGGAAAGGCTTAGCTGCGCCAGCGCTTGCGTGCTCGTTGCCCCCTGGTGAGGTGCGCTCTGATCTTGTGTCAGGGCTGAGCCCCTGGCCCTTCTACGTGGATGTTTCTGCATCTGCCTGTCAGTGCTACACAAGCCACATGTATCGGTGCCCCGTGTGACCTGCTGGCTCACCACTTCCGAGAAGACATGAATTTCACCGTTGAGTTCATACCTTGCTAATAAACACCTCCTGGAGCTTGGATTTGAAAGCTGCTGAAATTAAAGAGCAGCTTGTTGCTTCACGCCAGTAAAAGGAGCCCTCTGTGCTTTGTCCCGCTCTGGGCAGGGTGTTCTCGTGCAGTGGCGTGTGGGCCGCCCACGAGGTGGTTCCACAGGTACCGCCGTGTGGGTGTGAATATGAATGCAGCTTTCTCCAGAGGCTCTTGCAATGTGCGATTACTGAGAAGAAATCAGTGGCAGCTTTACTCTATGGGTTCACTATTTAGGGTCATGATGCTGCTATTCTGCAAGTAATCCCCTATCTTCACTGGTTTGCTTCACGTGTTCCAGGCGTTCCATGCATCCTTTAGGGTCTGAAAACTTCCATTCAAATCAGATGGCATGCTTAGCCTAGGGTAGTATCCTATCTACCACACAAGAGATCTGCTCTTGACATGTAGTGCTAACTGGTTGGCAATGTTCAATCCTTTTCATGGACTTGATTTCTTCCCGTTCTATGTTTACCTTCCACCTACTTCAAGGTCGATAGTACACATTTTTAATCTCCATATAATTATAGAATCGTAGAGTGGATTGTATTGGGAGGGACCTTAAAGATAATCTAGGTCCAAGGTCTCCTGCCATGGACAGGGTTACCTTTGAAGAACCTGGTTTCACTTGACCGGGTTGTTCAAAGTCTCATCCAACCTTGCCTTGAACACTGCCAGGGTTGGGGCACTGATAACTTCTCTGGGAAACCTATGGAGTTTTATTCTCCATGAAGGCTCTTACACTGGATGTAGTGGGAGAGTTCTCCACTAGAACTTTAGAAACTGTGGAAAAATCTTGCAAGTTATTCTGTCTGAAGAGTGACATTTAACAAGTTTCCATATGCTTTCATGTTTTCTTACCAGTGCTTCAACACGTTACAGTATTTTTACACATTTGGGTACCTGCACAGTAGCCCTCAGTGATTTTTCTGTCTTTCTCAAAGATTTCAAAGAGGGTCTGGTGGCAATTCAGGCAGATCGCAATAAAGAAGCTCAGGAGAAGTTTGCAAGGTCTTGACACCCAGGCTGTTCTGTGATTTTACTCATTGAGTGGTGAGAATTTATTATGTAAATGTGTGCTTCAATCCTCCCTTTTACAAAGAAGTGGAATGAAGTGGATTTTTTAATTGAAAAACAAATTTACCACAATAACTTTCAAACAAAAATTAGAGCGTGCACATCCTCATGCACATAGACACATCTATGGCAGAATTTTCTGTAGAGATCCCAATGAGCTAGAAACATTAAAGGCACCATTGTTTGCATCTAATAGATTAGTGCTGCTTAGGGATATGAATTTTTGCATTTCTGTGCTGGAAAAAAAACTGGCAGAGACATTTTCGCATAAAAGTCCTTTTGTCAGAAGAGCTTAGTCTGCTGAAGAAAAGACTCTGTTACAAGATGAGTATAATGACAGTTATTTCACAAGGACTATCTGAGCCTTCCTACTTTTTGTCCTTTCACTGATTGAACGCTTGCATTAGAAAGGTTTACTGACTGGAGTTTGACAGTATCCAATTAACTGTTAACTTCCCCGAACAATAGAGTACGTGTTATGTAGTTGTTCCTCTGACACTCTTCTTCTTGAGTTAGTTATGCTTCTTTTCTGAGAAAGAAGGCAAAGTTCAAAATAGGGGGGAAAATCCACATTGTACTCATCTGACCTACTACAGCAATGATCAAATGCCTCCTGGCTTATTCCACCACTTGATGCATGGACAAAGTGCACAGTAAAGGAAATGCTGGAACTGCCAGTGGAAAGGAGTTGGGACAGGCACACTGAAACATCCCTTACTTCTGGTGAGGATGGCAGCCCTCTTTTAGGGCTGAACAATGGGTCATGTTAGCAGATTTCTAAGTTCATTCTTCCTGCTGAGTTATTCTTTCATCTTGCAGCCACTGCTGTTCAACTGGAGTATCCATCTGAAATGGGAGATGATTAAGCAATGCAAAATTCTGAAAATCATATTTAAATTCAAGTGTAAGGTACATACACTGCAACAGCCTTAATGGGGGAGACCTGAGGGGAGAAAATAAAATTTTAAAAATACAGGAAATTTAAACCCCTAGTATTCCAGCTTCGGTTGCTGGAAAAAAAAAAAATACCAAGGAGCTTCTACACTGGCAGGAAATAAAACAACACAAGAGAGAAATTAATAATCATATTTCGATAGAGGCAAGATTTCATGCTGAGAGATATTTGTTAAGGTATTACCTAACTATCTAAGTAAAGACAAATTGGTAAAAGATGCTCCAGGCCTGCCATAATTTCATATATGCTGCAGTGGCTGCACACCTGGGCAGCCAACTTCTATAGAGCTGTGTGATTGTTGCTATTCATTGGATCTGAAGCTTGTTTTATCCAAGCATTTTCCTGACTCCTTCAGAAGCACAACACTGTTGTTGTTCTTGCATTTCACTGTGCTCATGTTCTAGCTCTCTCAGGCACTGAGAAAAATGCAAAAAAGGTAGTGGTGCTTGGCAGTGGCAGCAAAAATCTGAGTGGTTGTTTGGCTGAAAAATGGCCATCTGAAAATTGCCTGCATCTCCCAAACCAAAATTGAGTCCTCTCTTAGAGACAGGATTCATTCCCAGCCTGCCGCTTAGCCTTGTTTTTTAACAGAGCAAATTCCTCTCAGTGCTTCTACTTCCATTTCACCTCAGTTTTTTCTTTTTTCAACTGTAAAACTTTCATAACCAAATCTTTTTTGCTTTATGTTAGCTGAGCACCTTGCTCAGAAAAACTGTGGTTTTGCTGGGCCTTTTCTATACTCACATATCAACAGTAAAGAAAGAGGGGCACAAATACACCCAGTGTGTATCACAGAAGGACTGGCCATGGTTGCCCACTGCCCCTGCAACTGTTCTGTGCCCCAGGCTGGCTCCTGCTTAACTTAAGGCCATGTGCCATCCCTACAGTACATGAATGGGGAGAGGAAAAGCCAAATGTTCCTAAACCTGGTGTGCTGAGGAGCTGGGCTTCAAGTCATGGCACAGCACAGGGAGGACCTGAGGCCATCACCTGGCACCATGGCAGGGCAGCAGGAGGCCCGGCTCATGTTAAGGGAAGGAAGGAGAGCTTTTCCATCCCCTTCCTATGACTAGGTTAAACCGTGTATGCATGACAATACAGAAGGTTTTGCAATCTCACAGGTAGATTTCATGCTCCTGCAAATTCAGATCTCATTTCAGTTTTGTAGATGTAAACTGAAACAAATGAATGCCTCAGTTGCTGAGCTAGTTTGCAAAATATGGCTTTTGGTTTGTAGTATTGTAAACTTATTTTATACACAAAGCTGCCAGATGTAGAGTTCATGGCTCCTGTAGCACCTGTTGTAGCATTAATACTCAACAACAAAAGGAATGTAGAAAATCATATTGAAATACGATTATATGTACAAATGCTTAGTAGCCATAAAATGCCACATTTAGGTAATCTTTATTCTGTCTTTTCTGTGATAACATTATGAAATAATCTTCTATGTTGTGATGCTGCATCTCCACACAGAGCTGTTTCACTCAGAAGTCAGGCATGATCCTTTCCAGTAGGTAAATTGTTGTTCCACTTTAACAAGATAAAAACTGAGGAATGAGAGAGACCAAATAATCTGTTTGAGGAGTCTTTTGGGAAGGTTGGTCTCCAAACTTACAGAATCATAGAATCGTTTAGGTTGAGAAAGATCATTAAGATCATTGAGTCTGTGTTTCTTTACCCTCACCCGCACATCACTGTCATTCCTCTCTCTGTGGAGATTCTGTCTGAGCTGCAAATATTTCTGCCATATGCTCAAAGGTGATGAACGTGTACATTTATTCATCTCCTTCTGCAGACAGATGCTTTTAAATGCATTTGTACTGTTACATAAACATGAACCTGGAAACTGTGAAGTTCATAGTGTGCCAATGTTGTTGATGGTAGCTGAGGTCCAGTGTCTGGATAAAGAGCAATCAGATACCCTTATATTGAAGAGATAGTCCAAGTGAAAGGAAATCACATTAAGAATTAAGATTTTTGATTACCGATTCGTTTTCCAGTTGCCTGCTTCATGGCACTGCTCTCTTACAATTAGAAGAAAAACATTCAGGAAAATTTTGGTAAATAGACTTCACACACTGGACATCTTCATTGTAAGCAAAACACACTGTGAAGGTGGCTCCTTTATCTTACCTCAGGGTAACTTGGTGAACGATCCACTGACAGCCAGGAAGCTGCAGTTAAAAGGAAGTCTGAATTAGTTCCTCAGCAAGTGTGGGTTTCTGAAGATCTTCTTCTTCTAAGGGTCTGTTTCACTCTTTCTTAGAAAATCTGAATATAGGTCCAGACAGCATGGCAAAAGAATCCAAGGCAACTTGCACAGGCAAAGATAAGATATTTTAGAAGGGTCTGTCAAAATCCAGCATATTGTCTCACTGATAGATAAGTTTTGAAAGAGAGAGTCTATATCCCCCCTATTAACTCCTAATTATTTTGTGCAGAATTGTAATAAATTATAATAATTTTCTAGCTTCACTCACTGCAAATGCCCAAATGCCTACTTGAATAATGCAATTAAGGCTCTAGCATATTGTCCAAAGATGTGAAGGTTTGTAAAGACCAATCTAAAATTTGCAAAAACAATGCAAATCTAAACAACTGACTGCCAAGGGGCACAAACTATAAAACTTTGTACTCCAGACTTCTGGCACACACTCCTCTGCCAAAGAGCAGGCTGGTTGCACATTAGTCTTTGCATCACTTTCTTTGTCTTGTCTCTCTTCTTGTATAACCCAGCCTGCCTCTTCTTCACCAATCCTTCTTCCCACAGGAAGGTGGGGTTATTCAGGGCATGGTTCAATCCACTTCTTAGAATCAGATATTAAAGAGTCAAAACCAGGCACCAGGCTATTGGCTAAAATCTAACTCTGGGGCAAGTAGCTTCCTCCTACTCTTGCCCTGTCACTCAGGAGATGTCTGGAGAGTGGATGTCTTTTCCTTCCACTGCTGACTGAAAGGCAGATCTGGACATCTCTTGTAGACCAAACTGGAACAAAGCATTTGCCGCCGCATCCCTTCACTTTATATTTTGTTTCTGATGGAGGTCAATAGCCTTAGAAAAGCCTCATTAAGACAAGAGCTCTACAGATGGAGCAAGGTAAAGCTTCCTGTGCTTCTTCATGCTGACCTGACCTCTTTCTTTATAGAGAGAGAGGACTAGAATGAACATTTTCTGCCACTAGAGACAGCACGGGGCAGAGAATGAAGATTCCTTTTCACAGCAAAAGATCAGCTGCGAGGTGGATAGCAGCAAGTTAATAATGGAATGTTTTCAAGGATGGAGCAGGCTGCATGTCCATGAATTACTCTAGCTGTGTGCATTCATGCCTCGTGACCTAATTCCCAGTCCAGGCTGTGTATATGGAACCTGATACTGGAGATGGCGGCTGGGTGAAGATTTGCGCTAACAGCAGTGATCACCTGTGGCCCACCAGCACCTGAGTCAGCATCACCTCAAGGGGCAAAGCAGCAGAACCCTCCTCTTGTGCCTTCCTCACCACACCTGCTGCTCTGAGCCTGTGCCACTCTCCTGTCTTCCCCAGCTGCTTTGCTTTCATAATGTTGTGCCAATATTGTGAAGAGCAGGCAGAAGCAGATGATCTCATTAAAACTGGTATGAATGGAAGAAGAAGAGACAGATTCATGAGCACTTTGACAAAGCCTGATCCTGAAGCTTGCACTCTTCTAATCATGTCCAGCCCCATCCCGTCAGATATGGGTAAAACATTCATATCCAGTTCATCCCTAATGATTGGTAAGGCATTTTTCGTCTCCCCATCAATCTGCCTGCTCTAAATTTCACCCTGAATAGTGTATTTACTGTCCAAGTCATTCCATATCGCAGCAGGGCCATGGACCAGCAGGCTCAAATCCTGCCTGGAGAGGATGAGGTCTGTTGCTTGAACCTGAGGTTTATGCCCAAGTGATTCTGTCAGAAGGAAATTTGGGGTGGGGGGAGAAGGAATAAGGGAATTTATACCTTTAGAGCCTCTTGTTCAACCTATAGTACAAATCATTAACATTAACTTCTCTTTCTCCAAAACACATCAAGGGTCAAGATAATCACTGTGAGCCTGTGAACTGCAGCACTGAAAATAATTATCAAAGCCACTCTCCATTTAGACTAGAAGAGCTGTTGCTCTGCTGTAATGAAAAGATCTCATGGTTTGCCCTATCACAGCAGGGATCCAGGCTGTATTAAGTCATTCTTACTGGCCTTAAAGGATTTAGTGATGTTTCTTTCATTTGAGCATTATCTTTCTGCCAATTTAGAATCCCGTCTCCTCCCCATAAAGCAAACCTGTAGTTATCCAAGCAGTAGTGGAGGATGGTAGGTGGCAAGGAAAACACAGATAGCACAGGAGCATTCTTTGTGGCATTTAGAAATAATGAGTGCAATTTCCTCGGTCTTGGGACTTTTTAGACCATAATTTTAGGAAAAGGAGAAGTGAACCTCAGTCAGACAGGAGCCCTAACCATATAGCTGTAATACCATGTAAGTAGCAACAAGCTAGGCACTGCTGCAGCTCCAACAGGCAACAAAAATTATAGTAATAATGTAAGAGCTTTGGGACTATCAGGCAGCTTCCTCCCTTAGAAAGGACACTGAGGACATACATTTTTAAATGAAGCAGTGTATTCCGTTTCTTCACTGATTTGAAAGAAGCTTTAGATTCCCATCTCCACTTGCAAAGTAGATGTTCAGCCTTCTCTCAATTGCATGCAGATTACTCTCCTGGCATACAAAGGGAAACCAGCAGTTTAAGAACAATGTGTTGATATTGTATTTTATTCCCAAAAAGTACTTGACATAATGACAGCTCCTAGTGTGATCCCATGTGCTGTGCAGCCACGTGGGCGAATGCTAATTCCACCCACCAAATATGCAGGTAATGAGAATGAATGGGACAGGGGTCAGGAGCAGGCTCCAATCAAAGCTGTTGAGTACCACTGGCAGATGGAGCACACTGAGCAATTAATAAACCCTTTCTTAGGTTGGTGCCATGTTGGTGATGACGAGTTTGATAACTGCAACAGCTGTAGCACTGGCATATTGCATGTCATGCATAATACTGCTGTTATCCCTATCCTGAGAGAAAGAGAGCTGTAATAAATGTCAAAACTGATGAATGCGGTCCTTTGGTTTTTAAGATGATTCCAGGCAACAGAGTTAGGGTACATGTGTAGCTACATGTTCCAAGGATAACTCCTGTTAGTGGATAATTAAACTTTAAAACCACCAAGGACTGGGTGTTTTCCCTGACTACCAGAGCTGAAAGGGGTGAAAAGGAAGGACAAAACAGAGAGCTTCACATTGGGCACAGGTGAAGTGGACTTGTCTGGAAAGCAGTGGCTCCCTGTCTCTCCCATGCTGCAGGCTGCGGCTCCTTTTCCCTCTGCATTTAGGTGAGGCTGCCAAGTGCACGAGTGTGAGCCTGGGGCTGGCCTTGCTTGCCAGGCAGCCCAGCTGAGATGGTATGTGGTCCTTGGGGGAAACACATCTGAGCTTCTTCTTGCAGAGCATGGCTGCAGCCTGGCTCTCAGTCTTACCATTGAGCCCATCCTGTTTCATTAAAACCTGTTTATATTTTTAATACTGTATCTGCTGCTAATTACAGCCCAACAATACTAACTTAGTGTGCAAACAAGGCCATCATCCAAATATTGTTTTGCATAACCAGAATGCTGGGGTTGCAAACATTTGCATAATGTTTAATTATTTAGGCAGAACATAGAATTTGTCTTCCTCTCAAAAGCATTTTTGTGAAATGTCTCAATAATTAAACACCACTATGTTTGTTAACAGCAGGGAAGATTCATGAAATGTATTAGTCAGAAAAAAGCAAGTAGCTGCATCTACAGTAATCAAAATATGCCATTCCAAAATAGGTCCCCAAGCAAGGCAAACACCAGTATGAACTCCTGTGTGTAACCAAGCAGAAGACAATTAAAAGTGTAACAGTTCAGCAGCTGTAACTTGGAGGGGTCAGGGAGCCAGAATTCAATAGCTTAATTCACTCTTTAATCAATACATAACATTTTGAGAAGACTCGTTCAATTATATTGAGCTAGCTGAAGTGAGCCTTTTGTCTATGAAAAGTAAAATTTGGAGTCAGCCAGAGGCTTTCACGTGGTGCTGCAGCCTGGGAAAGGCATCCACAGGCTCCTGCTCTGACACAGTGCCCTGGGCCCACACACCAGGTGACAGGCCCACATTTCTCCCACTCTAGTGGGACCTAGGACAGGGGGTGTTTCTTCATAGGGTTCCTCTAGGCAGTTGCCCAACAGGCTGGAAGAAAGCAAAACAGGATGTAGTGAAGTAGCCAGATGCATAAAAAAACCATCTGCCTTGATGGCATAAGAAGGGTGCTCCTTTTGCAGCATTTCTGCACCATTGCTTGCTGATAGGAAAGACTGACCAGCTTGGATCTCAGTCATTTTGGTGTGTAAATACAAAATTTCCCCTAAAATGAATGGCTGGAGTACAGACTGAGGTTGACAGATGTCTTGAGATATCCCAGCACCAGGCAAGATCCAGAGTTTGTTCAAGTAAGTAAAATTTGCAGGCTGCAGAGGAAAGACAGACCCTGGCTGTCACCTACTAGACTCCAATGTGATCAAAGTAGTTTCTTTTGCCCAAGTATAAAAGCTCCAAATTGTATTAGGCTTTTTGAAAGGAAGGCAGAATTCAGCACCAGAAATTGTTTCTCAATTAAAGGAACAATTGCCCACTAAATTAGAAGGAAGTATTTCTTATGTCCTGGGAACAAGCATTCACCTTTAAAGTCAAATATTTTAATAATTTGAAATTATGAGCTTGCATATAAGAGAAGCATAAAATTAAAAGGTTATTTTATTTTATTTGGGGAAGATTGAGGTTTTTATCCTCTCTTTTAAATTTGACTTTATACTTCAGTTGTATTTCAGTAACATTATGCAAGAAATTAAGCTTGTGTCCTTCTGCCCTCTCTGAAACTCATCTGCTACTTGCTATGAAGAACTCTACATTACTCAAGCTAATTTCTGTAACATGCATATAGTTAAGAGGCTCCCTTTTTGTCCATCAATTACATAAAGGCAGCCAAGAAAACCACCTCTCCTCCTTCAATACCATTAGTGTAACTTGCAGGGTAACTTGTAACTTGTCTGAGCATTACTGTTTTGTGGCACAGTGCCAGGGGTCCTGTCACCCAGGACGTGGTGAGGGGATGGCTGACTTTGATAGGTGAATTTGGGGAGGTGTTTGGGCAAAAGGATAAAGCAATCAGGGAAACCAGCACAAGTCTATCTGTTGGAATAACCACCCTCTGCTTTCACCACATTAAAACCCGGGCCGACATAAACAGGCTCTGACAGCAAATGCTATGTTCTTCCTCAGCCAAAGCAAAACCCTCCTTCCCCATCCTGCTTTAGGGAAGTAGGTCACAAATCAAAAGCTGCCTCCCCAATCTCTTTTCCAAGACCCCAAGGTAAGATAAAATATATTCTCACTTTAATCAGGAGAGCTGGGCCATGAAAAGACAGTTGAAAGGCTCTCCGGGGAGCAGCTGAGAGCACCATCCACCATTAAAAGTGCCCTGCACTCTGCTGCTGGACCAAGCTCAGTAGCTGGATCTGATGCTGCAGAAACACAAGGCACCCTTGGGTGGCAGGCAGTTCACTCTGGGCTATTTCAGCACACATAGAAAACATACAGAAAATCATAGATGAGGAAGGAACAAGGAAACGGGACAGTTGGAATTCCCAGGTGAGGTGGAAAGGTTCCCTCTCTTACCTCTAGCTCAAACTTCTTTATTTTGTATTGCTTTTCTTCGTATTGCTTTTCTTCCATCCAAGATTGTAGCAGCACCGTAGCCAGGCTGTGGCCACCACATTGCCGTGCTGCACAAAAGCACAGGCAGCTCCAGCATATCAGGTGTTGGAGCACATCCTATGAGAGCTGGAGCTGCATTTACTGAAGAAGCTTTGCACTGCCACAAAGTTGGGGGTCAGGGAGTGACTGGTGCCATGACTTGTCTTACTTGGGGCTCTCATTGTTGTGGTTCAACATAAAGGCATAAGCCATCCTACAGGCTTCATTAAGCAAAAAGCAATCCCTTCTGTGTACTTGGAGTGAGTGCTGCAGGAAGAGGCAAAGGAATTAAAAGAAGGCAAGTCTTGTTTCAAGGAGTGGGATGGGGAAGATGATGTCTGTTTTGCCTGGACAGGCTCAAGACCTTTTTCTGCTGCTTTGTCTGCAGGCAGTCTGCCCATCAAAATTATCTCTGGTGCTGAGTGCAGAGAGGATGAGCCAACAGCTTATTAAATAGGAGTCTCTGTTATTTCTGCTGAGAAAGGTGGCTTTTATTTTCCTGAAGGGTTATTAACTAAATTCTTCTCTTGTCATAACTCTGCTTGTTTTCTTCTGCTTCTTTCAGACAGTTCTCCTTGGTTCTTCAATGTAAGCAATGACTTGGAGGGATTTACTGGTAGTCTTGTTAAATTTGGAGCAGAAAGAATAAAAATAATATGGAAATAGGATTTCTTTGGGAGACACAACCACCAGAACCTGACTTTGAGGTTGTGCTAATTTCTGGTGGAGTGTTCATCAACTGCTTATTTCTGATGGAGTGTTGAAATCCTCACAGCACCTTGGACTGCAACCTGTACAATCAGTCCTGTGACTGGAGTTGGACCCCAGAGATGTGTAAATTCTGTTGGCCTCACCTCAGCGTGGTCTGGTACCAGCTGCTGGCTGGGGAGGGCAGCACAGATCGTGGTGGGCAATAGGAGGGTCTTGCTGGATTCCTCTGCCTCCTCACCATCTCTGATGGGACCATCTCTGATGGTTTTCTGCTGCTTGGCCCAAGAGCAGCATGGATGGCCCATTTGCCTTGTCCCACAGCTGCCAGCATGGGTGACAAGTGCCAGGGTAAAAGCCATGTGCTGGTAATTTTTGCAGGACCCATTGGTGCAAAATGTCATTTTTTAGTAGACAGTGAACAGAGAATTCTTCCTTTTTCCTTTTTTAAATTAGAGATTTCTCAGGAAGAACTGACTCTCAAAGGCAGGGTAATAATTTACATGTCAATTCTAAACTTGAGAAATCAAGCCATATTTGGGAAAAAGTAGAGACTACTGGTTACAATGAGTTGATACCACAGTACTTTGCTCAGCAACCTTGAATACGCTTCAGTGGAATTATGAACCTGCAAAATACAGCATTTCATACTTATTTGCATAGGTAAATGAACAAAGCAAAAAGAAATCAACAGTGAAAGTATTCAGTGTGACAGTGTGTGAGATGGAAGGAAGGAAACTTGTCTTCAATCACTTCGCTTCAATAGTATTTGTATGCTCTTAGCTGCATTCCTAACAATTCTTAAGAGAGAAGTTTGGGGTCCTAGAGAGAGAGATAGTTCAGCATTTCCCAGAATGATCTCCATTTAAGTTGCCTTAAGTGAACTAGAGTGGTTTTCTTCTGGGAATACAGCCAGTGTATATAGAGAGTTAGAATTTGCAGCAAAGGTGCTGCAAGATACTGCAAAGAAAGATCTGAATGGTCTGTGAATACGTCCCACCAGTCCCCAGCTTCAAAGTGAAACATGATGCAGAGAATTATCTGGGAGTAACAATCCATTAAAAAATCTATATGTGGTTTTTATTATTTTTTTTTTTATTTTGTGAAGTCAGACAATAAAAGATCCCATGCTACAAAAACTCAGTGGTTTCTGTCACTTCTTAAGCATCTTGGCAAACATGGGGAGTATGAGAGCCTGAGTGAGACCTGTGCCCCACTGGAGCTGAAATGTCTTCTCCTACAAGAGTTAATCCCATGCAGCCCCATTGTGCAGGATCACACAGGGTTATATTCCCCCCTGGGGTTTTTACAGACACACAGCACTGCCCAGTGTTCACATTGGATTGGTTTTTTGTTTTGGTTTTTTTGACTCTGTAACAGTACAGAAGTTATCTTCCAACCACAAACAAAAAATCCTATAATCAAACCTTTGTTACCCACAGCAGAGGGCTCATCATGTATACAAAGCAAACATTTTGGCAAGTTTACTGTGCTCCTTGAGACTAAGACAGAATTAATAGCATTGCAAAATTACAGCAAGCTGCTTGCTATGCTGCTGCTGGATTTTTTCACTGGCAACAAGATTTTATGTTCCCCTTCATCTTGAAAAAAAATGCAACAGTTTTTATTGTCAAAGGCAGCGCAGTGCAAAACATCATGTCAAAGTAAAGACTGAGGGGATATGTCAGCCTTAAAAAATTACACTTCACTGTCCATTTAAAATCATTTAGTTGCCTTTTTTTTTAACATAAAATTCCTAAACATTGGGAGGTAGCAGATACAGATAATCCAACTAGTATACTGCATAAATCATGAAATTTAGGGGATTTGTGCTGAAAGACACCTGATGGATGATTTCATTTTGATCATCTGAGGCCCTTCACTGCTGGAAAGGCACCTTGCTCATTAAAGAGGAAACCAAAGACGTCTCATGCAGCAGTTCTGGAAGAGGAAACTTCTATTTTTCAAGTCCATTTTGTTGTTGTTCTTGGACTGTAATTCCAACTCTGTTTTAGTTTATGTGCATGAGTCATGAACAAAAGGTGAATTTTTACATTTTATTTCCCTGTTAAATGTTATATTCCAGCAATATGTATTGCAGCTGCCTGAGCAAAATGGATCAGCCTGAGTTAGTCATATTGCCTCTCAGCTGGAAAAGTATAATGATGTCCTCAGGAAAGCTGATCAGATCTGAAAGGCTTTTCTGGTGGCATTGAGTGTGAAACATAACTCACTGTTCATACAGAGGAGGGAACTATATTTTTATTTGCATCTTTCTATTTCCACAAATGAGCCATTTTACCAAAGAAAAACACATGAGCTCTAAAACTATTTTCTGCCTACCTGCTGCAGAACACCTGTAGCAAGTTCTACTTGCATGACTCTTTGTCTTAGAAATCTGGAGACAGAACAACACTGAGAAAATAAAAATTCCCCTGGCTGTCATATCAGAGGTTCAAGTAGCCAAGTGGCTTCTCTTGAACAAAGGCCAGGGCCATTGCAGTAGTGGGAGAGTATGAAGAAGACCACTGATTGCAAAGGTTCTTGCAGATTTAATTGTTTTAAACAGGGAGGGAATTATAAGAAGACAGAATGTACCTTTAACTACATTTCCTGAAAACCTTTTCATAGGGCAGCAATAATTAGCAGGTACACATTTGGTCTTTTTTTATATGTTATATTCCTTAAATAGAGAAACTGGGGTTTTTTTTCAACATTGCTAC
Organism: Brachypodius melanocephalos; assembly: GCA_013398615.1. Lineage (NCBI taxonomy): Eukaryota > Metazoa > Chordata > Aves > Passeriformes > Pycnonotidae > Brachypodius > Brachypodius melanocephalos. The sequence continues at coordinate 53,479,392 of VZSR01003803.1, forward strand.
AGAAGGTAATAGCACATCTTAACATTACACTTTATGCTAATTAGTTATTTATTTCAGAAAGGTTGTTTTGAAAGGAGAGGAAGTTGAGATGGTATTTATTGTATCTCAAACATATGTCTATTTCTACTGTAGGTGCTAGAACATTAATAGCAAAAAAGAAAAAGAAATATCACTTGATATTAAGGATTGTGCATGCTTGCTCATGGGGGAGAAGTGTGAAAATCTTTTGCACAACCAACCTTGGGGCAATTGAGCGCAAGGTTGCATGTCCTGTAATTAAGTTACTGTTTTTGATGTGGATCTGTTTGTGATTTCAGAGGGTATCTCACACTGCCTTCTGCCATCTGCAGGAAGGAGAAAGTGCTGGGACAGCTGGCAGAACCCTGCTTGAGTCAGGGCTACTGACAGCTGTGTGTAGGGCTGCAGCAGGTCTGTGCACGGCCCCATTCAGGACCTCAGCAGCCATGCAGGCTGACCCCGACGGCGATGCAGGCTCACTGGCTCTGTCCTAAGGCTCTGACAAGGATAAAACTCGCTGTTCCTCCTCCTGTTCGTAACAATGAAAGACAACCTGACTAAAAAGCTTTAGCAGCGTCTTGGATATTCGTGTGCTCAACTCTCCATTTCTTTATTCATTACTAAAAGTAGTTATTACCAAGAGGGCTCAGGTTTTCCTTCCTGCCTCTGTAGAAAAGACAAGATTTCAAAATTGTAAACACAGGTGCTAGAAATTCCTATGTTTCCCAAAGTCTCCCCACATTTTTCCAAAGAGAACATAATGTGATAATAAAAACAAAACCACTATTATAAACATAAATAAACCTAAGGATTACAAACATAAATAAACCAGTGCTAAGGTCGTACTTCACCCATGCATATAAAAAATGAAATGCTTGTCTTTGCAGTGGGGCATCACAGGGTTTGTCCTTTGCTTCTGTAACGCATATGGAGGCCTTAAAATATGTTCAGAGTAGTTTCAGTCAATCAGCAGCAAATGATTTATCTTGTCAATCTTGTTAAACAAGTGAAGGTGAAGAGCCTAGGAGACTTCATGAGTGGGAGTCACAAACTGGTGGGGGAGACTCAGGCCAATGAGCACGAGGCTGTTATATAAAAGTAGTCAAGTACAGACGTGCTATCTGTATGTTACTGGTTTCTAATGAGAGGAATTAAGATTATGTGGTGGGTGACATGTGAAGCTGGCACTGTGATGAAATTCACAGTTTTCCCCAGCATTTCAGTTTGAACTTTAGCTCCAGGATTTTCAGATCTTAATTTTTAATTAAATTCATATTGACCATTGTTACTAATACCATCCTCCTGTCATGAGGTTTCACAGGAAGGAAAGCCAGCTGCAGCCAGATGAATCCCGGTAGGAAAGCAACTATGAATGCATTGATGAGCTTCCAAGTGCAGCTCCATTTCCTTACTGCTCACCTGCTTGAAAACACTGGGCAACCAAGGTTGCTCACAGAAAGAACTGAGGAATTTTTTTCATGGTCACACATAGATGTGCATATTTGTGCCTCCCGAAATGCCACCTAACCCCAGAAACTGTACCACTGGCTTAGCTAGGCAAACCAGCAGCTCAAGCAACACATTTTAATGGAGTACTCACTAACAGCTGTTCAGGAATACCTCCATGGGCCTGACAGCTTTGGTAGAAAGTGTGTCACGTGATTCCAGTGAAACACATCAAGAGAATCAGGATGTAAGTGCACAATTTATAACTGTAAACAGAGAAAACCGTAACAAATAGAATTTTCCAGCAACAACAGAAGTTCAGCAAAGTTTAGCAAAGATCCTGTTTGGATACAAACATCATTAAAAGCAGAAAATGCAGGAAATACATAAGGCAAAAGTTTTATTTTCCAAAGCGCAAGTATGTCCTTAGCATAATTTAAGTAATCCGTTGCCATTGCAATTCTGATTGCTACAAAGTTGAAGGTAAACTTTTTGACTGCACCTATTGCACACTTTCTCCACAGCTGTATAATAAAACCCTTCTGTATCAAGCTTCACTGTGATTAGCTGGTCTGTACGGGTTCAGTTAAGTAGTTGACTTAATTATAAAAGATGCTACATGTTTGCATCATTCTATTTTATAATCTGTGGCATATCACTCCAAGCTTGAGATTTCTTTTTGGCCAGCTCCATCCATGATGGCTGATCAGGAGCAGCATTGCTGGCTTTCTTCAAGTGGTTTATTTCCTCCTTGTCCACCAGTGCAGGTGATGGAGCTACTGTGAATAAAGCATATGGACATTTTACACTTACCTTCTGTGCAATGAAACACCCTCTTTTATTAAATACTTCTGTGCCTTGCCCTGTAGTAGAAAATCTTTATGTTTCACATGGAAGCTTCTTGTGCAATAAGTTATTGAGGAAACTACCATTCTGTGCTCTAAATAATACGTTGTTTTTCTCATCACTAATATCTTTTGATCCCTAAATTCACCCAAACTCAACATGATGACCTGGATTCCTTGCTGTGCCCTGTGTTAACACTCAGGCCAAAGAAGAGAGAGTCTTTTCATTAGCTAAAGTATTCACTTGTGAATTCCTCCTTTACTCAGCCCCCAACTCACAGGAATTTTATTACTTCAAAACTTCTGCCCTCCTTTCAAATTTTAATTTACCAAAGAGATTTACAGCAAAATCATTGTGGGAGGACTGATGATCAGTTTGTGATCACACCATTCCTCAGCTTGCTTTTAAATTGAACACTATTGTAAATATTTTTGTTTACATTTTACAGTGGGATAGTGCATTTGGGCCTCTGTCCTGTGAAAGGGCCTGGAGTCCTTGATTCACATTTCTTTCAACACAAGTTTTTGGCTACCCCTTTTTACTCTTTTGTTTGTAATCAAACTGGTCAAAAGAATATAAATAAATAAAACATCAAATAAAATAATAAATACATAAAACACCAAATAAAACCTCAGACACGACTGCTGAGAAAACTCTTTGCCCTGGCTGATGTGGGGCTGAGGAAGAGATCAGGATCTAGCCCCTATTCCTTTAGCAGCACACTCAAGCAGGATTTCTTTTGACAAGGTTGTGAGATAATAGCCTACATGTTAAGCATTTTCTTACCAGGGACATGATGTGACAATGAATTGGTTCTCAGCAGGGACTTCACCTCAGACTTTGTGTCTTTCCTCTGCTCTTCAGAAGTGGTTTTAGGTGCCAAGTGTGAAGGTTTGCCCCATTGTTGCTTCACTGGCCCCTAGGCACAGAGAGGGATACAATCCAAGTAATTTTGGGAGAATGAGTTCGGTTTGGAAGAACATGAGCTAAGTAATGCATGGGGAGCCTGCCATAGTTCAGCAAACATTGGTCCCAATCCTCTCCCTGGAGCTGATACTTGTTCAGAAAGTTACAGTGTTTTCACGTAACATCCATGATATTCAAATTTACAAATTAAAACTATCCCTCCATATCTCTTATTCATACTGGTATGTGTAGATAATTATAGACTTCACTGCAAAATGTATTCCAAGTCCTTTGCACATCTCTACAAGCATACACAGGATTTGGAGACAGCCTAATTCTCTCATGTTTTCTTTCCATCTCCCAAATTTTTTGGTCTAGGGCACTGTATTTGTGGACAGTTGATGGTAAATGGATTTTTCATAAAAAAAGAAGTTAAACACATCCTCCAATAGATTTTCTTGCCAGTATCAAAAACTACCCTGAAGTGATAGTGCCTAGTGCCATGTGGGAGAAAGAGAAAGTGGGAGTAATACAGTGGCACCAAGCCTCGCAGGCTGCAGTGAAGAGCATCTTGGCATGTTTCTCTGCTAGCTGCTATAGGGAAATAAAATGCATGGCATGAATTTCAGGGACCATTGCCAGCTAAAATCTGGAGTTTCCTGTTCTGACATAGAAACTGTATTTTGGGATTGTGTTGGGCATTACTGCAGTTCAGAAGTTTGCCTAGACATCTAATTAGGTATTATTTCTTGTTAATCTAACCACTGCTATTTTTCATCATCTAGACATCATCTCTTATTCCAGGATATGATACACCTGTCTGGGTCCTAGCAGTACCACCTGAAGCAAGAAAGAAGGTAATTTGCTCTGGGAATGCCATACTGGTATAGGACATACATGCTCCTGCATCAGAGAGGGGTTCTTATTTGTGCAGGATGCAAAACAGGCAGGTTAGTGTTCTGGATTCATGCCAAGCACTTCTGCTGGCACAGCTGTGTCATCTGGGAAGATCATTTGCTACAGGTATCATCCTGTTTTGCATGGGATCTCTGAAGAGGCAGTGTCAGCCCATATTCCATGGCACCACATGGGCTTCTGAGTTATCCACGTACAGGGAACCAGAATTTATATATTGGCACTCTCTGCAAGTGCAAAAAGTTATTTTTATCCTATTTCACTTCTCAGGGCTCTAGAAATTGTTACCTAGGAGCTTCTGGGACCAAGCTGTTCATTCAGTGTTAAATCAGTCAGGAGGTACAAGAGGTTCAATGAAAGGCTGTGCTTAGAAGGATAGTTAGAGAGAACATATTTCCTCTGCATTGAGGAGTATCAAAGACTACAATTTTGGATATTTTAGCATGCAATACACATGTTAGATCTGGTAGATATGCCAAGAAATTTTACACACTTCACATAGTTCCAGGATTTCTTGGAGACACAAAATAACATATCTGAACAATCAGAGAACTTTGAATCTGTAACACATTTATGAGAGTGTCTTTGTTAGTTACAGTTATACTCATTAAGTATCTGTAATCATTATGGCATGACTGGTGACATAGCAGTAGATCCAAAGAATACTACAGGAGGGAGTACAAAAGCATCACAAATTTGTACTGCAAGTACCTCTGTTTGTTCCTTTCCTTTATGCTGTTTCTCTGTATTTGACTTATTATCTGGAGCCACAAGCTTTTCTCTGTCGAGTTCCTTCTCCTGATGCACACCTCTCTGCTTTTGCCTTGCAATAGAAATCCAGGCTGGCTCTGTAGGAGTGTCAGGATCTCTGGTTCCAAAGTCTCCAGCAGCCACGGGGGAAAGCACGCTTTTCTCTGTTGATATATTATTTGTGTACATGGTTATAGGAAAAAGAATTGTAATCAGCGTCAGCTCATATTTTTCATTATACTGATTGGTCCCAGGATATGAAACCAGCCTGGGTAAATAGGAATTCTGTTTAGTTTAGTCTCCAGAGAGCAATTTTCCCATGTTCACAGGTTTAAGTTATCATTGTACTGGTGAGAAATGCTTTGTATCTGTTCAGCGGGGGTCCCAATGTCACTGCAGAAACATGAGATGCATGGGAGATGCAGAAACATGAATCAAACTCCACTAATCTACCCATTTCCCAAGGTCAGCCCCTTCTGCTCCCTCTTCCACAGTACCTTAGACACAAGAAGCAGACAATTCAAAGGTGGACACAGAGGCACAGGACACAGTGTTCCAAAGGCAACCTTTTCCACACTGTGGCTGCCCTCAGCTCCTGCTCTTCTGATGTCCATGCAGCACAGCCCATGCCTTAATCTGGTTCCTGCCTTCCTTCCACCCCTTTAGGAGCAGCTTTCCCCCATGCAGCACAGCCCATGCCTTCATTGTTTCCTGCTTTTCTTCTGCCCTTTTAGGAGCAGACACCCCACCAGCTCTGTGGAGTCTGCAGCTGCCATGGGTGCCTGTGCACAGCAGTCTGTGGTGTCTGAGCACATGGGAGTACTGCTAAAACCACAGAGTGACTTTCCAGCCTTTTGATGTGAGGTTTACGTCGAATTAGCCTTGCTGACGCTGACCATGGTCTTCACTGGAGCCAGTAACTTCCATTGTGCCCTACCAAAAATGAGGCTTGAGTGATACAAAAAGACAATCTCTGGAGAAGAAAGTGAAAACTACTACCCTGGTGACCTCACAACTGTAGGGATGTGCAGAATCCAGGGTCATGGGAAAGAGAAATATGCTGTATTCAAATTCTGAGAAGGGAAATCCTGTCTATTCACAGAACAGAACTCGGTCAGGAAAGAGCCTCAGCAGCTCCATTGGCTCCATCCCCCTGATTCTCCACTTTTTGGCTCACACTGAACATAAAATTGAGTTTCCCAATGGATGGTAGAGCTTCTGTGCAGTTTAAATGAGGAACAAGAACAGGACTAACAACCTTAGACCCAAGAAGGTTGGTTTCACCTTTCCCAACCAGTTCTGGCCACTGATGTATCAAAATTTACAGAAGGCTGTTTCAGAGCAGAAGTTAAGCTTCTCGTTCTTAAATCATGCGTGGTCCTGCTCTTTGGAAAAGTTTGTTACTTAGTCAACATCCTGTTCAGGGACCTGGGAGGAGGCAGACCCAGTCAGAAAGGATTACTGCCCTAGGACCCCTGGGACTCAGCTGCTCTGCTGATGTAGAGCCAGCCACGGGACCCTGTGGAGCTCAGACACATTTCTGGATCACTATCGTCTAGTTTGGCAAAATGTAGCCCTGATCAGGAAAGAAGGGAAATGTCTCTGAAGGCACATTTGAGATACCTCATGAAGGCATGGAAGATAAAAGGTATGATGCACTCCCAAGAGCTGGAGTCTGCCAACACAGACATATTATGAAAGCCCACAAACTTGCTTTGCTCAGGGATTTTCTCAAGTCATTTTTATACCTCACCAGAGAGAGGGTAGTTGTTTGAACAAGAAAACATTGTAAAGCCTATGTCAGCTAAAAAATGAAAAAGAGAAAAAAACCCCATGCTTTAACTCCAAAGCAAGATATTTTGCCAGCTGATGCCTGCATTTCCCTTCACATTCACCTCGTGCAATCTTGCAGGAAAACCTTGGGAAGAAACAACTCAGAAGTCCAGCTGTGCAAAGGCAGCACAGATAAAACAAGGCCCCTGAACACTGAAGGAGCTTCTTGCACAGCATGTTGCTCAAATTCTCTGCATCCCACCTAACCCCTATCTTTGCATGACAACAACTGTTCTTCCCATAATCTTTTTATAATCACTGTCTTTTTTTTTGCCTTCCACTGGCTGTCCTTGCTTCTTTTTTATCTCATTTAACATGATGATAAAGAAAAAGGCTGGGAGAGATCTCAATATGTCATGTAGTCTATCCTTCAACTGCAAGGCAAGATCAGCTGAAAGATCAGTTTCATAGAAACTGTTTCCTCACCAATATGTATCTAACTCTCCAGAAACAGGACAGGTCTCAGGCTCCCTAGGCAACTTATCCTATGGCACTGCTCTTTCTTTCTTTTTTTTTTTTTTTCCTTGCCTGTTGGATAAGTTAAATCTTCCTTGCTCTAATTTAAAACCTTAACTACTTCTACACACTATGGACATAAGCAGATTACTCATAGTCTCCTTGCAACAGCCTGTTATGCATTTGAGGACTTAGACCATGTTTTCCCTACTTTTTAAACTTTTCTGATTAATATTCTCTAGATCACTCTTTCTTTTGTAGGAATTGTCCTAGTCTGGTCAAATCTCCTTTAAATATGATGGTCAGAACTGGCGCTTGAGTTAGCAGTGTTAGTGGCATCAGCTGATGTGGAAAGACTACACCACTTCAGCTGAAATGGTTTTCTGTACTTGTCAGTCAGTGCCCCTTAACTTTCACAACGCTCCAAGATAACCACTAGCAAGCCAAAGTGTGCTAGCCTATCTTCTCTCAGTATTTAGGACAAACCTCATTAGGATCTTCAGAAGTAAAACCACACAGCTGAAATTATGTGATGTCTGCTAATGCATCTTCCATCACATTCCCTCCTTTGCTTGCAGCCATGCCCTTAAACCCATCTGCACCACCCTTTTCAGGTGGTGGGCAATTTGGGCAGGACTTACTAGTGCATTGCCCAGTAAAACCAGGTGCTTCATCAGCTCCCAAAGCACTCCTGCGGCACACGGATGAGCTGCCACGACTAAAGGTGATGTCCTGTGTTCCTCAGAGCTGAGGAGCAGCTCTGTGGCTGTACAGCTGCAGACACATCACCACATGCATCCTCTTCCACCCCCTCTTTACCTTTCTTCACCATCTGTAATGTCTTGGTGTTCAAAAACTCCAATGTCTTTACCTAGAAGGTCCTTTTCAATCCACCCACACTTTTTGATGATACTGGGAACCTGGCTTCTGCCTTGATCTGCTAGTGAAGTACATCTTAATTACTGTGACTCCAAATCCCCCTTTGTGTTTTGTCCCATTTTCCCTGTCACATCACAGGAGCTTCATGTAAACATCAAGGTTTTTCTTCCTCTGCTTCCACCACACAATCCACACTGACAAAATGAATGCTATGCCTGGGCTCTATTTACTGCACTACATGTAATGGTCTTATTGCTACCTGTGCTTCCATTTCCCTGTCATCCTCATAAACTTAAGATTCATCCTGCTGTTATTTCACTGTGCATTGCCTGGCACAACAGGGTTCCCAGTCCTGCAGTGGTATGTCTGGAGGCTGATATTATAACAATGTTTTTCATAAGGCAGACACTCTAATGAAGGCATCAAGCACCCTTACTCTTCAGGCAGTTCTCCCTGATGAGATGCCAGACATCCTAGTCATGTCAATTAGAAGCAGCCAAATTAGAGCCAGGTATCATTCCATAAAAGATGGTATCCAAATGTCCCTTTGATAGTAGGAAACAAAAGCTCTTTATCATAATCTTGAAGATTTTATATGTATCTGTACAGGCCAACTTAGGACAGCAGAGTAGTATCACCTACAGAGGATCAAGAACTGATCTGCTGCTGGTAGAGGCTTTCTTGTGTCTTTAAGCAATTACATTCTGCCCTTGTTCCTTTGAGTCTTTGCTGCAGAAAGCCAGAGAGGCAGACAAGACAGGGGAAGTGCCTTATCTTCAGAAAAAAAACCCCATCAGATGCAATCCACACAGGATTTGCTACCCCATCCGTCAGCCAGAATTACTGTAATTCTGTAGAAGAGGCATATTCACTATTTATTATCTTTCCCATTGCCTAGAGGTCCTTTACATCCTCCCACCTCCAATTAGATAAGGTTTCTTGGCAGCATATATGCACCATTGTTCCAGCCAGAAGGATGTAAGGTGGTGAGGTAATCTAGGAGGTAGTATGGTGAAGAGACCTGGCAGTTTAAGGTGCCCCAAGTCTGTTCTGTGAAGCTCCTGGTAGCCTAAGGGACAGAAAGAAGCAAAAAGCTTTCTCAGGAAGTGACTGTTCTCAAAGGGAGTGCTGCTCACACATCTTTCTGGGTTCATGACTGTCTTATCACCTTGAACAAGCTCTGTCTTGTCTAGTCATGGGATAGTTCATGTGCTTTTATCGTTCACCACGTGGCAAAGCACAGCATTTAAGGAACTGGGTAGCCAGAGTGGAACCAAAAGTACTCAAAAGGACAATTTTAATTCCTGCTTCTGCTGCACGTCACATGCACAGCAACTGGCACAGAAACTGCCAGCTGGTAAATGCCACTCTTAGGGAGATAACAAAGAAGTACAAAATGCCAGCAGTGGCGTCCTCCATCAGAAGCCAAGTCAGTTTTGAAAGACCACAGCCACCACAAATGCTCCGTGTTTCATTTCTCCTTTGTCGAAGCAGGGCTGAGCCTCTTCTTTCTATGTTACACTTGAGAGACTTTCAGAATAAAACTAAAATCTAAATAATATTCTTCATTTCATATTATAACATGTTATTTTAAACAATGTGCTATTCAACTCATTCCTTAATAACTTCATAAGCTAATAAAGGATATTGCTGGCAGCAATTTGTCTTTCATTCATTCACAGCTTTAACCTTGTGATTGCATCTTTCCCTGGTTTCCTTGGAGCTGGCTTGGCCTCAGGCTTTTTTGAAAGAGAGGAGCCCCTTCTTCCCCTTGGGATAAGCCACCAACAATGGAAAGATACCAGGTCAGAACTTGTCAAGACAGTCTGTGCATAATATCACCATGTATTAAAGCCAGCAATTAATGTAAGCTCCTGAGATCTTCTGCTGTCACTTGAAACCACACCCAGAGGCTGCTGAAGCCTTCCCTTCACGTCCTCCCCACAGCCAGCAAAAACACACGGGACAGTCACAAGGTCAGCTGTTCTCTTTGCATTCTTCACCACTTCCACAGCTTCCAGACCAACCACTGAGGATAGCTCTGAAGCCAAGTGAAGCATAGCCACTTTCTCAATTCCCTCCTGCAGATCAGAATCCCCCAAGCTCTCCTCCACGGAGTCTGAAAGCATCAGGGCTGGCTGCCTCAGTGGTCCTCTAGAGGGGGGAAGCTCCCTTGCTGCAACCCCATTTAATGCAGGTATCTGTTTCCCTTAGCATATTACTAAAACAACTTCCTTTTTTCCTCAGACTAAAGCTCTGGTCTTACAGAAGTAATTTTTTCTCCCTAAATGTTGTGGAAATAAATGTGTACAGTTCTCACTGATATTTGGATATTAACCTGTAATGTGTGTCAGACTGGTTATATGAACAATAAGATAAAGATAATACATCCATTTTAATGTACAACAGAAACTATGATTGACTTGTTATTGTGCATGGGTTTATACACACACACAGAAAGTGAAAAATTCATACCTATTTCTGTCTGTTGACAGACAGAATACTTCTTGTATTCAAAGGTACCCCTGTGTGTGCTGCTTATATGGAGAAACACAGCAAAGACATTTAACCATTACCCTGAGATTTAGGGATTATCTTTGTCTTTTTCAGAGATGGCCTCAGATTTCTTTAAATCTGAGACCTGTTTGCTTTATATCTAAAAGCCTCTGTGCACACAAATTGTAGCAGAGGTTCTTTATGACATGTAAGTCTCATACTTGGAAAAGAACATCTTATGCCTTCAAGGACTGCAAAAAGTGGTTATTCTTGCCATACATGTGTGCAGGCGAAAGGTCAGAGCAAGAATTTAGAGTCTTTTGAAAGTCAAACCACTAACAGCAAGCAAAGCTAGCTTGTGGATTCCCTGAGTGTTTTAAAAGCAAACATACTCAAAACTAATCCAAACAACTTTACACAGGGAGATAACACCCTGTATATGTTAGTGTCATTGTTTTATAACACTGCTTATGTATGCATATTTAATTTCACACTGTTGTATCTTTGCTCATTTATAAAAATTCCAGTTATTTTAAGAAGGGCTTTACAAATGCATATAGCATTTAGAATATCCTTGCCTACATATTTCCCTTTGTTTATTAAAGCACTACATGTATTCAAGTCAGTATACACATCCAATTCCTTAATTTCAGACAAAGCTATTTTAAAGATTTGGTTAAGTATTTCTGACATTTCTTTCTTCCCTAAGCTGCTCTGAGAGGTATTTGACTTTTGATTGGATCTATATCACCAGTGCCAGAAGAGTCTTTTTTACACAAGAAGCTGCTGTTTGCATCAAATTTCACTGCTGGAAAACAGCCATGTTGCAAAATAGCCTGACACAACTGAGAGAGCAACTTCTTTAAAAAAAAAAAAAAAAAAAGAAAAGAAAAAAAAAAAAAAGACAGCTTGTTTTTCAGCTGTAGCCAGGACAGTTTTAAAGCAATGTCTTTTTGATGTAGAGAAAAACACTTCTCTTGTCATTCCAGAGCCTGTATTTACCAGAAAATGCACACCAATTTCATTCACCATAACATCTATCATTGTTCCCTGAGCTCTTTTTCTCTTTTCAAAGAATGTCTCCCCACTACAGCTCCTCAGTTGCTGATTTTTGTTTATCCTAATATGCAGATTCAGACAAGCATTGCTTATGGTTTCACTGTTGTAATAACCTGTTAACATATGGTAATTGTTTCTGCCCTTTACAGGATTTATAGCAAAGTGTATCAACTCCAAACAACACAGCTTAACCTTTTAAATCTTGCAAGGACTTTTGCCTTTAGCTCCAGAAACTTAAAAATTACTCCTCCTGGGGTGACTAATTTCACACAGAGATTAAAGAGCTTCCTTGCAGCCTAAGAGAGGTAAAGAAATCCCTTACCACCTCCCCAGAAAGCTCTGGGGAGCAAGAGTGCTGCTTTCACTTGGCATGGTAAGCCAACATCCCATCAGCTGTCCTGTTCCTTTGGTCCCAAGCATGCTGCAAAGCCAAAATGTGAGCTGAATGAACCACACTGCTCTTGCTGACCTCAATGACGCAGCAAACTGACTTTTTTGAAATGAGCGTACACGAGAAGGGAACTGCATCCCCTTGTATCACCAGCTCACAGCTTGTCTTCTTGTTCAGCACATAAATTGCCTAACATGCAGTGGGAAGAAACTCCCTGACAGCATAAATTGTCTCCTGATGGTGACCACAGCTCTTCAAAAAGGCTGATGAACTCAAGGGCTAGGAGAGGGCTGGGTGGGTGTAAGGAAAGAAAAAAGAAGTGAGTGTCCAGGCAGATCCAGAGGCCAGAGATGCCTGGTAAGACACATATGATCCATGAGGGGCCATGCTGATTGTGTTTGTCAGATTGCTTCTGTTTGCGGTTGCAAAGACATGGTCCTGACACACTGAGCAGAGGAAAACTTTTCAAAGAGCTTAAAATTATGTTTGTCAGGGATATTGCCCTGCAAAGTCCTCACTGCATCTCATGACTCTCCTATGCCTCACAAAGGGACATCATTATTGGGGTCACTGGGCATTTTTTCCCAATAAAGCTGTCATGGTTCCAGGGCACTCTGAGGAGGTGGGCACGCCTCATTCACCTTCATTCAACTCCAGGTGGCCAGGTCAGGCTGATGTGGCAACTTAGCACAAAGAAGTCCTTGGTCAGGTAACTAAAGAAGGCAGTAGATAAGGAAGAAAACTATTTGCCATCATAGACCAACCTGAACCATCACTTTAAACAACCCCAGCCCATACAGATTTGGTGTAATACTCTCAGGAGGAGGGGAACAGAGCAGGACTTCTTAACCCCATTTCAAACTCCAGATGCATGTCTTTCTATCAGGGAGAACAAGGCACAACTCTCACCCACACATCCTATTTTGCAGAGGGCAGTCCTGCATCTCTGGGCAGAGTCTCCTTCATCCTGGGGCTGAGGAACCACAGGAGAAGCCTGGAGGAGAAATGTGCTCCCTGGCTTCATTTCTTCCCCTTCTTCCTTCTCTAGCACTCATTGTCTTTCACTGCAGGAAAACATTCCCGTCCACCTGCAGGCACTCTGGGACTCAGCATGAGGGATGTGATAAAGGACTGTGTGAGAGAGCACTGGTACTCCCACTGCTCTCCTCCATATTCTGCCAGAACAACCCTGCTATGCGAGATCTTCTCCTCTCTTGTCCCAGTATGACCCCCTCCAAAATCTCAGTCCATCAGAGATGTGGGCATCACTACAAATAATCAACTACTCAAGGCAGCACAGAGAGGAAAATGCCTTTAAAGGGAGTATTGGGATTATATACATATATATCTCTGTATATATCTCCTGCCTTGTCTGCAGGGTGTGGGGAGGCTCTGGCTGGATGGCTGTGAGGACCTCATCCAGCTGTGGATCTTAATGAATCCCCTCCTTTATGATGGCAGGGGAGCAGGAAACTGTGAACATGGCCAAAGTCCTGCAAAAATGTCTGTGATGCTGCAGCAAAGGACAACTGCAATCAGATGTCACTCAGGGCATCAGCAAGTTGCCTCTGAGGTCAGGAAGAGACTCTTGTCACCCTAGAGGACAAGTGGCCTCCTGTGCCCTGAGATCTTCTTCTGTCTTGGTGTTTTCCAACTCCAAAGCTCAGAGACTGACCCCAATCAGAGAAGAGAACCAGATGGGGGTTGCAATGCAGTACACAGAGACAGCTTATTATTTGCTTGGCCAGCATCTTCTTGCATTTTTCACCCATGCCCAGACAGGTCCAGGACAGGGAAGATTTTTCTTCCACATATCAGAAGACCTAAAGATTTATTTTTTTCCCTTTTGCCTGTTCTCTGAAGTGAGGAGCAGAGGTCTCCTGATAGAACTGCTTGAATGTGTTTTACCTAACTTGTTTACTGTCATTGCAAAGACCCCAGACAGTGGTGCCACCTCCAGTCTTTTCTGTTCTCTGCCTATAGTCCAGTATATTAGTCTCCAGAGGTCTGATTTTTTTTTTTTTTTAAATCTCAAACCCAATTATATAATACAGAGTCAATCTTGTGGTGTCTCCTGGCTCTGAACTCCAGGAAACTGCAGCGTTGTTAATTTTTGTTTTAAACAAGGAATGAGTAATGATAAAGACAGATAAATGAATAAGCAAAGCTCACAGGAGGCAATAAATAAAAGGTGTGTTTACCATGGCAGGCAGTGACCTGAGGCAGGGGCCTCATTGCATTTCTGCCTCAATGCTATGATGAAAAAGAAGGTCTAGAGGTCTGAGTCACTTGTCCCACACAGGGTACTACACTTAATATGTGCTCTTGGATTTTGAATTGCCATGCAGCAGCTCTAAATGGGGACACTTAGTGGCTTGCTATTTCTGTTTTCCAATACGTGCTAGCGTACTTTATTTTTTGAGTGTCACTTTGAACATCCTTTAAACAATACCCTGAAATTCAAAAATCAGAGGTAAAAATATCTTACTCTGCTGTCTTTTTCATAATCTTTTCAGCAAGGGAAAATAAGGGAGCAACATCACCGAAGGCAGAGCCATCAGTTCGTGCTCACCAGGCAGACACAACAGTGTTGCCTCACACTCTCTCACAGGTAAGGTCACTCTTTGCAGGTGAAGGTAACTTTATAAAGTTTGGGGAGTCTTACCAGACACTTTACTAGCAGTTGACTGTTTCTCCAAGTCTCTGTCTTCATTTCTGGATTCAGGAGAGTGAATAGCTTTGTCCTGCTTCTCCTTGTTTGCTGTAGTGTTTGGAATGGTTATGCTTTGCAACACTGGCTTTTTAGGCAATGGAGGTTTGCTACTAAGCTGTTCAGAGGATTTTGCTTTGGGTTTGATCTTTTCATTTAAAGAATTGCCAGTATTTGTATTGGCTGTTTTTCTGATCTCTGCCTTATCACCTCTTAGAAAGGAAGTCAATCCCTCATTTTCTAAATTAAATTCTGCACTGTATCTTTTAATCCCTTTTGATTCTTGTGGTGAGTTGTCTTCGTATTTCAAGGACAGTGAGGTGGATCTAAGTTTCACTTGAAAGGGACTTCTATCTTTACTACTTGGCTGATTCTGAGATACCACTGAAGAATTGCTTGGCATTGGTACTGTATCTACAGCTGGGGAAACATAACCAGCCGAAATTTCTGTAGGTTGGCCTGTGTTCTCAGAGTAGGACTCTGACAGTACAGTGTCCTTTTTGTTGCTACTTTTTTCCTTGTCCAGATCTGATCCCTTCTGGAAGTCATCTTGCCACTTCTCATTTCTTAAGGAGACCTTTGCTTTGGACAGGGAGAATCCAGTATTTAATGGGCTTTCCAACTCTGATCTTTCTGGGAAATGCAGGCTTCTGGTGCTTGGTCTCTCCCGTGCAGAGGAAGCGGAAAACATTTTGGAGGCATTGAGTTCATTGACTGCTTTTCCAGCTTTCTTTCCCAACTGTTCTTCTGTGTGGACCAGTGCCTGACTGTTCTCCTTATCGAAAGCAGCTGCCTCCTGTGTAGTCTGTATTTTCTCTAGAGAGCAGGAAGTAGATGATCCCATCTGCATTGAGGAAGCAGGATGTGAAACATGGAATGAGTCTGTGGGCTGGGAAGGACCCATGAAAAACTCCTTGCTGGACTCTGACAATAGAGTAAACTCTTTGTTTGCCCCTTTATTAGAGGGCATTTCCACAGGTACCTGATTGTCCTCCTGTTTATTTTCTTCTGACCTTCCCAAGCAAACAATACTATTCTTACTAATTGAAATATTTTCTTCAGAAGGTAATTTATTTAATGGAAACACAGAAGGAAGCTCCTTATTTTCTTGATTTACAATCAATTTCTTGACTGACACATCCCCAGATGACAGAACCAGTGCTTCTGAGGCATCTTCTTGCTTTTGTACTTCTCTGTTGGAACTGGAATACGAAGAAATTGCAGTGTCTTTGCCTTCTGACAGCAATGAGGACTCAGACTCCTCACGTGTCATTTCCAGTGTTGGTTGGCAGTCCTCCTGCTTATTCTCTGGTAGCAGGGTTTCCTGTCCAACAGCAGACTCGGAAGCAGGCTGAGTCATCGCTGGTCTCAAAGCAGGGGGGAGGTCCTCAGGCGTTCTGGGCTTTGGCCAGGAAGCCACATTCTGCGCTGCAGCTGTGCTGGATGGCAGTTCTTGATTGCTGGGTTTGAATACAGCATCATCCTCTTCCTCTTCCTCTGGGGTACAGCTCAAATCAGTCAGAGATTCAGACTGGGTCCTCTGTGAAAAAGAAATTCAGAAAGCCCCATCACCATGTGCAGCTTCACTTTTTTTCTTATTCATCATTACATTTACAGCTGAAATCTTAGAGAAGAAGGCAATACTTGCCTCCAGTGCTGAGCTTGCAGTTTTCTTAACCTACAGACTGGGTGTTTTTTTAATTAAGCAGGTCCTGAAATAATGCATTTAACCAATATAAAAACAAAATGTGACATTTCCTTCTGCACAACTAGTGCTTTCATGCCTTTGTAGATGGGAAGTCCATCAGAACAATGGCCATTGGACTGTCCTTGGCAGTTGATTCTCCAGAGCATACTGCCTATGTTGTGCTGCTCTTAGGCAAAAAGCAGCACTTGAAAGAGAAAAATCTGTCTCTTTGTATTTTGCTACTCCATGCTAGCATTAAAATTAAACAACCCATTCTTCCTGAAGCATGACTCTGAAGGGGAAAGGGTACATAGAAGCAGGAGCAAAGGCCTAACAAATCCATCTGGTTATGACACTCCATTCCAGCTGAGAATCTGCCCCATGTGGCACTCTTGTGTCTAGTCCCACTGTCATACAGCATTAAGCCTTGCCTCCTTTGTGTAAAAGTCATCCTTTTCTTTCAAGAGTTAAACTATTTGATAAAAGTTTATAAATTCATATATAGTTAAAAAGTTTACAAATTTATATGTAGTTATGTGTGAGGTCTTGTGATTAAACTTGATGTGAGGAGTGGCTAAATACACAAGATTATTTGAAAGCACAGTAATGAGCTGCTGAATATGCCTTTTCATATCATGCCTGTATTAGCTCACTGTTTCACCATAGTTTGCTGGGTAAATATATACTTTGGATGTAGGCCCTAATTCTAAGAACACAAAACCTGCACTTTAAAGATATTTTAGGGTGCTTATGACAACTTCTTTTGCAAATGCAATTGCAAAAAAAACCCTAGTTGCAATGCCACCTGCATTCACAATCCATATACACAAGAACATAAAAGCAGAAGATATCAGTTAGCCAGAAGCAAGGTGTGCAGTCAGAGTTGGGCAAGAAAATATCAAAAATTGTATTATCAAAACATGTGAATACTCTCCATGGGAATCCAGAAGGGCTCAGTCAGCTGGCAATTTATGGGCAGTCTGGACAAAGCAATTGTATTTTAGTAACAATGTTAGAATGGAAGGCAAGGATTGATCAGTGAATTATTGCCTTATGTGTTTTTCTAAATACCTGGCCTCATCATTTTGCTGTTCACAGCAGTGCTCTACCGAGCTGAAAGGTCACTCACAGATTTGGAGAAATACAGAATAGCAGCTAGTAATACTTTGAGGCAGAGGGAATAATATTTCTGGTAATAAGCAAGCCAAATTAATGGGTTTACTGTATTTAAAACATTGAAAAAACCCACTAACAGTAAAGTACAAATACTGTAGTAAAAGCTGAAAACTTCAGTGCTAAAAGACGG
>VZSR01003803.1:53497430-53639456 GCA_013398615.1 Brachypodius melanocephalos
AAGAAAGAAAGAAAGAAAGAAGAAAAACTAAGTTATGCTCTTCACAAAATATGACAAAGGATCATATAAATGGTGTTTAGAAGGATGATTTAGGAAAAAAAAGCTTTTTAAAAAATAATATACACTTTTTAATAGCCTTTAAAAAACAGTATGCACTTTCATTTTTTATTGTGGGTTTGTTTGTTTTTTTCTGTTAAGACTTACTTTAAATCTCTGTATGGCATGTAAAGGATTTACAGGTTTTGGGGCAGGGAGAGGTCTGAATTTAGAACAGTCTTAATGTACAGAATTTGACTCCAATTAATAGGCCAAAACTTACTCTTTCTGCACTTTTTGAAAATATAAGACCAATTATATTTTGGAAGTTAAAACAGCTCCTCCATGAGTAGTCTTCCAAAGAGAGTCAAGATTTTACAGGATATTCCAGATTATGAAAAGTATGCAAGATCATCATAACACTTAAAAAATCTTTTCAGTAAGAAATGCAGCAGTCAGTCCAACTTCTGCATCACAAACAGGATACTAAATTGTATTGCACAGCGAATTTAAAAAGAAATTGTTACATAAACTGCCGCATCAAAAGCTAGCAGATAAACTCATAATATTTAATCTGTTCCTAGTGTCTGCTTCAGATATTTGTCAGATAACAGCTATTAAAACCCAATGAAATATCCATGCAGCAAACTGACTTTATCATATCTGAGTTTGAAGTACAAAGTCCAGTAAGAACTTTCTGGTTTTGTGTCAAAAGTGACACTGTTTATTTTCACATGTACCTGAGAAAATTTTCTCATTCTCATATTGGATCTCTGGTTCCGGGGTTTTATTAAAAGCTTGTGTTTAGCGGCAGAATTATCCAAGAAAACAGAAAGCTCAGGTGGAGTGTCAAAATTGGCTGATGGGGAAATGGCACTGTCAGATGTCTGGGGAGACCCAATTTTGGTGCTTGCATGCCTCGTGAACAGCTGACGGTCTGTAGAGGAAGATCTAGAAGAAACCAATGTAACCTGAAAAAAAAAAAAAATCCCCAAATGGAGAATCAAAAAAAGAAACAAAGACACATAAATAACAATTCTACAGATAAGTAGATAAGCCATATTTATTACCACTTTAAGCTTGCCTCTTTCTTTTTGACTTTTCTTTAAAATACATTGCATTTCCTAATGTTGCATGTGATGTACTGGTGTTAGCAATTCTGCATTTTTAGCTGCTTGAATATTATGATATACTGTCAAGAGGGAAGGAGCAAATCCCGTCTAATTGGAAGATCTAAAGTACACAAATACATGGCCAGCATGTTTTAGAAGACAGATTTATGAAGAGTACTCAGTTACAGAACCTAAAGGGCATTTTCCTTTCTGGGTCTGTCCCCCAGCATCTTTATCTAGGCTCCTACCCACAGCTGTTTTGTGCTGATTAGCTTCTGGTATATCAACAGGTCCCTTCCAACTCTATAATACCCTCCCAAAGACAAAAGAATTAAGAATTAGTGCCATTGACACTTAAGTCAGCTTGTGTTTTACCTCATGTATTTATGTCTGCATTTACTGGAAATGTAAAGTTTCATTAGTAGACTATTCTGGGGAAGGAAGTGATGGATAATTCCTACTAGAGGCCGGTAACCTGTCCAGAAACAGCTCCTGAATGCTGCAAGGGGTGGGTGTCATACTTTCACGAAGCTGGAATTCAGCTTGCCTGTGAGCTACCCTAGTTCCAGGGATGACACAAAAAGAACACTGGCAAATTAATTAAAAATTACTCTAAAAAGGGTTCCTCCTTTCTCTCAGATTCAGTTTTGCAAATAGGCAAAATGGTATTTCCAAACTATCTGGCACAGCATTAACATGACCTCTGACAACTCATGACAACAGTCCCTTTGTAGGCTTGAAATTCTGGTTCATTTCTTTGGAGGAGATTTCCTCCATTGTCACACCTTCTTCTGTGGGCATTCTTCTTTCTTCTTCTTTCTTTTTTTTCTGGAAGTGGTATTTTACTAAGGAGGTTGGATGGGAGAAGGGCAGGGCAGGTTGGTGTTCATTTTATTTTTGGAGGGTAAAAGCATCAGGATTTTCTGCAAGTAGAATTCTGCAGTATGCACTGCAGCCCAGAGACACTCTGTAGTGCAGTGATGGCCTGCTACAGCTTGCTCAATGGCCAGGAGAAAACTCCTATTGATTTTAGCAGAGACTGGATCCACACCTCCTAATCATACTTTCTACTTAAGAAAAAGAAGGTAGCTCAGGCATGCTGAATAATGGATGCTCTCATTAATTTTAACTCTACAATATCTGCAGTCTAGTAGTAGAACATGACTAATGTACAACAAATGATAGGTGGCTGCATTATACATTAGTACCTAACATTGAATACATTGACATTTCAGCTCCATGATAAAGACACAGCACATGTTCTCTTTCAAAGCACGTCACTATTTGCCTGCCTTTCTTCTGGCTTCTGCTTTTCCTCGAGAACTTTACAAGTCTTCTCCTTCGCAGTGCTCAGTGTTGGCCATTACACTGGAAAATCCAAAATCTGGTTTATTACTTGAATTTCAGTAGCCTTAGTGAGTGCCAGCTCTAAGCCAGCTGCAGAAGTTGTTTGTCCCACGAAGTCTGGCTTTGACAAAGCCTACTGGAGAAGAAAAGAGCTGGCAGACCCCTTTCTCCAAATCTCATGTGCACATGGCTCAGTCATCCTTCAGCTGGTCATGCTGGGTGGCACAAGGTGGTGGGCTAGGAGGAAACCCCACCCCTAAAGCCCAGACAGGAGAGTTGTGATTCCTTTCTTCAATCCAGAAAAGCTGCCAAGACACAGCAAGGTGTCACTGCTGCCCAAAACCTCAGGACTGGGTTATGCAAAATTCCTCAGCCCTGTGAACTGGTCTCTTCTGACTCTAGAAGGCAGAGCTAATTTCTCTGAAATGCCAGGTAGTAGATCCTATGGTTTGGGAGGAAAGCTTCAGATGGAGCTCCATTCTGGCTGCACTCTCAAACTGGCATGAGATGAAGAGAACTCTGGGCATGTGGAAAAAGCTAAGCAACTGTGTAGTCACCACCACAACTCAGGAGTCAACAAGTGAGTCAGAAAGTAATGTTAATGGAACAACAGGGAGACATAAACCTTCTTTTAGCAAACATGCATCTAGACTGGGCACAATTACAGTGAGCCCATAACAGCTCTCAAGAAATACTTCCTTCATGGGTTCTGTTGTTTTTATTTTAAAAATATCAATATTGCACTGCATATAAGCAGTTTTTCAAATAGCTTCATGTGGAATCTAAGTAAAAGCCAGAAATCTTTGCTGAGTCCTGCTGCAGCTGGTCCTGAAACACATTTTGCATAATTACCAAGAAATGGTCAGCTCAGGACCAGTTTCTCTATTTCATTTCTGCAATTTCTCTCCATCCCTTCTCCTATTTCTAGAAAATGCTCTTCCCTCCACCCCCTGTGTTGTTTCCACCACGACTCCAGCTGTGGACAGCTAAAAGGGACTCTTCAGAGCTTTTCAAAACAGCCCTTTAATCAGCCAGAATGGCTGGCTGCTGATTGAAGAAAGCCATCCATGTGCCTATACTTGAGCTTTGAAAAACATCACTTCAGCAAAATCCACAGCCAGAATCGACTGAAGGCTGAACTCAGGCTCCTAAGCAGCAATGTCAGCCACTATCATCAGGTAAACACTTTCTGTGTTAGTGTGAGGTCCCTTCACACTTAAAGCAGGGTCTGGGCAGATTTCAGAGGATCTAGAGCTTGTTCCCATTTCTTCAATAAGCTTTCTCCCTTATCCTATGCGTGTAACTCAAGCAGCCTTTACTGCACTTGCCCATCTTTGAAAAAACGGACACTGCTTCAGTGTCTAAATCTGGTTGGTTGTGCTTGGAGATTAAATCATGTCTATAAAGTTTGCTAAAGGATGTGAGCTTTTCTAGAGACATTAATTATTATCAATGGGAGATTACTTTGCATTATGTTGATAAATAATCATAGTTTTTTATGTTAGACAGACAGACATTAAAACAGCAAACAGACAGGCAGGCAATTACATGCATACAAAGGGTTTTTTGCAGCAGCCAGAAATCAAAATAATATTTTTTATATTTCTCTTAAAAACTACATAAAAACTACAAAATTACTATGGGTAATTACTTGTCCCTGAATATATTTGGCAGAAGTTACCTGTTCTTCTTCTTCACTGCCTGTTCCAGCTAAGCTCAAAGAGCTAAGGCGCTTGTGAGAGTCAGAGAACTGTGGGATGGAATGAGGAAGAAATTCAGTAAAAGATGACAAACAAGGTGGATATAATCACAGAAACCATCTACAAAAAGTGCACAAAGGTACTGACAGTGTAAGTTGTTTTCCTCTGTAGTCTTAAGGGTTAGCAAGGACACTGCAAACATAAAGTGTAAGACGTGCAGATAAAGAATGAAATAATGTCTAACAAAACTATAATTTAAAAAAAACCCAGATTATTTTATGTTTCTTTTTCCAATGACAACCTAGAAGAACATTGGAGAGTTCTCTTATCAACACATTCAAGGGGGAATGCAGATTTTTCAGCCTTATTTTTTTATGCCTGGCAGCTCTTTGTAGTCTCTATGAAAAACACGGCATTCCCATGCATGCACACAATCGCATAATCTTCTTACTAATTCTGCACTTTCTGACGAGATATTTATGTTTTAACAGGAACACAGATTCTAAGTAGCTGTTTACAGAGAGAGAGAGTATTGAATAAGGTATTTCTGAACTGCTCAGAGGTAAAATAGGGATACATAAAATCAAATACTTTATTCTGCTATCCACATATAGGTAAAACAAGTCGTTAAACATTCATTTTTGTCAACACCAGAACTACTCACTCTTGTTCTCATGCCTGAGTTTAGGCTTTCATGAAGCAAAGACATTTCTGGAGGGCTCCTGGGTAATCCATCATCTTCAGAACTGGTCCCAGCATCCTCTGTTCGCTTTGCATGAACCCCAAATGGAGGCGGAGGTCCCAATTTCATGGTAGGCTGGAGTTTCAGCTTCAGCGTGGCATAAAATACATTAGTTTATGATAGTTAGTGATAGAGATTTCCCCAGAACATATTTTTAGCTGAGGTCAAGGAGTTACCATTGTTTTAACTTCTCACAACTGAATGATCTAGGACCCAGGACATCTGACTTTACACATTCTCTTAGGGAGCCAAATAATGTACCCATTTTTCAGCTACCATTTATGTAGAACCAAGACAGGATACTGCTAATTAATAAATGCAACATTTGATGTAAACTACAGACAGATACTACTTACCAATCAAACATTCAACCACAAATACTATCCAAAAAATCATCCAGCCTGGAAAGATATTCCATCCCTTGCCTTTGAAAAAAACCCAACATGTTGTGTAAATTACCTGTAGAGCTCTAATCCGATCAGAAATGTTTTCTTGAGAAAACACTCTTACTGGCCTTGCAGGCTCTTGCCCAGTCTCAAGGATGAAAATGCTGTCATGTGACAAAGCTCTGCTTCCCATAATGCCTTTATGTGTCCTAGAATAATACAACAAATGAGTGAAAACATGCAAACTTTGTCATTTCTCTTAACTCAAGAGGTCTACTGAATGTGGAATGGGAGTCAGGCATGAACAGGCATCACAAACAAGGTTCCAGACATCTCCATGAATACAGCCATTCAGGGTAATCTAAGTAAGACCTTTCAAAACCGCCCAAAAATTTGTAAATGCTGTTATCTGTCATGTTAATAAATTGAATCAAGGTTAAAGACAGTTTAACCCCAGAAGATGAGTTATGTCTTATGGAAAAAGCTACTGCCCCTTGGGTGGAAGCCAGCAGCTGGGTTGTGTCACAGGGCCACAGGCAAGCCCAGGTGCAAAATGGAGTTCACATAAATGAATCTGTGCTGAGACTTCTTGCTAATGTAAGACCATGTCTTGCAAATGAGTGACCATTACCGTAGGAAGAATAAGTACCTTTTATTATCTAAATGTGGTACAGCATTTAATATGTCTCTGTCATATAGCTCATCAGCAAAAACATTTCGGGCAATGTCATCCTCACATGGAATCCTTTGCATAAATCCTTAAAAGGTGCTGTGCTCTATATCAAGATCCCTTGGATTTTCTCTTATGGGCCTGTGGGACGCATTTTTTCATGGACAATTTTGTGGCCTAGTTAGAGGAAGAGGAAGATGCTTTGTGGGCAGTTTCTCTCATATTCTGTTTCCTACTTCAGATGCATGTGTTATGCAACTTCTTTTGCAAATGGTGCATGTGGGATATGAGCACCTTGGCTCCTTATGGGATTGGAAGAGGAGGCCCACAGACAGACAGCTAGCTGCTAGGAGACTTCTTGTTCTCATTTTCCTCAGCTTAGCTCATACCCTGACTGAGCAGGGACAAGAAATTTGTGCACACAGCATTTTTTGTAAGAGTACCTTTTTCAATTTTTTTAAATCAGCGAGCTATGAAACAGTAAATGAGTGCAGAATAGAAAATTGTTTGGGTTTATGTAACTATCAAGTTAATTGGGCAGAAAAGAAAAAATAACTGTATTTCTGGATCCTAGTTATTGTCATAGGGACATTGAAGGCAAACATAAACAATCATGGCAGACATTAACATTTTCCTCACAGTGGCTGCTATAAATATGTTTGATAAAACAATAGCAGGAAAGAGTTGATCTACATTCTTGCTGCAGAAGGAAGGAAAGCCTGCTACTTCTGCTTAATGCATTAGAGATGTTAGAAGAACAATTTATCTAAGTGCAGAGGTGATCTCTGCAATGCATCCAAGGTCAGATCTATAGAAATTTGCAGAGCAGATGCCAGTCAGGGCTGCAGGGGTGCCCCACGCACCAACATTCAACAAGACAGCAGCCACACAGGCAGTGTCATTGTATGGGCACATTTATCCCAGCATTCCATCCTCATTTCCTCTTTCTAGCAGATGCATCCCTCCCAGATAATGGAGGTACCCTACATGTCTCCTCAGATTAACAGGGTTCAAATTAATTTTCCGTCCTCTCAAATAATTTCGTGGTCTTTGTCTGTCTAAATAAATATTAAGAAACAATAATGTAACAACTCTTCAGGTTACAGCACTGTAACGTGGCAAAACCAGCCAGAGATAGCACCCACTCGGACATGACTCCATACATGGGGGAAAGAAAATCTCACCATCCACGTCTTGTAAATAAATTGTGAAACAACAGCACTACACACCACCTGGTGCTGCCAGCCCAGAATTCCAATGGCTTCAAGCTGCACTAACATTACTATTGCCAATGCCATGAAAGCAAAAAGAAAAAAACGAACAAAACCAAACCATCGGGAAAAAAAAAAAAAAAAAAAAAAAAAAAAAACACAAAAAAACCACAAAAAAACCCCCAAACAAACAAAAAAAAACCCAACAAAACAACCACAAGATGGTTAATAATTTCTTTTGGTTGTTTGGCGCTGCCTGGTGGCCACATCGAATAATGTCATTTTAAATGGCCGGGATGGTTTACTTTCCCATTCCTGGGCACAGCAGCACCCCTTGCTTGAGGACCAGGAGGCTTGTTCTCAGAGGCACAACATCCACCAATGCCAAGACTTGCTTTTTAGTTATCCAAGAGGCTCTTCAGTCCACCTCTCCATCCAGAGACATATCTGAATGCTTGGACAGGGTTTCTCACGGTTGCTTTTCATAGTGAGTAACGTTTTTGCAGTGTCTGGATGAAGACAGGGTTTTCAGAGGCAAAGAGGTAAACAGGATGGGACTCATCTGGTCTAGCTTCAGACATCAAATCGCAGCTATTTACATTGGAGGTGATTGTCCCAGGCTCCTGTTTACATTCAGTGGGGAGCTATAGGCACTTCCAGACCCTATTTCATGCATAAGGATGATACAATCTTTGTTAGTAATGCTGACTTCTCCCTGATTATATAAGACAGCTGGTAACTAACTATCCTTGTCCATGGCAGAGAGGTTGGTACTGGATGATCTCTAAAGACCCTTCCAACTCAAACCATTCTAAGAATCTCTGGTTCTATAACTCAATTGCAGACATTTTGCCTTTGGTCAGATGAATCCCATGTATACAGAGGGAAAAAAAGGCCTCAAAACCTCTGTATCCTGCTGATTTCAGTTGCAGTCATCCCATTACTCCTTCCTTGCTTTCAAACCCTGGCATAAATGGTTAGTCATCTAAATTTCTCTAACAGTCATTAGTAGTTACATTTTAGGGGCATAAGACAATCCTGGTAGGATATAAACTGATTATCTAATTCATTTTTGAAAATGGGAATTCCATTCTTTTGAAATTATAACCCAAGGCTTATTTATGATTAAATGAAAGCTTTTTTCATTAACATTTCTTGCTACACCCCATCCAATTCCCTTCTGCTTTGCCTTGCATCAACCATTTCAATTTGTACTTTCCTGGGAAAAGCAGCTATTTGAGAATACAGCATTATGAACAAAGGGGGGGCAATTTTGAGGTGTTTTTAATCTACACACATTGTAGCAATTTTGTATTTGTTTACCAGAGAGAGTCCAGAGACTTACTCAAGCTCATCTTCAGAATCATAACTAACGCGCATGTCATGAGAGGCTGCGACATCGCTTGTTGACTGGCACAACTTCAGACTGCTGCTCACAGAAGGTGACGTCTCTTTCCTTTTCTTTTTGCCAAAAAACTTTTTGAAAGATTTGAACTTTGATTTTTTCTTTCCTAAGTGAAGAAACATAAAGAAGATGCAACCAACAGCATGTGCAAATTTTTGAACAATAACGTTTCTTTATAATTTTTTTGCAAAAGTGGATTTTTTTTCCGCTGTTGTATTAATGTCTTTCAAGACTGTACTGATAGTATGAAATTACTGTTATCTTGGAGAATGGATTGCAATGTTTATGAGACATAAGAAATAACCAATGGTGTAGAATCATTCCTAACAGAGTTTCTGCTTGTCTCTTGAAGTAATTAAACTCTGAAGGAAAAATTTGGTCTTAACTGCCTGGGATATGAAAAACGAATTATTACTTGGAAACCCACTGCCTTTGTTCAGGAAGCTAAATAGTGATGATAAGAGCAATGCTACCAAAACCAATTTAAATGTAGAAAAGGCATACATAGGTGAATGCACAGTGTTGGGAGGCTAATGCTTTTTAAATGTTGGGTTTATAATACATCAAGAATATTTTGAATGCTAATTACAAGATTCAATGGATCACAAAGTATTCATCTAAGAATCAAGCAATAAGCTTGAAAAGCAATTCTAGTCTGCTCAGTGAGGAAAGACCTAAATTAGGATCAGTTGCAGCTCTGTGAAGGAAACTATTTCAAATTAAATCAGTATTTTGCACAAGAATTCCAACAGCTTGTGCCTAGCCTGTTTAAGTTGGCATGACAGCACTGCGAGGCATCCCTGTCAGCACTCACTCTTGGATCTTGTTGGGTAAAAAAGTTAGTTTGGTCACAAGAGGATATGAAAATCTTATTTCAAGCCTCTGTAAATGCTGCAAACGTGTAACACGTCTTGGAAACAGGTGAAGAGAAAGGCAGAATGCATTCTCTAAACAAACAAATTCACTTCTATCATAGAGCTAAGGTATAGAAACTCAAGAAGTCACAGCATTTTTCATTCACCAGGGAAAGGAGAAATTATACCTGAACTGTCCTCTCCATCTCCTTCAGCCTCTCTCATCTTATGGTCCATTATTCTTGAGGAACTCATGTGGCAATCACTAAAGGAGGTACAAAAAGTGTTAGTTGTATCAACAAAATAACAGTACTACACTGCATATGTGTACACATACATACGAGAATGTTACTAAAATATAAAAACAGAGTAGAATATTATGTGCTTGCTTACATAATATACGTCTCCATACATGTCTAAACATATATATGTTATAAATGTATGTGTTTAGACATGTATGGAGACATATTATATATAAATATACATGGAATATACATAATATTTTTAAAAATCTCATATGGTACTTATTAGGCTAAGGTATAATAGATGATACAGACTTTCAGAAGACAATAGTACATAACAATTTAGCCAACCAGCCTCTCCTGTCTGAAGGCTGACTCTGGTGAATTCTTGAATGCTTCTAAAAACATGTGAAGGTGGAGGTGGGCTTCTTTGATTCTCCCTTTCTCAGCCCATTTGGGACCAGAGACAAAATGACCAAATTACAGCATTTGAGTAAGTGTACAAGTAACAATAGTAGAGAACCCCATGTATTTTTTCCCTTCTTTATATCCAATTTGAAGTATTTACAGATTGTGTTTTTTCTTCT
Organism: Brachypodius melanocephalos; assembly: GCA_013398615.1. Lineage (NCBI taxonomy): Eukaryota > Metazoa > Chordata > Aves > Passeriformes > Pycnonotidae > Brachypodius > Brachypodius melanocephalos. The sequence goes on from VZSR01003803.1 coordinate 53,507,723, forward strand.
TTCTAAAGAAACTTGAGAAAAAGTAGTGATGCTTTCTATTCTTTTTTTTTTTTTTTTTTTTTTTTTTTTTTTTTTTTTTTTTTGTAGAGATAACAGAGTTAGGGAGAATTAGTAACAGAGAAACACAAGTAAAAATAAAACAACCGATTTTCTATTTTTTTTCTCCTCTATACTTTTCAGAAGCAAAATATTCCTTTGCTTATTAAGGTTCCTAAACTAAAAAAATAATGGCAAAATTGTACATGTCCAAAGCTTGAAGACATTGTATAATAAATTTTAATTATGTTTCTGGTGCAGTAGTCTATGTTCTCTTTTCTTCACCTGGAGAGCCATAGTTTCATGGTCAAGGGAGAAGAAAAATCATGGATGCTGTTGATTGGATAGTGAGTTAAATGCTGTAGTCACTCTTAGGGCTGTAATGGTGGCAGATGCTCGTGCCACAACCGGGATGGGAGAGTGAGTAGACTGTGGCTGTTTTGGTCCACTGAAGTACTGGGAGACTTAAGCAGTAAGGCTCATAAATCCAAGGAGCTAGTGAAACGGAAATTAAACCTTTATTACTCAGATCTAAAACACAACACATCACCTGCACCATCTGCAGCCACTTGAGCTGGGCCACAGTGCACAGCTGCAGTTCAGCCATAGCAAAGGCACCTCTGCTGCCTGGCAGCTCCACGGCTTCTGCACCAGCCAGAGCCACAGCTTGGCTGTGAAACACTCCCTGCCACCACCCACCAGGTACCAAATCAGAATTAACACAAACACGAGAGTGAGCAACCTTTGGTCAAGGGCATCTACCTGAAATATAGAGAATTAATAAGGAATCTACCTCAGAAAAAAACATGGCTGAGGGTGGTGAGGCACTGAAACAGGTTGCCCAGAGAAGCAGTGGATATCCCACTCCTGGAAGTGTTCAAGGTCAGGCTGGATGGGCTTTGAGCAGCCTGGTCTAGTGGAAGGTGTCCCTGCCTAGGGCAGGAAGGTTGGAACTAGGTGTTCTTTAAGGTCCATTTCGACACAAACAATTCTGTGATTCTAGGATGCCTTTATTTTTAAAGTAAATGTCCACTGGGAGGTGACAGATAAATATGTATTGTGGGCTGTGGCATACCTAATCAATTGTTAAACAGCGTGTCTCAGATTCCTGCTGTCATGTTGCAGTACCAATGGCAGGAATGTAAATCAGTACCTTTAAAGCTTCAGCTGTTATATGCATGCCCTGTAGCATCTCTAAGCTACACACATCCAAAAGTGGGATTCTACAGTCTCTGTATAAATTGTACATAACTCACATCCCCATCTGTTGCTCACTGGCATCACCCTGCTGTATCCAGCTGCACTCAGGTAAGGGTATATTTTTTAATCCAATGTTTGCATGCCATACTTCACTAGTTCTCAGTAGCAAAGCCACTGAGGGATAAACCCCCACACAGTGACAATGTTTGTTGGAAACATGCAGGCAAGTATGAACATGTTCCCTCTGGCAAAATTCAATCAGATAGTATATTATATTCCTGACAAACCAGAATTATGTTCCTGTCCCAAACCTTGGCAGCCAAATTTCTAGAGAATAAAACCAATTTTAAAAAGAAAGCCCCACCATAATGCGTGCAAAGATAAGTGTGATTTATTTTGTGACATCTGAGGTCACAAAGAATGTTTCCACTGGATGCCCCAAACTTTGAGGGACACTAATACATAACCAAGGATGCAGCATAAATCTCCTCACTTAGAGGAAATATAAGGACACTGGACCTTGATGGGCTCTCTCCTTGCCAGTTGTGCATTTTGAAGCAAGATCCTCACTCCATTCCTTTCCTCATGCAGCAATTCTTCGGGCTGACCACATTCTTTCTGTTTCCTAGCATTATTTAAGAATTAGTGTGTCTTACCCAGAGGAAGGCAGCTGCCTCCACTACTGTGTCTCTTGCAAGAGTACAGGGCTGGAGCCCTGGCTTGTGAGAAGGAAGAAGGTGTTTGGCCACCATATGCAAGTGTGTATGTGATACTCATATTCCATCACCTGTGGAATCCTGGGGATTTGGTTATGTGGAGAAATCAAATTCCTAGGTTAAGGAAAGATGCAGGTCAATGTGCATCATTATTTCATATTATTTGTTCTGGACATAACCCATCCTGGGCCAATGCTGGCCTGTTGCTGAAGAAGTTGTTTCATCCACAAGAGCAAGATAAAACAATTGAAAAAACCGTGTGGAGTTGACCTACTGGTGAGGAGAAGTTGGGCTGTCTGGCCTCAGATGGATCCTGGTTGGGATTGTTATAATCAAAGAAAGATAACTCCCAAAGGGTGATTAGAGCTTGTGAGGAGATGAGTTAATTGAACCGAAGTACAGGAATGTAGACAGAGACCAGAGTAACATACAATGACTACTAGAAAAGACTGTAATGGTGCTGTTGAGATACAGGGGAATGACTCTCCAGAATCTTAATAATATTTTAGTATTATTTATTATAATAAAATATAGTAGCAAGTGTATTTGTGGACCCAGGTGCCTCTGACATCTGCAACTATTTTAAGGATCACATGTCCGAGTGACAGAGAAGATCAGAAAGATACTATATTACCTGGGGGTTCTATACTTGTCCAATATGTATATGATTTGTTACTTGCCAGCAAAACACACAAAGATTGTTTGAAAGATAGTATTTTTCCATGTACTGCTTTGGCAGGTCATCCAGGGATTTCTATATTTAAGGACCTTCTTGAGAGAAGCCCAGCTCAGGCTGTAATGCTATTGATAAAAAGTACTTTTAAAACACTTTTACAGAGGAATCTGCCTTTCATCTTATTGATTCAGCAGAAACCTAATTGAACCCAGTTATTGTGGCTGGCTTGTGTAATTTCCATAACACCAGGTCCCACCACTGCTGCCAGAGTTATCCCATGACAGCTCAGTGCCACCTGGGGAAAATCCTGACTGCTTTGCTGTGGGAGAGCTGCCCAAGAGACCCGGGCTGTGTGCAGGGAGGACGGCTGTCTAGGTAAGATAACTTTGGAGTGAGGGAGAAAGCAACCCAAGGTCAGAGGCACCTGGGTGCAGGAGACACTGGGTACAGATACCAGTGGCATCAACCTCCTATGCAGGAGCCCAGAGACTCTCTTACCCTCAGCAAGGAAAAGGTTATTTTAAATTACAGCAAATAAATCCTGTAAGTTTGGGTCAGGTAAGCAATACTGGGTTTGCAGTGAGGTGACTGTAAGGCTCTTATAAAATCTGCCTCTCAACTCATGCAATCGTAAGGATTTGGTTTCCAGTTCAAAAGACAAGTTTCCAGCCCAAACCCAGGATTTGGTGTGACTGTCCCAGGCCAGTGGTCACTGACACAGAGGAGGAGGTGACAGCAGCCCTTGCAGCAGTCACTGTGTTGTGCAAACATATACTATGACAAGGGCAGCAAGGTGCAGCCACCCACCCCATACCAAGGATGTTACCAAGGAGAGATTTTTTTGCATCAAGGGATGAATGGACACATGCTTCCTTAACACGAGGGTGGCACAGAGTGGGGGGGAATCAGCAGGCAGCAGAGAGGACTGGAAGAACTTGCAAAATGCTTCTGGGCAGTGTGCTGGTGTCCAGGTTTTCAGAAAAAAACTCAAGTCAACAGATCCATTTTTAGCAAACCCTGGTTTTGAGCAAACGCTGAAGCTGACACTTAGCCACTTACTTGAGCACTTTGCCAAGTGATGGTTTGTGTTGGAGCAATATCCCAAGAAAATGTGAAGAAATACTGGCCCTTGCTGAGCATCCAGCAGCTGCCAAAGATCCTTCTGTGGTGCTCTGCAAGCCAGGTACTGCCTTAGAGTCTCACCAAACCTAGCTGTAGACAATCACATTCATTTCTACCTTAAATTTTACTATATTGTTTTTATTAGCATGAGGTAAGCTGGGTTTCCTTTTAACTGCTTCCTTTGCACTGTCAGAGAAACACTGGTTTTCCCCACCAGCACATAATCCTATTTTTTTCTCCAAATATATAAACTTGGAGAACCATACTAACTGTATCTTCCCTTTTTCTTTCAGGATAATGTATTTTAATGATATCTCTATGCAGATTTTCAATCTTTCAAGCCTTTTCCTAACATCTGCAACAAACCCTCCAGTATTAATACATTCATCATAGGAAATACTTGATTAAAACATGATACTTACTAGGAGAAACAAAAAAAAAATCCAGAGTTTCTCCTTGGTATGACTATAACTGCATGTCATTTCCCTGATGTAAAGAGAGATTGGAGTTTTTGCTCTGGAGCCAAATCTTTTCACCCTCCAAGCTTTATTTAAAATCTACAATGGCCTACAAGCTTAAGAGCTGTGCAACAAAATACTGACAAAATCCAGCAGCTTTGAATTTGGCACCCACTGGGATGGGTGGTATTCATTGTACACTTATGCTTGGATCTAGAGGCTTGGCTGCTGAGCTTCTCATTCCAGTTTCCCCAAGGATTTACTGAAGTCCATCACTTAATTAAATCATTCTGTGATCTGAAAACTCAGCAGGGTTTTCATCCTAAAGAAGCAACCTTCATTGGTTCTCCCTTGTTAGCAAGGGCAATGTTTACTACACCACTGGCAGTCACATGCTTTTTCTCTCTTTTTTTCCACATTGTATGTGTGGTTCTTTTCACAATGGAATACAGGAGGTACTTGGTTTATCAATTTATGATGAGCTTTTATAAGCCAAATATAATGTCTGATGACAAATTGCTAAATATTATCTGTTTATAACAGTATTTTTGCTATATTGGACTGTTCTCAGGAGACTTTTTTCACTTTCCTTCTTCCTTCCTAGGTCCTTTCTAGATAAGCTGTGATACAAGAAATACATCTGAGACTATGCCACTGCAGAGAATAGAAATGAAATATAGCAGCACAACAGGTTTTTATTCTCTTTCTTATCCATTCCAAATGCCAGTACACTCAAAAATGTGTATCCAAGAACCAAGCAACACAAATTTACACCTTCTATTTCTCTTTTGTATAAGAATATCCCTTTTCTTGTAGGAACATGAGGAGCTGAAAATCTGAATTTAGGGGAATTATTTCACATGTGAGGAAGAGCTGCCCTTTTCTTCAAACATCACAATATACACTAACATTCCTACTGATATTACACAGCCGTGAAGATTTGGCGGGGGTGGGGGGGGGGTGGAAAGAAGAAGAAAATACAGCAAGGATTCTGGGGGTGTAAAGAAAACCCAAATACTCAAAGATACCCCTCTAGCTGAGAGAGTAACCAACCCAAAACCATCCTAAATGCCAGGAGCAAAGACTGAGGCAGCCTTTTCTCATCCTCCCCATCTCTGAGAACTCAGACCTGAAATGAAGGCACCATCCAGAGGCCACACCACCTCTTCTCCTCTCACTTCAACTGCAGAAACTGGACAGCTCAAAGTTTCCAGAGGGAGCAAACCCAGAGTGCCTGCCACAGTCCTCTGCCATCCCAGGGACATCAGCAGTGCTTTCACAACCCTGGAGACATTCCAGCTCTCTGGCATGTGCATTAGCCAGAGCACCACCTGGACACAGCCCCAGGGTGCCGTGCCCTGGCATGGCGCAGGTTCAAAAGTGTGTTGAGATCATCTGCCTCCCAAGCAAAGGTTTATCTCTGCAGCCAGGGGAGACTGGGTGCTGGAAACATTGTGCAGGGTGTGGTAGAAGGAAGTGTAGGGCAGCAGGCAGGTATCCACACAGCTCAAGAAACCCTGCTGTTCAACACACCTCTCTGCTCAGACCTCCTCTTGCTAACAGATCATTGTTCCCTCTTTTCAAACTCTCAAACAACTTTCAGGGCTCCAGGCAATAATGCTTGAGCCTAGCCAAAATGAAAGCTCTCACAGTATGTCCAATTATAAAATATTTTCTAAAGGGCAGCCATCATCTTGAGCTTTTGTTTCTATGATAAACCACCTGCAACAGGAGGTCTAAGAAGCATAGCCAAGTGCTCCCCCTGAGCTAGCACAGCACATATGAGCCCAGGTATTAGGAGTGTCCACATGAGTGAGCTGCAGGTCTCTGGGAATCTGATTAATCTGTATAAACACATCCAAAAACTCATAAAAAAACCAGGAGAATTTCATAACAACTGCAACCCCATTTCCAAAGCCATACATTTTCCTGCTTCAGACCTCTCATTAGGTCAAAGGAGTTTCACTTTTCATTTTTTATTTGGCCTCCAGCTTTTAAATCAATTGAACAAATGCACCCAAGTGCATGCTTACATACACACAGCCATCTTAGAAGCTTTATCCAAAGTGCCAGCACTGGGACTGAAGGGTCGTTCTGCCTTTCTACCATATGTCAGCATCTCTACAGTATCTGTACATAGTCTAGCTGTGTCCTCATCATTTGGGACTTATTAAAAAAAATTACCCAGAGAAGACATTTTCTGAGAAAACTGTGCTGGTTTCTACTACTAAGTCTATATAAAACAACAAAAATAAGCTTCATGCCAAACCAGGAAGAAAAACACCCTTTCACTTTTTGTATACCACTTTGCCTTTTGTTTTCAAAATTGGGCAGACAAACATCTCCTTCCATTTTGTTCAAATGGTGTGCATCAGTAAACAAAAATATTGCTTTGCAAAGTCTGTGACTGCATGTGTTCTCTGCTGTTAGCATCTACTTGCTTACACTGACTGATGTCCTTGAAAACATCAACAAAATGTGGTATTTTCACAAATGGTTGGCTGTCTAAATGATACTTTGCTATCTGTTTTCACCTGTCTCCTACTGAAGCTGGTACACTTTACCCATCTCTTCTTATCTGCATTATTGGCTAATAAAAGGTTTAGTTTCCTTGCTTGTGGCTAACATTTATCTCTGGCTAATGCGATGTTTGTGGCACGCTCTTTCATTAAAAGAAAATTTGCATATTGCTCAACCATGTTGGCGTGGTGAGAGCCTATGAGCCACTCACTCCTCATGCTCAGAGCAAGGCTGGCTCACATGTCTTTGCTGCCAGCATCCTCTCCATGGCTGCATGGGTCCTAGGCCAGCATCCAGGTGAGAATACACAGCCTGAACACAAAGTCAGTGTCCTCCTCTTTAAAATTCTGCTAGTTAGGGATCCTCTAATCCTCTTCCCACTCACTGTCAAGATAGAGCCAGCTGTGAGTGACTTGCCCTTTCTCTCAGAAATAACTAATATAAGTCAGTTGCATCAGCACACATCCCTTCCAATGCTGTTCCTTGCATCAGAGTTTGCTATTCTTCCACCCCCAACATAGGTGAAGGTGGAAGAATACCAAGCTGTGCCACAAGGCCCAGCAACATGTGACTATTGACACACTGCTGCCCCTTTGCATCAGCCCTTGCCTTTGCAGTACTCACATCTATCACTCAAATTCCTGTTGCATTCGATGTAAGCATAAGGTGGTGCTGGACACCCCCGTGACCACCGAGAAGAGACATCAAAAGATGTCATGTAATAAAATAGCAGCTAAAAGGAAGATTGGACAGAGGAGATAAGATAGAGTTTGCTGCATGGGCTTCAAGCCCAAGCCTTTGTGCAAATAAGGCAAGGCCTGCCATGAAGAGCAGGTGAGGCTTTAGGGGCTATGGCAAAGAAATCTTCCCAAGCCTTGAAGGGTTTTCTGAGCATTCAGCTGTTTTCAGTCTTCCACTGCTGTTAGGCAGTGTGTGCTTTCCTTTGCCTAACCAGCCCAAACTACCCTCTGATGCATCTGCCCCCGTTATTCCAAAGGCTGTGCAGATCCTCATGAGATCCTCATCAGCCCTTCTGCCATGCCCCTGCCAACAGCACATTCCTTTCTCTATTACAAGCGCAGTGCATTTCCAAGAGATGGGAGGGAGAGCTAAAAACCTTCCTTTTCTACCTCTTTTTTCCCCCCAAGAATTAATAGTCCTTCCTTCCCTCACCATTTTTGAGAGAGGTGAGAAACACTCCATAAAATAAATTTTCCTCCCAAGCAGCTTGTGAGGAGTGAGATTTTTATTTTTTAAAACAGTGCATTGCTACAGAACAGAAAAACAAAAGAGGTCAGAAGGCATTACTAGGACTGCTCAGTCTGGTGTCCTGGATAGTGCATGGAATAAGCTGTTCCAGAAGGGTGAAGGGAATTTTCTTCCCTGATAAAGCCCAGTAACTTGAGGGTATACACCTTCACAAAGGTCATCTTTTGTTCACAGGAAAAGCCTTAGCTTGACTTGCATGCTTTCTTTAAACAAACAAAAAAAAATCCCAACAAACCAAAACCAAGCAAAGCAAACAACCATATAAAAAGAATTACAGGAAAGGGGGGTGAGGGAGGAGTCTGCATGGGCAAAAGAATAAAGCAAACTCATGTGAAATGTCTTATTCCTAGGCAGCAACCCTTTCCTTTTTGCTTTCGGTCCTTTATTTTTTGTGATTTAATAGAGAGGCCAGGAGATTTATTCCACCAACATGGAAAGCACAATTATAAAGAGAACTGTTAAAGTAAAAAAGCCACAATGGCTTTCCTTCTTCCTCAGCATTCAGGGATAATAAGAGTATAGCTGTTTTACACAAAGACACAAGACCTCCCCTAGCTAGCTGCCTACCAGAGATCCTCTGCTGTATTTATGAGCACAAACAGTTCAATACACTACCAGACTTTTAGGTTTGTACCAGCCATTTTTACTAATAGAAGCATAATCTGTATTTTTAACTTAAATATTATAGAGTGTTCACATAGAATGTTTTGCTAATAATGTTCTGAAGAAGGTCATGCTTTTTTTTTTACAATATCAGGCTAACATCACTCAGAATCAAGGGTCTGTGAAGTATTAAAAATTCACTCACTGTGCCTCTCCTTGAAAAGCAATAGAAAGTAAAGTAAAAATATCTTTCTTTAGCTAGAACAAAATTACGTTTGATTCTACATATTGCAATTACTGTTGAATTCAGCACTGGGAACATTCCTAAAGCTATTTCACAAAAATAATTATACCAGGTCTTTTGGTATTCAGAATGAGTAGAAATATCAACAGTGTTATAAGGTCTCAGTGCCTTTAAATTCACAGAAATATAACGAGGCTTTCATTGCTCCTTCCTAGCTTTTTTGGAGCCATGAATACAATAAATTGTCTAATCACCTGCATATACACACACACACAGATATATACACTTTCTTTGTGGTGAAGAAACAGTAAGTCTCCCCTGAAAGCACAGCAAGCCCTGAGCAATGGCTCACTGACACCTGCTGCCCCGCCAATTAGCCTAATGTAAGGGTGTTCTTGTACAGTGCAGAGGTTAATGGGAGTTTAAGATGCAGAAAGTGTTTAGCAGTACCTGCAATGAGATCCTTGTTCAGCTTTATCTGCTATTCTGAAGGAGACTGGGTGGGCCAAGTTAACCAGATAAGGAAGTCAATTGCTAACATCTAGAGCTGAAATTGGCCCAGTTTTCCAGGTCCATAATGTGTGATATAGTCAACAGTGTAATTTCGACAGTTTTATTAAATTTCTTTAAAAGTTTATGACAAATCTTTTTAAAATGTTGGTTTCACCTGAACACAGAATACAATTATATCCTAGGCCTACTTCCAAATATTTTGCCATTAGTGCAATGAAGATTGGACAAACTTAAGTAAGAAGGAAAGTGAATGAAATAAAGAGACTAAGCTGCAGCTTCCTTGGGAATTCCTGTGCTGGAATGATGAAGTAATTATTGAAATACCCATGAACCATCTGCAGATTAGTTTTAATATGGGACATTTAAAATAGAGATTGAAAAAAGGAAGTTGGAAATACAAAGAGAACGGAATAGATATTTCTAGGAGAAGCCTGAGCCCTTCCAGACAGAGATACACTAGGCTACCAGCTGAGCCTAGCCAGAACATGAGCAGGCTGATTTCCAGGAGCTGCTCATGACAGGTGCCATCAGGGGCTCTCGGCCCTCAGCCCCACCTCGCTGCAGCCCAGAGCGCTCTGCTGAAACGGCTCAGTGTGCTAACCTGGAGTCCCCTCGGATGCAGGGATAACAAGAAGCCATGTCTCCAGCACAGGGACCACTTCACCCTCCTGGGTCATCCTAGCACGAAGGAGCAGAAAGAATGGAGGAAGATCCAACTGAAGCCACGGGATGGCAGCGGGACATGGTGGGGAAGGGGAGCATCATGCCCTGCATTCCCACTGTAGATTGCAGACTCTGGGGCCAGTTTCCTTCCCAACATCCACACAGTCTGTCCAAGAGGTACAACCACTGTCAGCACAGTCACAATCCTCTGAAATATCCCCAGGCAACAGCAATCACATATTTCAGCAATAACTGCTACCTTGTAAACACATTCCACATTCCTGTTGCATTAAATCCCACAGGTCAAATGCAAAGCTGAACAGCCTCTTGTCTAACTGTTGTACAAGACTTGCTCTGAGGTAGTACATGTGGCAGGCTTTTTATTTGGAAAGAACCTTCTTTTTGACCCTTCCTAATCTGGGCCCTCTCAGCCTCCAAATGATAATTATTTTCTTGAGCCCTGATGGAAGACAGATGAGCCACAGGCTCCTTTATCTTTCCTCCATGCCAGTAACATTTGGATCACTTCTAGAAAAAAAGAGCATGAGATTTTTATCACAAGGTCACCATAATACATGACTTCCTCAGAGGTTTCAGGTAGGAGTCCAGTTAAGTTGGACTTCATAATCCAAATAACTTTCTACACAAAAAGACTGGTAGGTTGCTTTCTGTCCATGCCACAATAAACATCGTGGCTGAGTCTTTTCTTCTTTATTTGGAACCTTTCTCCACGGTCTATAAGAAAAACAGTCAGTATTTCACCAATGTAAAAGGCATAATTTTTTGTCATTTACACCATTACATCAGCTTGCAAACTTTTCATTCTTACTATCCATTCAATTTATTTATGTCCAAGGACATAATTGGTCTTTATATTTGAAAGAGAAAAAATATTTTTCTGTAGCTCTTATCTCATTTACTTGCAGGTCTATGCTCCAAACCACACTGTGCTTCAAAGCAAGGATATGAGCAAATGGAAATAACTGCCACTAGCTCAGATTCTTTTTTTCTCCTTCATTCCTTGCCTGCAGTAATAACCTCAGCAAATATAACCTCTGGCGAGTCATTCTGTATGTATCACCTCCAGCTGCTGCTTCAGACTTGCAGACTTTTGAAAGTCAAAACTGTGAATGCAGTCAGATAGTTTTTACTGCCACCTTGTCAGAATTCCAGAGGCACTTCTCTAGTGTGCCACCTGCACAAGCCCACTCATTCCCTTGGACTGGGAGGCAGAAAGCATATCACAGAATCATTAGGGTTGGAAGGGACCCCTGGAGATCATCTGGCCAAGCCCCCTGCCAAGGTAGGGTCACCTGGAACAGGTGACATAGGAACATGTCCAGGTGGGTTTTTGAATGTCTGCAGGGAGACAAACTCCACAACCTCTCTGGGCAACCTCTTCCACTGCACTGTCATCCGCAAACATAAAGAAGTTCTTCATGTTGAGGTGAAATTTCTTGTGTTTTAGTTTACAGACTTTGCTCTCATGCTGTCACTGGGCACCACTGGAACCATCCTCCTGACACCTGCCTTTGAGACTTTTATATCCATTAATAAGATCCACTCTGAGCCTTCTCTTCTCTAGATTTAACATGCCCAGCTCCTGGAACCTCTCCTCACAAGAGAGGTTAAATGCTTCTCCTGATGTTTTTCAAGCTGTAACTCTCACAGCAGGGACCAGAGTAAGACTGTTATGCAGATGCAATGCTCAGCTCCAGGCCTGCCCCTTGGTCCAGTTTTGCTGGAGCCAGTGGCACAGACTGAGGTGCCCTCTCTGGCCTGGGGTCCAGCTCCACTTGGCACCTTGTGGGATGGTGGAACTCAGGAGGCAAAGGGAACTTGATCATGCTCCCTGGAGCTCTGCTGGAAGGGCTTCATGGACCACGGGTGGGGAATACACTGTGAGAAATGTCTTCCTTTTCCCACGTCACCACTTGCCCTCAGCCTCTTCTCCTTTCTCCCATTGGGACATATCTTCCCATTCCTCTATGACATGGTAAGCACCTTCCTTGTTAAACTCCTCCCTGCTTAAGATCTCTGTCAGAAATCTCTTGTGTGCACATTTGCCTCGGGTAGCATCTCCCTCTCAACAATGGAGAGAGGAAGACATTTCAGGAGTGAATAAGTCTAAATCACATTACCTGAAAGAGACACCCCTCTGCAGAGGAGATCTCTTCCCTTCTCTCCCTTCTAAACCTGGTTTTCAGGCTCCTTTATAGCCTTTGGGGCTTACTTGGCAAGGGGGATACGATGGTGGGGACAGGAACGTAAAGCCATTTGGAGACATCCTATTTGTCCCTAGGCTCCCTTCTTTGAATATACCACAAATGTTTTACTGGAATTCTCAAAAGCCCTGTGAGATGCAGGTTATTAATTCATGACTATGAAAAGATTATTATGGTTAATTTAACATATGCAGGCACTTAAGTAACTACCGTTGGGAAATATTTGTCATTAATTCAAAAATCTCCTGCCTGTAATTTGGCAAATATAAATGCAAATGTGCAGGAGAAATCCAGCATGACATGAAGAGCACTCATCTGTCATCACCTTTACATGTGACTGTACAATGCTTGATCTCTGCCTGATTTAAATAAGCACAACAAAACGTACTGCAGCATTTATAAATTAAATCCCATTGACATTCATATGCTGGAATGATGTAAGAAGAGAAACAGAGAAGGAGACAATATCCCCATGGGCAGCAAAAGGGACACCATTGGGAGAGAGGGTGGCAGAGCAGTATTCCTAATCAAAGCTTCAAAAGCAATGCTGTGCAAACAAAACCCACTTGTGTGGGCTTTTCTCCCACCTCCTGTGGGTCTGCAATAATTCCTACCAAGGCAGGTGGTGCAGAGTGAAACCACCAAAATGGTTTCAGTCAGGAGCAACTTGTCCCTCAGGCATGGAACAGCCCTCCAGGGTCACCCCATCACTCCTAGGGAGGGAACTCCCTGCCTCAAACTGCTGTGTTTTGCTTGCCTTCCCAGGTAGGTAGGTGAAATTTCCACGAGTATGGAGCTAGTTACAGCAACAAATCGGAAACTCAAGTCCAAAATAATCAGTCTCACAGCATCTTTGGAAGGGTCCCAGCATTTCTTGGCCTTTGCTTATCCCTTGGGCAGGTTCAAAATCAGTGATGAGTCGTTCCGCACACAAAGGATCTTTAGCTCTATGGTTTTGCAGGACCTATCACTACCAGATGCATCCCACCTATCAGGCCCTCCTCGTTGCAGGAGCTCCTGAACTTTTTCAATTCTCTCATGTGGTGAAAACTCCTTATGGAAATGAGGAACATTTTGGTACGCTTATATCTTTGAGCTTCCTATAAGTGTTTCAGAATAAAACTTGGGAACACACTACCAGAGGGAATTTCCTGAGATTCAGTGCAAGCACTCAATATAATCCCTTCACAGGCTGATTGAAGTCTTATTTTGATAACTATTCAAATTCAAGTGCTATGCCAGAACTTGATAACTCTGATGGTTAGAAAATACCAGACTAAATGACCAGTGTATACCTGTATGGTTTTTGTGCTAATGTAATACTTTCCTTGAAAGAGCCACCTTCTTTTGCTAGAAGGTGTTTAGAGAAGAGGTGCATGTCCCGTTTCACCCTTCATTTGCAAAGCCAAACAAGTTACAGCATCCTAATTTCCTCACAGATATAAGCTCTCTATTATCCTGACATTTTACTAACCCTTCTCTGCACCTGCCCTACTCCAGGCTCACCTCTTCTGGCAGCCAGATGCCCACAACCAGACACTGAGTCTCAGGCAGCCTTTATAGCTAAATGACACAAAGATCACTCTTGGATTTAAGCTTCCCAGCTCCTAGTTAGGCTTGCACATGTTGGCAGACAAATGGAGAGAAAGCATTCACCTGCCTCCTCTTGACTACTCTACTGCAAAGTCCAAGTACATGTTTGAGCTATTTACTGTCAAGAAACACTGTTCGTGCAAGGCTGGTGTTTCAATAACCTTTCCAGACTTGGCTCTTTCCTATGTCCAACCACCCAGATGCTGATGCTGAGTGCCAATACAAGACTACAGGACCCATTCCAGCTTCTTTTCAAAACACAAAGTGCCAGCATACGCTCCCTTGGCTGAATTTGCGAGGGCCCAGCCATCTGTGTATCTACAGAGTGTCTCTGGTGTAGGTATAATGGGAAAATATTTAGCCTTTTACATGCAGTTGGCAAATATACTAGCTCAAGCCTGAGGAAATTCTAATTCTTTTTGCTTAGGGGCCTCCTTTTTTAAAACATTTTAAAAATATTTGTGAGTCACAGCAATGGGTAGGGAATGAGATATTCAGCAGAGCTCCTAGCTCTGCCAGAAAAGCATTACTAAGAGGACACTACTAGGCTTTGTGAACAGAGGAAAGATCAGGAGGTGCTGGGTGACTCAATCTCTCAGGACCCACACTGTGCTCTGAGGGTGCTATTTTACTGAAAGAACTAGATCAAAGCTGCTGAAGGGGTTTCTGCTGTTAAGTATCTCCTGAAAGTTGTTGACCTAGAGACTGGAACAATTAAATGAAATGTGAAGCACCTCCTCAAACAGATATTTTTCCTACTCTGTCCTACATCACCTAATCAGACAGTAGTATGAAGTTACACACTTGGGAGAGCTTTTTGTAATAAAGGACATCCTGAACTGCATGAAGATACTGACCTGGTATATATTTTTTCTCTCTTCTTATGTGGACACACACCCTGCAAATCCTAGGAATGAATGTATGAGCTCTCCCTTAAGTATGACAGAGACAAAAAGTCTGAGATATCAAATTGGATATGCACACTTAAAAAGCAGCTGCTGGCTGTATCAGGTCTGCAATGTGAGACTCTGGGAATTGTTTTTCTGAATACCAAATGTGGAAAATATCAATTGAAGGTGCACTTAGTCTCTCTGAAGAAATCAACTTCTGAATGCCTTAGAGTCAGCACTCAAATTAAACAGCTCCATATTAGAGATCAATAAAATATATTGCTTAAAAATAATCTGGTCTTTTATGCCCCTATTCAAAATCCACCACTACAACCTTCTGTGCAAAAACCATATAAACATGCTTACAGTGTACCCGTCCCAGAGATGTGCAGCCAGATCTTTGGCTGATGTCACTTGACAGACCTTTGCTCAAGTAAATTGGAACTGTATCAATTAATATTTCTGAAGAGATTGATTGTACTGCATTACAGACTTCTGAAAAAGGCAAGTTAAACAGCTTATATGTACCTGGAAACATTAATTTCCATGTTTTTCAAAATATGAAAAGTGTATTTTCTGTGAGGAGTGGTCCTTCAGAAAACGATCATGCCAGCCCCATACCAGCACTAGTGATGAACATACTCTGGTTTGATTCCCACCATCTCTACTATCTGTGCGTAGAGAAGAGAAGCTACAACGCAAAGAAGGCAAATTTTTTTGGTAAGTGTTTTTCTTAGAATGGCACATCGCTCTAATTTTTACATTTGGCAAAGGGCTTCTACTTGTAATCTATCAAATGGAAACAAAAAGTAGTAACAAATCCCATTGTGTTACTAACCAGAGGCAATGATTTCTGGCCTCTGCAAACAATACATAGCCAGAGGAACTTGCTGCTTTCTATTTTGCAAATATTCTACAAGCAGTGAGTTGCAGTGAGAGCATGGCAACCAATAACTCTTGATCACTTAAAGACTTTTCATTAGCCAGTTCTACAATAAATTAACTAGAGAAGTTTAAAGGTTGCTTTCAACAATCTCTATATAAACACACAAACAAAGAACAAGGGAAGACAGTTCATCCTTCTACTTATTTTTTTACTTATCATCAAATGAAACTTTAATAAGTACAAAGGCAGGTCAATAGTCCCAGAATTGAATGTTGTGCACCTGTGTAACCAAGGAACACATTTCACCTGTAGGAAAACAACCCTTAAAGTACCTCGGCTATAAACTTTCTTCAGCTGCTTACCTGCGTAGGCTCCTGTCTGTCAGAGCACCACAAAAGGCTACTGGTGTTTCAGAAGGGATCTGTCACCTTGCCAGACATTTAAGTGGTAGCAAAACCAGCAGAGGCCCTTCCAAGTTCGCGCAGAGAATTCTGAAAGTCTCAATTCGGCTGGACTTGGACAGTGCACCCCACGTCTCATCAATACCCAGCACGGGGCTACTCTGCCTTCCCCAAGCATGGGTTATGAGCACTGCCCTGATCCTTTCCCCAAGTGATCCCTGTATCTAACGCGGAAGGAGTCGGTCAGAGGAGAAAGCACCAGTATCCCCCCAGTTGCTAGGTAACAAGCAGGGAGATCCTGACCTGAATTCTTAGTGGAGGCTGATGTTACTCAGGAAGCTTAGCTGGGTCCTTCCTGGAAAGGGAGGGCCATGCCAAAAAGTTACTTCTGGCTTCGTAAAGGCCACTGCATAGCACCCAGGACAAAGGGACGGCTGCTGAGCTATTTTTATGATAAAAAGGCACCTGTTGTGAAAATAGTATGCACACATACTAAAATGGAGGGTGAGATTTTCTGCTCTTCGTGCCAATGAAACCAAAAAGTTTTTAACCTCAAAATAAGATCTATTTCAAATCTGGTCATCAAATAAAGGAGAAGAAACCACCCACCATGTGCACAGCCTCAACATTAACAAATGCAATGAGAGAATAATAAGCATATGGGAAAAAAAAAAAGTTATCCCATACACCATAGTATGAAGCATAATCTAAAGCCAAACTCAACACAAAAAAAAAACCTGAAAGGGAGCAAATCAGGAAAGTTTATGATGACACAAGAATTATGCATTTTCTGGCCATGTACATATTTTAAGTTATTGCCATACGTGATATTAATTACTCTATTTAGCTTGCAAATTCCTCAGGATGTATTTTCTAAAAGATGAAAAGTAAATGCTGAACCAGACCTGAAGAGCTGAAGTACCTCTGAGTCCCTTGGATGGGGTATACCCAACCCTATCATCCTGGATAGCAAAAGGAAATAATGCCTCCTCATATGCAGCATAACACAAATGTCAAAGACCCAATTATCTGGAAAAGATGCCTGTTTGCTTTCTACCGGTTCCAAAGAAGATCTTGGCAAAAAGGGCATGAAAGCAATGCTGTGCACACCACACATGGCATGGCTCCCACAGGCTGGAGGGGCCCATGAGGCTGGGAGGGCTGAGGGGTATCAGTGCAGAAACAAGTCCTCTCATTCCAGCTGGCTGCTTCCCCATCGCATCTGAGCACATTCTCACACGTGAGCAGCTCCCTCATTGCTCAAGTAGATTTTGCCAGTCCCAGACAGGAATATCTGTGAGGACTCCAGCTCAGCCAGGGCAGTATGTCTGCAGGAGTCTGCAGTGGGTGTACCTACCACCCAACCATCACACAAGCAATTGCTTTCTTTGAAGAGTCTCAGGGACTGGAGAACTGGCCTGTCATGTCTAGAGAAGTCCAGCTATGACCCTAAAAGGGAATTGCTCCACAGTAGCCTTCTATATGGTAGAAACAAAGCAATGCTTTAATGGAAAGGCACAACAGTGTCTTTGCAGAACACCAGCCCCGCTCAGCTGTGCAATGGCACACCTAACGCTTTTACTCCTAATGCATGCAGTGCATCCCCAAAGGCTCTCCTTTCACTGTAGTCAGGTTCAGTGGCCTGATAAATCTGTGTTCAGCATAGGCTCAAGGTCAAGAAGCAGTCTCTTAGCTATGCTTGAGATCTCTCCCTCCCCATAAATGTCCTCATTTATCCAGGGAATCAGTCTATCCCTGCAGCAGTTATAACTGCCCGAAACCAGATGAGTATTATGGTGCTTCAAGCACCTTTCTGAACAGGAGCCAAAGCTCATCATACTGATAGAAAAACTGTAGTTCTTTCATTCATTTCCCTTTCTCATTTTATTGCAGAAACAGGAAGAGCTCGGAGTTAAGTCCTATCCCATAAGCACTTAAATTTCCAGACAAAATTGTTATGGATGTCACAGTCTGAATTCAGCAGGGTTAAGTTAATCCAGGTGCTAAATAGAGTCAAAATATAGAAAACCCTAAAAATAACCAATAGACATTAGGAGGAAACATACTGAAATATGAAGATATTAAATATAAACTGATCTGCTGCTAAAGAAAAATTGGTCATGTGGCAACACAGCACAAATCAGAAATCACAGCTCTGTGCAGTGCAATTGATTTTGAGGCAGTGCAGATACTCTGGGACAATTTTCTGATGAAAAGCTTTCTTACAAATACCATCACCAGGAGGCAAAACAGTGCAGAGAACCTACTCATAGAAATATTTGTCTTTTAGATAGCTCTAGACTGATTTTTTTTTACTATAGATTCAGCTTTTGCAAACCAAGGGAAGTGGATAGCACTTCAGTGCATCTTTTCCTTCAGATTCTTTCAAATGGTCTTAATGTTCAGCCATGCAACAAGCTGCATTAAACAGCAGATATGAGAGAAAACAGAGAAAGCTTGGCAAGATGAAAGGTGTGGCAAATGTAAACTTTTACTAGTGAGGTCCTTAACAGAGGCAAAGAGAAATTAAAAGACACAAGTATGGTAGATTTGAGAAGAAATGGAGAACTGCTGAGCCCAAAAGAGAGAGAAAGAAGGAAATCATTTTGGAATTAATGTAAAAGTTGGAAAAAAGATGCAGATGGGAACAATCTGTTGGAAATGCTGATTCCATGGAGAGCTCAAACTGGACACTTCTCTCTTTTAACATTTCCTCCAGTCATGTCTTGAACAGCAAGAACAGGTAAGTAGTAAAACGGATTTAAGTGGGGTAGAGAAAATCCACCCCATACTGTTAAAAATAACCTGTCACATCTTCCTGTGGTCTAAATTGGCAAAACTCCACCAGCTTCATTTTATGCCAGCTTAAGACTAGTTCCTAGGTCAAATGCAATAAGAAGAAAGTACCAGTTCCTCTTACATATTTCACTTTGCCTGCAGGCAAGCTTCAGGAAATGGCATATCTGTTCCAGGGGAACATACTTAATGAAGGATTTAATCTTCCTGATGAATACAGAAGGATGCCAAAGTGCCAAACTTGTCAAACACGTCTCAACAAAACACACTGTTAAAAATTTGCTTTACTTGGCTATATACTTGTAAAACCATATAAAACAGATAGCTCCACATTGCCTGACTTGAACCACTGAAAGTCAAGCACTGCTGTCCAAGCCCCTTTGCAGAGGTGTAGTATGACAGTAATTGAGATGGTCCGTAATCTGCTCACATCAGTGACACAGTGCTGAGAAGTCTCCCAGTTGTTCAGCCACAGAAGGAGCTGCGTGAAGCACTGATTCACGCTGATGAATTGTAACCAAGCAACACTGCCAGCATCTCTCCAGACCATTGTTCAACTGAGCTGGGGAGAATAGCAGCAGAACAGCACTGAAAAAACCTGCCAAACTCCAATTAAAGGATACCATCCCTTTAACGCTAGGCATAGTAAATTCTTTAACCAAAATTTAACAGAAATAAACTGTTACTTCCCTCTCAGTAAAGATAATGATGTGCATGAAGGCGGCAAATTAATTTCTGTGTGTCCAGGACCTCTTGTAAATCATCTTTACAAAATAAAGAGTTGAAATCTACTTTACACAAAAAAAATGCAGGGCAATGAATTATTCATCTGAGCAGAGGGACAGCATTTTTCTTAGTCTGGCTATTAGATACTGAGGGAAACTATGGAAAATTTTCTCAGATACAGTAACTAATCAGAAACAACACAGATCAGATGGAAATAGATATTTAAAAATTTTGTTCAGTCAGAGTTGGCAACTTTTTCCCATGTAAATGTCCAAAACCAACAGTTAATTCACAAAATACTGCTACTACATCATCACTCATCATCACTCATGAACCTTATTATCAACAGAGATATTAAAAATTTAGGTTACAACACTGAAATCTTTTCCTTTTATTGCAGTTAAGTGGTGGGACTATTTGTTCTTTTTAATGCCACAAGCCTGGATATCAGGAACAAAATTCACTGCAAAATTATCCACTGTTGCCATTTATGGAAATAAGAAGATGACACAGTCTGCCAAAAAAGCCGTTGGTTACTAGATGTTTTTGCAATATTCAACAGTATCCCCATTTTACCAGAAAAAAAAAATCATGTTTAAATTAAGAATATGATACAGAATTGACTTGTTTTTATAACATAAAAGACAAGCTAGCAGCTGTAGGCATTTCTCAGAGCATAAAAACCAAAGCACTGACCTGTGAAACAGAAATAGTAATAACATCTGCTAGATTTCTGGGCTCTGAAATCACATTCTCTGAAAGCAAGTTTCCAAAAGAAAGGCTAGGTACTTATGTAAGATGCCAATTCCCTTTTCAATGGACAGCATTTCTCTTTTGAAATTTTATGTAAAACTCTGAGTGCAAAACCATGCACACCTTTCTTCTCCAGGAATTAATGTAGTAGGGCAAAGTAACAAAATGCCATGGCATTGGCATAAAAATAGACTTATCAATATCTTTCAGAATTCATGGTATCATAGAATCATAGAATGGTTTGGGTTGGAAGGGACTCTCAAGATCATCTAGGTCCAACTCCCCAGCCATGGGCAGGGACATCTTCCACTAGATCAGGCTGTTCAAAGCCCCATCCAACCTGGCCTTGAGCACTTCCATGGATGGGGCATCCACAACTTCTATTAGATGACCCTCTTTGCTTACTTCCACGCTTATCTTTCTAGTCCCTCTCTACAAACAAGGCTCCTAGGCATGGTCTTTTCAATCCTATCATGGGGGATCAAGCAGTTCTGTATTCACTGTTCTATGTGGAGTATAACCAGGATCTCACACAGGCAAAAATGCTGCTGCTTAGGCTCTGCCTACTTGATAGTTTAGGGTCCTTCTTAAAAGTTCTCAACACTGCCACTGGCTTTGACACTACACAGGACACCTTACAGGCTCAAAGCCTGCTCTCCCTTGGTATTTGTTCCCACCAACTACCTCTCAATGTGAGCAGATATTTAAAGTAGAACTTGGTCTCATCATCCTCATTCCCTTCATATGTTTGCCAGATGGCTTTATTTAATGCCTGTTCTCTGGATTGGCTCTTAGATTGATTTTTTTTTTCCTTTACATTTGCCATCTGCTGGTCCAAACAGCTGAATGATACACTTCCTTTTCAATCTCATGGCATAAATTCATTCTTGCTGTCAACTTGGCATCCAAAATAGTATGGCAGGCAGACTGGCAGGTCTGGGTAAGGCCTTGCTCCACCAACAGGAATTTTCTCCTTGTCCTTTTGAGAGTTAGAGTAGGAGCAAAGTTTTTAAGTGGGAACAAAGTACAAAGCCAGAGCAAAAGACAGGTACCAAGAACTCTGACCTGTGTTGTCTCAATGATGGAAGGTGGTCTGTGTTGCGGCTATTTCTTGGAACTAGGATTTGCAGCCCCAGCAGCTGGCAGTGTGTGTTCTTGTACAAAGAGAACACATCAAGTTGTGCAGCAGCTAAGGGCAAAGAATTGCATGTGGACTTCCAAAAAAAACAAATCCTATGTGCGAAAACTTGACTTGGAACCTTTGAATCATTTTCCAGAGTCTTCAGCAACTGTCTTGCTCTTTTCAGTGAAAATGGATAAGGACTCTCATGAAATAACTGATGTGGATATGGGACCATGCTTGCACCCTGCAGAGTTTCCAGCCTGGGCTGCACTACAGGGGCAGTGTCTGAACAAGGGCTTGCAAAACTGCAACACCAACTGGCTGGGTAGGGTGTCAGGAGGAGGACAGAAGCAGCACACGAGGAGGAAGAAGGGAAAGGTGCCAAAAAGTCTTGTTATGACCCCACCTAAATGCCTAAGAGCAAGGTATTACTGAGTTGCCAGAATGCGTATGTTTTACCCGTCTTGTTGCGTTAAACTCATAATTTTTTAGAGATTATTCTGTCTCTTGAATGTTCGCACAGTTCCAAGAACAACAGCCTCTTGTGCTGGCTGAGTCTTTTGAATACCGTAAGAATACAATTAAATAATAAGAGCAGTAAAAAGCTTGATGCTATTCATACTTGAGAAGATCTCACATGGCTCTGGACAAATCATAGCCACAGCAATACTCTCAACAAACACATTTGCTAATCCTCTCATTATTATTGTGGCTTTCTTTTAAATGTAAAGACAGAAAAAATGTCATGAAAAAATATTAACTGTATTTCATATCTGAATGCCAAAAAAGACGAACAGTTTATCCAAACCATGTAAGTGAACAAAAGCTTGAGTACTCCTACTTCAATGTTTCTCTGTATACTTAAATTTGCAAATGCACTTGCCTTTTTCTGTTTCCCTTGTGGTTTTGGTGGCCCATCCAGTAGCCGGTCTACTCTTCACTTTCTGCACGCATTACACGGTCAAGTAAGTGGGAACAGTGTGAGGTTTGCAGTGTCTTGATCTCTTAATGTTTAGATAAATGCTGGTACTACAGAGCTGGTCCTAGTTTTCCAGAGCTTCCTACCTTAGTTATGAAGGTAATAAACCTAACTGGGTGGTTCAGTGCCCGTTGTTTCAGCAGCTCTGATCCAATGCCACTGAAGCCTAAAGAAAGTCTCCTTAATTAGCCAGTTAGTGTCAAATCAAGTGCAATTAGGCTCAAGTGCCACTGAAGAATAAGATGTATAAATTCTTTTGCAATGCAAATTCCTTTGCTGCTGAGCTGTATGGAACTGACCTACCTGCTCCAGGTCTCCCTGTAACCCGGTACTTCATACACCACCCAATGTTCAAGGGAGGGGTGCTGAGAAACAGATTTCTTGAAATTCTCAAGCTGCTTTATATGCTTCACGTTGGTGGTTCACAATCAGATTTCTGGTTGTCACCATCATGAATGGAAGGATAAAAATTCAGTGACAAGTTATGAAATGTTACATCTGCTCAAAAAGGTAGAACGACCAGCCAAAACCAATGTGTCAAAGAAATGTGTAAAACAGCTCCAGATTTAGCCAGATCCAGCACAAGCCAGGTCTATATTTGAAAGCTCCACTGGTGCAGATGTTAGTAGGTATATGAATAAAGAATAGGAAGACTGTTGCACCAGTTTGCATATCCATGGTAACTAAGAGAGGATCTCCTGAGAAAGGGGGCTGTGAGATGGGGAATAAGGAATTCTTTTCCCCTTTGAGGGCTAAATAGCTCACATTATCTAGTGAGATTATTTAGGGTGGGGATGCCTGCATCTCTGGATTATAAAAGCAACAAGGAAAAGAGAACAACATGGCATCTTCAGTCCTCAGAGGGCTTGTTTAGCCTGCACTGCAGTCCATGTCTCTGCATGTTCACAGCTCTTGTTCCATCTAGGCTGAAGTTGGTGCAAACACACCCAGTGGCTGTACAAACAACCCATTATAATATGCATAATACAGTACAGTACCCAAGACATACATTGGCTGGCTGGGATGTGAAGGCTACAGAAAGAAACAATGGCTTTCTATGCAGCTCTCAGTATACAGAATTTAGGCACAAATCACAGAACCATTTACACTGGAAGACATCTTAGAGGCCACTGAGTCCAACCCTTAATCTAGCATTGCCAAGTGCCAGTGGAGCTCATTTCCCTCTGTGTGTATAACTATATACACTCATGATGGTGCAACTCCATCTGCTCTAGGCTGGGTTTAACAATCTTTACTGTTTCATGACTAGTCATAAAAGTTGTATTACTATTGAAGGACAATGTCCAGAGGATGCATAAGCAATTTCAGAAGAATTAAAAAGCCAAAAGACTCTGTGCAACTCAGAGTGATACCGGTGTCCTCCATTACTCTAATGATTCAAAGGGCAGCCACTTGAGTTCCCAGCAGCTCTGTGTTCCCCAAACAAGTCTCATAGAACTGCCAGCTACCTCAATTTCCTTACAGCCATCATTGGAGCAGGAGGGCAGTACTACCACTAGCACTGAGCTGAGCCCATCTGGACTGGATTCAGGATGCCTGCATGCAGAGCTGCCAGGCAGAAGTCAGATAGAACAGAAGAAATAGGCACCATCTTCCATGCTGCTGTACATAACCTCTGAAGCAAAAGGACAAAAAATTTCTACAAATACGGTTTCTTTTAATAATCTCCTTTTCTTATTCTCCTACCCCTGCCACAATATTTAGTTTCAGATATGTGAGTCTGGCAGCTCTCTGCACATGGTCCAATTCTCCAGCTTATTTCTGGTCCAGGTTTTCCTTGGGTCTTACTAGAGGCAAAAAAGACTGATACAAAAAAGAAAGAGGAATAGAAAGAAAACTCAGGAAAACAAAACCTTTACATACCCAGAAAGTCATCTGAACATCCAAACAGGGGCAGAAAAGTTCCTTCTTATTTTTTAAATATATCTTCTGTTTGCATGCTATACTAACTACACAGTATGTTTTTAAACAGTCTGTTTTAAAATAAGCTGGGTGTGATCTAGTTACTAAATATTGGATGATTTGATAATTACACAGCAGAGCAAATGACTTTCTGATCTGGATTAAGATGTAAAATTCTGCAGTGCCTTTAAGAAAATGGGACTTAAGTACCTTTTATTTTTTCCTATGACATGTAAGCCCAGGAAAAAAGTAATTTCCTATTTTAGTTGGTTTTAAAAGTCTTAGAATTGACAGTTGCATGTAAACAATTTACACCTTCACTTTTACAGCTACATGAAATCAGCATTGATTTATGCAGCACCCAATGTCATTATTTCTTGATTAACTTCCCTTCAGGTTTTCACTGTAAGCCAGTGATGTTTTATTAGAGATAACAGTGATACTTGTACTAATTTCCTTTATTGTATTTGGTAGCTTTTAACTTTTAAGATCCTTTGAGTGGGGGGACAAAAGGATGAATAACTTATGATGGTGTAACCGGAGTACACCCCAGATACAAGAGGCAGGTTACAGCTGCACAATGAACTTTGGTTCTGACACACTCAATCTTGTGCTTTGACTCAGCAAAGTAAATAATGCTCTTTACAAGCAGTCTGCACAAAATTGCCAGGGTGTTCTGGTTTAACACACAGCATGTTATCAGGCATTACACATCTAATGTAATTAATTTAGT
Organism: Brachypodius melanocephalos; assembly: GCA_013398615.1. NCBI lineage: Eukaryota > Metazoa > Chordata > Aves > Passeriformes > Pycnonotidae > Brachypodius > Brachypodius melanocephalos. The sequence continues at coordinate 53,532,771 of VZSR01003803.1, forward strand.
CATTTAAAAACGGAAGTTGTTTCACCCAGTATTTGGAAAATTACTGTGCCTAAGCAAAGTGGTTGAGTAATAATAAACATCACAAAGACTAGCTAAAAGTTGAAGATCATTTTGATAATGAAACGTCTCATGGAAGTAGACTATTTGCATGTTCCTACCACAGCAGCACACTTATCTTCACTAGCAAATGTCTTTTTCTTCCTTACCCTAACAATATTCCTAAGGCAGATATTATCTCCAGATCACTAGAAACTGTACAGGCTGTTGTAGAGTAAAAAGTTTTAATAACATCACAGCAGACTCTTGAGCTGAACTAATACAAGCACTCAGCTTCAGTCTAATTCTAATATCCAAATAGAGTTAGGATGACGCTCACGGCTATTGTAAATTCCAGCCACATTCCATACTGAAGAGTGGACAGAGAAAACAAAATGGTGTAATCACTTATAAATACTATGAAGAAAACTAGATTGGTCACTTTTATTTTGCCCTATGCTTCAGAAATAGAAGCTATTAAAATTATAGCTAGTCAGATACAAAAAAGCTAGGAGGAAATGAGACTTTATATTATGGAAATACAGCTGACAAATGCAGTGCTTTGTAGGAGCAGATGTGGTTGAAAACACAATGAAATACTTTTCAGCAGAATTCACAAGTTTGTTTTGTGGAAGTGGAACCAGGAAGTTCTTGCTGGAGATTCCCACACCATCATCCACACATCCAAAGTACCTAGGAGTTCAACAGGAAGTTGAGATGTACCTATCTGCACACATAGTCCTCTTATCTTGTTGTGATTGAGCTACAGCTTGTGACTTTCATTCATAATAAGACTGCAAAACAGCTGAGCTGGTTATTAAATCAGACTATTGAAGCAACATAAGTAAAAACTACAGAATCTGATTTACAAGTTACAGTCTAACTGTCAGTATTTTGCTTTGACTGAGAAACTTGCTATATCAGGCTCATCGCAAGAGTTGCAGAGAAACTTCAAGAAAACTGACCAAAAATCTTTTGTGTACATATGACCATTTACAGTGCTCTCTGCTCACAGAATCGTTTCATATCAGAGTCACAGGATGAGCTATTGCTAAACAAATCCTCTCACCATGAGAAAGGTCATGGAAACAATCTCTTTAGAGCAGACAGCATTTCCTTAAAGCACTCCATCAGAGTCCAAATAGAAACACTCATGCTTGTGCTAACAGTGCTGAGTTACACAAGTGTTGGCAACCAGTTTAAAGAGCATGATGTTGTCAGAACAGCAGGCCGGCTACTATTATCCTCCTGTATAGTGAAGACTCAATGCAAATGTCAGAGGAGACAGACCGTTTACTCGGTTCAGGTATCTCTGAAATGGACTAACCTTCAGTGTCATAAAACTTTGAACTTTGCCTGTGTAAGGGTTGAAGCCCACTTGAGGATCCCGAAATATCAGATAAACAGTAGTATATTATTACAAACCCATAATTTCAACTTGCTTTTAGGAAAGAAGTACACTTCTTTTTCTCCTGTCATCTTCCACTGTTAAATTTCAAGTTAATAACTCATTGTTGTGACTGGTTTAAGCATTACTGAAGCAATTCTAAGCAGGTGTAAAATGCAACAGAGCTTCCTTATCCAAGAACATAATGAAAGCAACAGAACTATCATCTATAGATGATGGCAAGTCCAAAGAAGCAACTGATGTTCTGGGGCAGAAGTGATGTCCTTAAGACTGCTATCACAAATGCAGGTATTTATATGGCAGAGATGTTTCTGTGCAAAAGAAGAATGCAAGGAAGGAGAAACTGAAGGAAAAACAGTAAAGGCAGCAGAAAGTCCAAGGGAAAGCAAGAAGAGTTGTTGAAAAAAAAATCCTAAAAAGGGTTAATTGCAGAGCACCACTTCACTGGTGGCAGAACAAAGTAGGGAGTAATGCTCAGAGAAGCCTCCCTCCTCTTCAATGAATTCTACTTCATCCATGGAATCAAGGTTTGTTTGGGGTTTTTTTTAATTACCAGGATTAGATCTGACTTCATCATCAGACTAACATTAACTAAGAGCCTGGTTTTGATCTAAGTTTTGACAACCTCAGATCTCAACTGAATCCAGGGACACAACCCAATTCTGACCTTGCAGCAGATCCTTATTCTGTCTTGCTCACATATGGCTTTATTCATACACACTACACTGTGATCTCAAATGCCTGTGCAAAAGTGGAAGCAGCAGAAGATCGACTTTCAGGTGGCTTTTGTTAATTTCTTTCACAGCTGTGGCGAGAATTAACACTGGCACACTTGCCAAAAGAAGCAAGTGAGCCTGTTCTGCAGCCAAGAGGCCACAGACAGGACAACAGCTCTGCACCACACCGACACACGGGACCTTGCTCTCACGGGAGCTGTGCTAGAAGGCTCCCCTCTCCTGTGCTGAACTCCATCCACCTTTCCCAGGAGCCATAATGCTCCTCACTGTATTCTGCACCCCAGCTTACCAGACATGTTCCCTTCGCACCATCACAGCTCCCAACATGACTCTCCTCCAGACACATTTGCAGGTAATGCAGAAATTCTTTTCAGCACATAGAAGGAACCGATTTCCTGAAGTCCTTTTGGCTTCTCAGCTGACTGCACTATGTGCCACAGTTTCTCAAAACTAATCTGCTGCTTCAGAGAAACATGAAACTTTTGAGAACATGTCAATTCATTCACAATATATGCTCCTCTACAAATATGTAACACAGATTGGAACTGACATTCAAGATGACCCACACCCTATATAAGCCTCACAAAAACTGCCTAGTTACTCACTTTTCCAGCTTGACAAACTAAGCCTCCATACTCATGTCAAGCTAAAACATTTGTTAAAATAATTCTTGGCTTCCTTCCACTCCAAACAAATTCATCAGACAGATATTTCAAGTCATTTTTGACTCAAGCAAGCAGAAGTAGGAAGGTACAAAAGTAGAGATGTAGGAGCTTTCATTCATTAGAATATGATTTTTTTTTGTACACCTTTCTTTTCCACATAAGGATAATGGAGGGTTTCAGCTATTTTTGAGGTCACTGTCTCCAATTAAGAGAAATGCATGAGCTTTAAACAAATCAGACAACCGTGGAACAATTTTAATCCCTGAATGAATAAAACCCTTGGGGGACGTGGCTGCAGAGAAATCAATGGACAATTCTATTAAGCCTTAACAGCAAATAAGGCACAATCTGGCTTCTACAATGAACCTCAAAGCCACAGATCCTGTCATAAGAATTTATCAGATTTGTGTGATCAGTCATCAGTGTACAGAGTCTGATTATACCCAGAGTATCTTCTGCTTACAGCAGCTGTTGGAACAGCGTTGTACTAGACCATCTTTGAGTTAGGGGCTATAATCTTATGGCAAAAAAATGACAGAAATATGTGTTAGCTGGGTGAATACTCATTTGTTCCAGTGAACTCCTACTCTTTTCAGCACCCTGCTGCCCACTGACCTTACCTCCAGCTCCGAAGTGTAAAGAGAAGTGTGAGCTGTGACTGAGAAAATTGGCATTTGCTTCCACAGCCTTTCACAGCAACACATAAATGACCTCCTTTGCCCTACAGACTGGAAGTGCTCTCTCTAGCTGTGGGATCAAACACGAATCACTCACACTGTGCTACAAAAAGCCCACAGCTAGCACAGAAAATAGATTTGTGCTTTAAAAAAATCATCAAAACAGAGGACGCAATTTCCCCTCCCCTTCAATATACCTAAACGCTCACCTACTGACACCTGCCAGGGTAAGGACAAAATCACTTTGCTTGATGTGGTTGATGCAGCCTAGCCCATATCTGGGAGCCTCTGCCTAAGGCTGCATCTGCTCTTGTAAGTGAAATACTCTCAGGACTGTTCTGTGGCACTGAAGGCAATGCTTGAAACTAGACTGCTAAACTCTCATGATCTTCAAAAGCGGTTGACTACATCCACTCCACCTGTTGAAAACCATCACCAGCCTATCCAACCACGATTGTGTCCAGGGCTGTTCCAATAACCCAAGACCAATGACAGCCTGACCCAGGAACATATCAGGATATGGATTATTCAGTAGTTTAGATGCATCTTCCATGTCAGCCTTTCAAACTGTTCAGATCTGAACCATGTCCAAGGCACATGAAAGCTGCCTTCCTTGCTCACAGAACCAAATTTCCTTTCCTTGAAATCAAGGTATGTGAACAAGGAAAGAGGGCAAAAATAATGCATAAACAGCTACTACCCAGACACAGCTATACTACAGATGTGGCACACCCAGTGCTCACAAGTTCAGAGGTACTCCCTACGAGCACCCGCTCTTTAGATAAATAATTACTGAGGGTCAAATTTTCAAAGCCATTAAATACCTAAAGACAGAGATGGGAACCATCACTTATTGCAGTGAATAGGAATCGTTTATCCAATAAGATGCACTGTGGGATTTTCAGGTTAGGTGTCTCCTTCCTATTGCAGTTGACTGGGATTTATCCCTGAAGATGTTAAAAGCCTCTATGTTGAGTGTGATGCCTTTGTCATCCCTTTACGTGAAAGTACAATGTCTCTAATCCATTACACAGGCTTATGAAAGAAAGAAATACAAGAGTAACAGCACAGGCAAGAGTTTTCCTCTCTCTGCTGGGAAAAAACAAACAAACAAACAAACAAACAAACAAACAAACAAAAAAACAACAAAAAAAAACCACAAAAAACCCTGCATATTTCAGCTTTGCAATCTTGCTTCATGTCTATCTCTGAGCAAACAAATTGAAGTCCTATGGAAGCTGCTCAGCTAAATTTCAACACTGCCTGGTAGTGTGAGACACAAGACAGGCAGAAATAGGTAAGTAGTTTAATTCACACTGGTTTGGCATATGGTCAAAGAGGTTTTGTAGACATAATCAAAAAAAGGGAACCTTAAGACATTAGAAAGAACAAATCATTTTCACAGCAACATTTGGCATTTTTTCCCCCCAGTGTCTTTTCACTGATGTAAGTTACCCAGAACTCTGTAATCTGTGCAATTTAAAACACTGAGGTACAGTTAGCACCTCACTTTAAAAAAATAAACCAATAAAGAAACACAGAACTCTTAATCAGTTGGTTCAGTAGCAATTAGAAAAACTGAGTTTGCAGTCTGCACCATACTTTCATCTCACAATAAGATTTGAAAAAGAGCTAGGCTACAAGATTGAATTTAAAAATCTATACCTGTGCTCCCATGATTTTGTATCAAATAACTTTTGAGAGAAGCACGTATTTAATTGAATATTTGAGAGCAGCAACCTCTACAGTATCTTATAAAGCAGGCTGCTAAGGAACAAGAAACCCATGGACAAGATACAGTCTGTGATTTCACTTTGATAATTTTGGACTGAGTGATTCAAGGGGAATGCATCAGGACAAGGAAGAAAGTGGATCTGTGTCTTGCCAAATGGATCTGACAGTACTTCCTGGGATGCAGGGAAAAAAAATTCTCATTTCTCCTATAAACCAATACAAGGAGAAAATTATAGCACACACTTACACAAGAAAATGCTCCTCATTGACAGTTCCTATAAACCTTACTGGCAAGTAAGAGGGACAAAAATAAAAAACATTATCCTTATTTTAACAACAGATTTCTTTTTCAGAGTTAACTTAGAAGTATTCATGTTTGGATGCTTAATCTAAAATACCTGAAATATGCTCCATTTTCATAAACTGTTGAGTACTCCTCTTCATTAAAACAAAACAAAACAAAACAAAACAAAAAAACAAACAGCCTTTAGTTCATCCACCTTCAATGTCTCAAACACATTAGCCACCTAGGAACACTCAGGACACTTCACTGAAATACACTAACTTATCTTTCTTAAATATCCCTTTTTAAAATCCTAATGAGAATAGCATTTTCTTTTTCTTGCTTGGATTATGTGCCAGTGTGGCAAAATTCAGCTACAACTGAAAGCTTGAATACACCAAGCAAGATGTGGAGAAGGATCTCTGCAAGTCTGCATGTTCATTCATGTTTACAAGAATTAACATCACACAGATTAAGAGACTGATTGGTATATTTTAACTGCTCAAATGATGACCAACTCCAGGATTCTCACCTGCTCTTTTTTGTTTGACACTGTCTTATATATTTGTTCATGACACACTGCTGAAGAAACTAAGGGCTGATTTCTGTTTGATTAATGACATCAAATAAATTCTATTTTATTATGATGCTGCCACCTATAGTCTTTCTGAACACCACACTACCTCTGCCCAATTTTGATTTGCATTTAAATTTCTAAAAATTGCATTGTTTATCTTTTGCTAAAACTTTCAACATCACCTCACCCAACAAGGAAAATGTCAAATAAAATGTCTGGGGGTACACATTTTTGTCATCTTCCCTCTGTGATTTATAGCCCAACCAAGTGATCTCCCCAGTTTTGGATACTCTGATGTTCTCTGATGAGGAGACTGCTTTCAGAAGGTCTGAGAAGAACAGGTGACTCTGAGGTGAATAGCTACCAAACCAGCGTGGATGGTTCCTTCCAAACACCAGAGAGCATGCCCAAACACACTACACAACAAGCCTACAGTGCAGAAGACAGGAGGAAAACCGGATCTGAAGTTTCTGTGAGGCCTAATGGAGACCTCTCACCAAATACTCCCATATATATTTCATTCATGCTCTACTTCTGTTCTCTGATTAGGACCACTAAGCAGAGCCATTAATTCTCTTCCTCTCCCTGTGTTTTCTTACCTTATCATTAAGTAAAAATCGGATCTCAAGTAGACCAGACATGCATCCCTTCCATTGCAGAGGAACACACAATGCGATGTGGACCTGGAATTTCTCTGTCCTGTAGTCTGGCCAGCTGAGACCTAAGCCATAGGAATGTTTTGCACAGTGTTCCTGCCTATGAAACTGTCAACTCAGTGGTGATGCATTAAACACTACACCAACTCAAAAGGCCTGTAACTGCAGAAATTAGCAATTTGTTCTTCTTCTAGGAATGGAATTACTTAGAAGAACAGATAGACAGATCATGTGTCTGTCCCTCCTTAACCTCCAATTTGTCCAAGTACCTATGGAAATTCTTGTGTGTTTCCATGGTCAGCTGAGGCAGTGCAACTCCTGCATCTGCCTAACCCCCCAATACCTTGAAAAACTCTTAGTAATACTGATTCCAGTATTAAGGGAAGAATGCCACAACTCTAAGATTAAAAGAGCTACTAATTTTGATGGCATAGGGTGACCTGAGTCCTTTAAGTTCCACATTATATTGTATTTATAGCTTCTTTGTTCAGTTCTAGAATATTTTCCATTTTAAGAAGGAACAAAATCTACTCAAGTGTAGAATCAAACAAACCCCATAATTCTAAAATACAGGCAGCTGATTGTATTGTATTAGACAATGAGTTAGAAGATGAAGCAGTTCCTTTGTTACATCCTACTTCTCTTTAAATAGCAGAGTTGCCAAAGCTGATGTGATAAAAAAGAATGACATGGAGAATGAGAATTGTGTGATCTTTCCATCTCACTCACCACTTTAAGGTAAAAAGGAATAAAAATGCAACTTGTCTCCCTTGCCCAGAACTTTTATGTGCTGCAGATAAAAACCAAACAAACCAAAACACCCTGAGTTTTTAGCTTTTGAAGGATGCAATATTAAACAATTTCATTAAAAATAAATTGATTTTTTAAAAAATAAACTTATTTTCTGTTAGAAAAAAAGAGCAGAGCTATTGTGCATTTTTATCCATAGAACAAACAAACTGTTTGTGGGGACTATATCTTCGCAGTGTGAGCTGAAGCACTTCTTATAACTGTGTACTCTCAGGAGAGTCTTGCCTGTAAACTCAGACATTATCTCTAAAATCATTTAGTGTTTCTATAAAAGAAAAAGTTGTGCTGTCAAGTACTGTCAAGATATTTTCCTTGAAGGACTCTTTTCAAAGCTGCTTCTGTCTTAACTTAGCAACAAACTTCACCAGAGAACCAGCTGGCAGAGGACACTACTGAATGTATGTGCCAGCTTATCCACGTGTAGGTTTTCCATACTCCTGGAGCTGACTGCTGAGGTCGGCTCTGAAGCAGCTGGGAGCATGGAGAATCATAGGTCTGAGAATTCTGAGAAACAAAATGCACTGGAAGAAATACCAAAGAAATCAGTGTCCTGTTTTATCTCATTCTCTTTGAACATCAACAGACTAGCTAAAAAAATATTTGCCCTAAGTAAATACTCTTGTAATTACACTTCACTGGACTCATTCAATGTCATGAAGAGTCCATGGTGATAAACTGCTAAAAAGTCCCACTTCATCTCTTATACCTGTTTTGATACATATTTCTCTGAATCATTGATTTAATCTTCCTCTTAATTATTCCAAAATCTGTCAGAATTTAAGGCATCACCAACGTCTGCAGTGAAATTTGCTCCCAAAGATGCCTTTCAAAAGTGCTGCACAAAAGCAGGTACACCATCTGCTGTTTAAAGGGTTCCAAGACACTTTTCTGTCACGTTCCTGCAACTACTGGATAAGCTACTACTGCCAAGAGGAATTCTGTTGACTCCCTTTGAGGCTATATAGAGTACAGTTATCAGGAGTAATAGGACTTGCAAGAGGTATGAACATAGTAAAATGGTACCCTTGAAATTAAGATGATGATTATTTAAGTCTGAGCTTCACTAGAAGCATCATTGCTGATGGTTTTCACAGAAACATCTACTAATACATTTACACTCTGCTCCCAGATTGATGTCTGTGTTTTTCCAGGGGCCAACAGAACCAGTTGTTTGGCTTTGAGCTGCCAAGACTTTTATTTCTGTCCTGTTGTAACTCATCAAACAGATGTAGGCATTTTACATTCAGAATTCTACAACCCACTATGTGCACTTTTTATAGACACCAAAAAATGGAGTACTCCAGAATTCCTGTACTGATTGCATTGTTTACTTTTATGTTTCATTTCAAAACTTTCCATTTTAAATGTATTTCAGAGCAGTCAGGTACCTCTTGCCTCTTATATTGCACTGTTTTACCCACATCTACCTCCAAAAAGTTAATCAAATTTGATAGTGCATCAAAGTTCTTTTTGATCTTTCCATTAATGACTTTATGAGATGACACAGATTTAATGAGCCTATCTTAGCTTAAGTCTCTTTATGTGTAGTGGTGGAAGGAGAGAGGCTGCAGTACCACGCTGAGAAGGCACTGGGGAGGGATTTGTGCAAGTACTGGCCAGTTCAAAAACATAACTGAGAGGACTCAAGCTTATCAAACCCAAATAATTCTTAGGGAGCTCTGCTGACTTGGAGATGAGCAGCAATGCACAGAAATGCTTTGGTACAGATAAAGCCATCTTCCTTAAGTGACAACATCCATGAATGGATGCTTAACTGCAATAAAATGGGTAGGAAAATGGTCTCCTTTCCTGACCTTTTTGCATAGACTCACTCTTTAATAATACAGAACCATAAATCTTGCCGTAAGAGAAGACTGTGTATTTAATACCTTGGATAAATTACATTTTATGACTGAATTTCCATGTCTCTTCTGATTGTTAACTTTCTTCCAGTATATGCACAGCTGGGAAATGAAGCAGCTTTTTCTAAGTGCATATTACAATCTGGCCAATGTACAGCCTTCATTCTACTGCCTTCCAACAAAAAATTCCGTGTTCAAGTGGATGTCCTTTAGTATTTTGGGCTTCAATAATCTAGCCATATTCCGTTCATCAGCAGCTACAATAGAAGAGAGGCACTTCTAGGCTTCTGTAACAAAAAGATAAAGGTACTGTGCATTGCTGGGTGTATATTACATTTAATGGGCCAAGCCTGATCTTGCTGTTATAAAGCAAGACTGCAGAGAACAAGACGCATTCCAGCAGTGCAGGGCATTGGACAAGAGATCTGTGACACTAGTAACAGCAGACTTCAGAGTTACCCTCACTTTCGGCACAGTGAGTGCTCTGCAGGTCCCTATCTACGAAGTGTGTTGGTTATACTCCCCAGCCAAAGAGCGCTTGTGCTGGAAACACACATCTGAAATCAAGAGTGGAGCAGCTGGGCTGTGAGGTGATGACCATTTATGACAAAACAGGGAGAACTTGTCTATGCATTGTTAGACATTGATGATTTCACTTTTGTCCTGGTGAATCTGAAATGCAGCTTTGGTGCTGCAATAAATATTTGCCTGAGGTATTTCCATAACTCAATACCTATTTTCAGCTCCTTGGTAAAAGTTCAGCGCCAGTCCTTGTTATTAAGGAGTTTTTCTCCTCCTTTTTATCACTCTTTTGTCTTGACTGTAAATACTGAGGCTACCAACCAAGTATTGTACAGCTGTTAATGTCCTGCATGACAGAGAGGACAGCAGAGGCTGTCAGCACCACCGCAGTCTGAGTGTGAGCAGAACCCTTTCCTCTGTAGAGCTCAAAATGGCAGGCAGCACACACTCTCATATTCCCATCCACTGCAACACTGCCAGGTTAGCTGGTTTTTTTCCAAGAGAAAAATTAGACCCTATATACCCAGAAGCACATGCTAAAGAAAACATTTTTAATTAAAAACACAGCAGAATTTAAGTTCACAAGGTCTCTGTGAAAGCAAAGAAACATGACCTTCTACTTTCTATAAACTCTGACGTCTGTACATAGACAAACTAATTACCCATCACTATAAACAGCCACAGACAGTTCCTACCTCATCACTGGATAAGCCTAAATGCACCTGCTCCCTTTCCTTTAATGATAAGCCAACTCCTACCCTGAAACCACCTTCTTTCAATGATTAAAGAGCTACAAGGCAAGTGCCAGTAATAAAGTTACATTTTTTTCCCTTCTGTAATCTAATCTTTGCCCTGTAGAAACTGCTGATGAGAGCTCAGTTCCACTTAAAATTTACATAAAAACAATCCATATCGTGTTGCATGGAAAAGGACTGTTGCCCCAGTGTTTATTGGCATGGTGATGCAAAGACTGAAAAATTACTCTGATGCATAAATGATGTACAGCCTTGTATCAGCATCAAGCAAGCTTTGATGCATGGCTGCTATTTCTGGAAGCTAATGATCTGTGAGTGATAAACCAAATGAACTTCTTAATGATGACAAATACAGGAAAATGTACAGTACTGAGTAGAGAACATAATGTCCAACCAAAGAAAGATTTATGTGAGATAGTTATGTTACCTAAGATTTATAATGGCAAAATAAGAGAACAAGAAAAGCTTCTGGAAGATCTTGTGTGTCTACCTGGAATAACAATTTACTTTCAGAGAAAAGATGAAATGTACAGCCCACAGCGTGCTTCTAGCTCATACTTACATTGCTTTGGTATTTATATGCATATAAAGATTAAGACACGCATTACTTTATCCAGTATAAATACAATTAAAATAGCCATAGAAAAATAATTTAGGTTTTTAACTATCATGAAAATATGCAAACAATTAGTGTTTATATTGTTGGGGTGTTCCTATAAACTTCTCTTTATATATGGGGTGGTTTTCAGCTAATTGTATGGCAAAACTGGCAAAGTGATGTTTTCACAACTAAAATGTCATTGTGCTCTTAAAAGGTTTTGAATTGAAGAGATTCCTATACAGTAACATACATCAGTGGCAATTAAAATTCAATGCACTAAATATACAATGGACAGTAAAGTCTGTCAACAGAAGCTAGCATAATAATGAAAACAATGCATTTGTGGTATTTCAGGTCTTGTCCCAAAATATATTAAAGAGGGGGGAGAGCCACACCATTTATGACTAAGTTCAGGGTAGAGGATCGGCCAGCATTTTGAGAGCTATTTGAGGAATGGGAGAGGAAAAACCACAGCTTTTCAGGGAAAGAAAACACTGCCTGCTGTTCTCGGCCTTCCTGCAGGGAGCCGGGCTGGTGGGAGCACAAGCCTGTTCACCTCAACCCAATTCACACCCTCGAGAAGCCTGGGAACGCCGGCCGCAAAGGAGCCGTTCGTGGACACGGACACCGGTGTCCCACTAGGTGCATGTGGCCTCTAAATTAAACGCTTCTTTTGCTTCAGGTTCAGCGTCTCCCGTCGCTGTGCTCGCAGGCAAACAGCCTCCGGAGAAGACGCGGGGAAGGAAGCGAAGCCCTGCCCGCCGCCCAGCCTCCCCCGACGGCAGCGCCCGCGCCCCGGCCCGAGGGAGCCGCAGCTCCCGCGCTGCCCTCACTCACCTGCAGCCCCTGTGGGGCGGCGCAGCCCTTGGCAGCCCTTCGTGGCTCTACTCGGCCAGACAGCGGTGCCAGCGGCCCGCAGCGGGGAGCAGGGACCCATCCGAGCCGCGGACCTGCCGCCACTTGCCCGCGGGCCTGGCCGCTCCTCCCCGGGCCGCCGCCACCTGCGGCCCAGGACCCGCCCGCGGCCGCGGGGCCAAAGGCGAGGCGAGCCCGCGGCGCTGCCCCGGGACGGGCGGGGTGCGGCGCTCAGGTGTTTTCCACCTCGGCAAGACATTGACCGCGGCCGAGGCACAGAGCCACGCGGGGGTGAAGAGAAGGAGGGGACCAGGTTCTGTGAAAGGGAGATTTCACCGCTACAACTTTCCGCCTCGACTTTTCTTTCCCCCTTTGCCTACCCTAAGGGGCTTAAGGTAGCGACGAGCCATCTCCAGTTTATTTTCTCTAGCGAGCGTTGGAGGTGGCGGAGTAATTGCAGCATGTAGCTATAGTCAGGATCCTTGCGGTGGGATAAGGGTGAAAGGCTTTAGCTGAAGCTGCTTGCATCTGTGAACAGTAGAGTCCTTGGATCTTCAAATGGGGTGTTTCAAGCTTAGTTTCTATGCAAGAGGTGAGAAAGGAAGTCTGGACGAACTGAATGGAAGAATTGACCCAAATAACTTCAGGTGGTTAGTTCCCCACTTTGGCATCTTATCTATTTCGATAAATTTCTCTCAAACTTGTGAGTTTTGGGGTTTTTTTTCCCTAAAGAATCCATCTCGTGTGAAGTCAGTGAGTCTGAGGACAGCAGTTTTGGATAGAAAATGCAGGTATTGCCTGATAATGAATGAACACCACACTGCACTGCCTTGCAGTCCAAGGTAAAAGCATTAGAGTGAAAAATGCTGAGGAGTTGTTTGTTTCTTTGGGCACCGATAAGGAAGGAAGAAATGAAAATGGAAAACTGGTGCACACTGACTCAGTCTTAAAATGAAAAATCATTTCAACACTACTTCCAGAGCAGTCACTGAGGGTCAAAAAAAGGAATTCAATTACAGGTTTTATTTCTGCCAAGTAGCATTATTTTTAAAATATTCACGCTGTACTGGCAAAAGTGATTTCATGAAATATTTCTATGTGCAGGAAAGACATACCCTCATGTAAAGCAAATCTGAGAAGTACATTGTTCACTTGCTCGGTTGCACTGCAGCTCTGACAACAAAGACGTTTTCTGCTTTGTGTACTCTATATAATTGCTTGGGTGTAGGCTGCATTCAAGATAAATAATGTTTGTTCTTCTCCCACCTCAGGAAATAAAAGCACTAAAAATATAACCACAAGATAGGAAACTTAAAATTAGGTTTAGTTTTGCATCTGCTGAAATAAATTATTAAACTTCTCCATGGATTTTAATAAAAATCAAATGTGGGACAGCCTAGAGAAAAATTGAATTACAGTGTATTAGACAGTCAGGTAAAAAAAATCCATTGGAAGGGAACATCCATGCCTTCATACATAATGTTTTAATTACAAGCAAACTTTGTTTTTTCAAAGTTTATTAATAAAAAATCTGATCCTTGTCATGAAATAAGGTTGTGGTTTCATATATTCAATCCAAGTGAAGTCACATGAAAGTTTTATCCATCTTATCAAGCTCTTTTTTTTTCTGTTTGGAAAGTGTCCAAAATGTAAAACTAACTGAAATATCTTTCCATGTCGTCAGATAACTGTGCATGTTAACACCACAAAGCTATGGATGATTCATTCATCTTCATTTCAGTTACTCCCTCTGCTGGGAATTAGTGTGAAAGTTCAGTGGATCAGAGGAAAGATCATTAAGAGTGCAATATACATTTAAAAGCCTCTTTTGCTTCCTTTATTAAAAGATCACATCTCTTTATAGACCCTCCATTCTGTATCAGTAAATCAATTTGCATTTCTTGTTGCAGGGCTATTCATTCCAAAATTATGTGGAAGGAGAAGCTAATGCAAATTAACTAGTTAAATATGAATGTATACTAAGTTCTTAGCCATTCTACTGTATCATTGTAGCTGCCAATATCAAAGATTAAACAAACATAGAAAAGCAACTGAGTAGCAGAACTGCTAAACTATATCTGAACTGCTAAACTATCATGCTAATAACCATATTGCTAATACTCCACTGCCTACACTGACACTGACGGGATTAGCTGGTCTGAGAAGAAATGAAGGGGATAGAACAAAAAATTCAGTTGTAGTACTATCAAAGACTACCCCATACCATGAACATGATTTTTCTGCTCAAAGACTAAAACCACTTGCTTTAACATTGACAGCAGAATCTTAACTCTGATTACATGTTGCTAAAGTTCAAGCTTTATTAGTGACTGAAAAGAAGAAAAAGAAATTACGGAATGATGGCAGTGGTCAACAAGGGGAGACCAACAGATGTCATTGTAATGGAGATACCACTCTGTATCCATACATCCTGCTTCTTCTAGTATGCAGAAAATATAATAAGGGGGAGGATACCAGAAGAATTCTTTCTCCTACAAACCCTGTAAACCAGTTATGCTCAAGGGAAATACTTTCTACTGAGTAGTGGGGACAGTTTCCATCGCCACAAGTAAGCAAACTTAGTGAGAAACAACTCAATAATGAGTGGCTAAAAATTATCATGAATACTTTTACAAATCCTATAGGTTTCTTTCCTATACAAACCACATGATTTTAGGTCATAACAGTGCAGTTGAATTTAAAATAGTCTTATTTTTTATAAAACTACAAATTGCATTTTCAGGTTTACCTATGTAAAAATATTGTGGTAACAGACAATTTAAATATATGTGTAAAAATCAAGTATAGCATTGTTCATGGTTGCAAATAAGTGTCACAAATGCAAACAAATGATAAATAGATTTTTTTTGTGTAGGTCTCTTTCCAATCAAAATATTGTAACTAAGCAACAACAAGAAAATCACAAGTAACCCACATCATGAGGAAATAGAAACTATCGCAAAGTGTGTAACACATTTCAGGCTGGGCATATACAACAGTAATTCCTGGGTATTGAAAAAATTAAGATGTATTAGAGATTAGAGGCTTTACAACCTAAAGTAAAGAACTGTAAAAACTCTGAGCTAATTATTGGCCTTTAATATTCAGTCTGAAGGGTTTTTAGAGCATACTATTGGGAAAGTGCACGCAATTCTCTATCAACAAACACTATTCCAGTCTTCTTGGGCTATTTCTACAGACATTGCCAACAAGCAGGTTTATTGTCAAATAAAACATGTTTGCAAACTTCAGCAAATTCAATTAATTTTTTTCATTTCTTTCTTTCTTTCAGTTTCTGACTTAGATCAGATATAGGAGGATTGCCACTACAGTGATCCTGCTCTCTGAACATACTCACTTGAATGGTTTTTTTTTCCTTAACCATCAAAAATTATGCAGCAATTAATTGCTGTCAGAAGTCACTTGAAGTCTGTATGTCGTCACCGTTGACAAAAGTTCCTTTGGCTCCATCCATGATCTTGCAATCCTCTTGCAATTTTCCTGCAAAAAATTAAAGTTTTCATTTCCAAAACATTTTTAAGGAAAGGCTAACCCTAATAAAAAGGCTATTACTTTACCAGAGTACTCAAGAAAAAGCAGGTTTATTACATCCTGATATTTATAATCTCATATTCCCTTATTCCTCTCTGCATAAGAGAAAATTTTTAAAGTCCAAATTGCTCAAGAATCTTCTGCTTTTACTTTTTAGGTGAGCACCTCTTTATTGACTTTTTTTATTATGTCACATGGAAATGCATCATTATTGCAACTAAAGAATTACATCTTAGGACATGCTTCTCATCTTCTAGATGACAGGGTATTAGTTTTATGGACCAAGATCACATATCTCAAACTGTTTTGTGATCATCTTCCAGGAAAAAAAAATCAATAGACAGTATGATTGCAAAACAACAAATCTCTTTCTCATCTTCTGGGATAATGAAATGATCATCTTCTCTCATCTGGGAGAAGTGTACAATATGCCTTTTAATAACTGCATAATGTGGCAGTGGTTAATATCATTATGTCTGCTCCTAGAGTCTTTATTACTTGCAGCAGCAAGCAGTCCCATTAACACTGGTGATTGCTGATATGAATTCTGTGGCTGTCTGCCAAATAAGGAGTGAAGAACCAGGACCTCCAAATTAAAATCAGTACTGTACTGAAAAATATTGTTACTCTTGTGGAAGATAATACTAAAATTTATGTTGCACATATATATTTATACTTTAAATTTTTTAAAACATTATTCATGAAACTATTTTTAGGGGCTTTTTAAAGCCACTTGTTCCTAAAAAGCAACGCAGTTGCTTTATTTCAGTATTAGGAGCATTCATATGGGTTATATTGTCTTTAATTATTACTCAGACATGTATGTTAATGTTGATCAGTCAGCTTATCACAAAAAAATCCGTATAAAGGAATATACGTACAAGTTTATGCTTAACCCATTATTGTGACCAACATGCCTTTGCTGGCAAAAATAAACCAGAGATCTAATAAATTCTTTTACGAAGACAGCAAAAAAAATGAATCTAGGTGTGGATTCTGAAAGCACTTTGAGGAAACTTCCTAGTCTCTTTAACAGTCAATCCAGATCATTTGACAGATTAGATTTTATTGTATAAAGATGTCATAACACGTTTGATGTGGAAGGCAAGCTTTGGACTCCTATCACTTAAGAAAATCAGACAGAAAAGGTTTTTCCCACCAAGTCTGCAACACAAACTGCAGGGCACATCCTTTTCACTTCACTGGAGCAAGGACTGTGGTACAATAAATACACAGAGAAAGATGGAATAATAAGAAGAAGTTCTGTCCAATTTACTTCTGATATCACATCCTCCATAGAAGGAAAAGGTGACTGTCTGCCTCATCTCTCATCATAGATTGTCTGCTGAAATAGCACCTGGAGAGAAGGAAGGGCATTAATAATGATTCCAACACTATTATCTTATTATACTTCATGTATATTGCCTAGTCCCACATTAACTGTAGAAGAAGCCTCTCCAGTTTCTAGCAGTTGTTTCTACAATACCTTTTTCAATCCCTGGTCTTAAAGTGGTTGAAAAAAGGAGATTTCCCCTCCATGAGGACCATTCTGGAATAGTAGTATAGTAGTACACTACTTAACAGGAACTTATGCCCAGATCATATTTCATCAATTCCCCAAATATCTATTTAAAAAGCCTTAATTCTGTGATTGTGCTGATTATTAAACCCAAATATTTGCATTAATATTCTTGCTTTTCCTCTCAGGCAATATTTTACATTTGTTTTTATTTTGTTCTGGTCTCAATGAATTTTCTAAGTCTTTCTAGAGTTAGCTGAGAGGGAAATCATCATTCATAGATATTTCAGACCTTTCTACTATTCCATCTTAGTCTTGATTGACACTCAAAGTTCTTGACATAAATTTTATCAAAACCTGTAGCATTGTATACATTAAAGCAAATTTAAAAATCAAATCACTTATACAAAGCAGACATTTCCAGATTGAGATCTCTGCTCTGTTTTAGGAGAGCCTTTTCTAACAGGCTATTTCATTCATCTCTGTAACACTACACTACACAAACCTGATAAATTCTTTCCGTTTAAGCTTTTAAAATGTAGCACAGACTGACAACGTTTCAGTTATTATTTTAACTGCATTTTTTTAAAATGAAAACAATCCCAAACCATTTAGCATACACAAGTAACTATGTAGTGTTTAAGGGAATTGAGCAACCTGATCTAGTGGAACGTTAGAACCAGATGATCTTTAATGTCCCTTCCAACCCAAACTATTCTAGGATTCCAGGGTTCTGTAAGTCTGAAACAACCTTAGTTCTTCCCATGTAGCAAAAGATAAAAGTATAACAAGGACTTGGATGAGGAAAAAAGTTATGAATTATATTAGCAATTATATATTAATGATATATCTTGAATTCTCAGAAATGGAAAATAACCAAGCAGAAGAAAAGTTTTCATTGCCATGCAAAAGCTATGTAGGTTTATTTAAGAAAAACTTGGCTTAAAACAATCTGAAAATTTAAACCTGACTCACTTACTTCATTTTTAGTCTTTAAACTCATTGTACCCTAACAATGTGAAAAAGTCACATAATGCCAACCAGGATACCCAAACCAAACAAAAGCAACAAAAGAACAAGAAGTTAAATCCCCCACAAAACCAGGAAAAAAAAAATCAAGCAAGATAGAAATTGAATTCCTAGTTAGCTTGTAGAATATTAGTCTTCATTTGTTATTTAGCCAGAAGTTTACTACTTAGAATGGAATTTTATCACCCTGAAAAGGGAGTAATGCAAATAGAAAAGCACCATAATTGTTAGTATCAGTGTGCTGACTACATGGATTGTTTCCTCTTTTCTTTTTAAGTATCAAAAATAGAAGAAAGTGTTGTGGTAATTCAAAGTAAATGAAACTGTTCCAAATGACACAATGTTTCTTTCAACAAATTTAAGAGCTACACTGTACTCAGATGAAGGAGGAGTAGACACAGTTCTATCAGAGGAATGAAAACTCCCTGTACTTGCTATCAAGAATTGGCCATAGCTAAAAATTAACTGTCTTGCACAGCTGTGCTTTCTTCCTAAGGGCACCAGAACCAGCTCGCTGATCTGAGAAAACTTGTCTCATATTATTGGGACTCATTTTTAATACTTAGAGGAGGCTTTGATAGCAAAGATTAGTCAAGTGCCAAAGGTAATAATCTCAGTGAACCAATTAAACTTGGAAGTACATAATCATCTCAAAAGCAAGTCATGAACTGAGACTGCTTCCCTCCTCAACTGGCAATATTTTTTTAATGCATGCTGCCATCAATCTATCAAAAACATGTGATGCAACAAGCATGCAGCTACAAAATAAGAAACTCAGCTGAGACTGAAACTGCCAGGAGTAACTCCATATTGGGGAAGATCTATTCCACTACTTGTTAAAAAGAAAGCTGGGCTTGCTCCTCCTCAGGATTATGAGTACTTGAAAACTTACAGAATGCATTGACATTTCTTGTAAAAACATGGGCATATATAGAGTAAAAACTACTCTGAAAACTAGAAGAAAGACCAGATAGTTAAGGCCTTTTATGTGAGAAAGATAAAAATATTTACATCTACACTTTGTACAAATCAGTGACAAGTTGAGATTTTCTGTAGCATTATTTCCATTAGTGTTTTAAGAATTTTTAACTACAGCATCCCAGTACAAGTGGTTGCTGTTGACCATATAGTTTGATACAATTCAATAAAACAAAATAAAAGGAGAGTCATTAAAAGATTGTGGTCCTGAATCTTATAACTTTTCTTGCATGAATGTAATTCCATGGAATTCAGTTGATATTTCAACAAGAAGTATCAGAGTTCATGCTTTTATTTTTATTTCCCACCCAGTGTTTGGAACTTAAATGCTGCGGAAACATCTAGCCTTCCAGGGACTAGTCCAGAGACCCATCAGGAGATTGATCATGGGAATGTTGAGGTTGTGATGTTTTTAATGTAGAGCTTAACTGTTGTGAACTTGTACAACTCTGATGTTGAAGCTCCTGAAGTTCCCTAAATAAACGTTATTTTATTGTGAGACTAAACATTTTTTTTTAAATTTTTAAAACTATCTCATAGTCAGTACAAGCCCTTTTTTCCCTAAGATTATCAGCTTCTACATTTTATTATAAAAGGAAATGTAGTTTTCATCATATACTCCTCTGAAAGAGAGATTAGTGAATCTCTTTGTATTATTCCCTTACTGAGATTAGTAATTGTCTCAATATTCCCTGAAAGACAGAAGATAGCCATGGTAACTGCAGGTTTAAAACTAAAAACTCTAAACATCTCCAGGGAAGAAAAGCCTAATTTTAAGGTTATTCAAAAGTAAGAACAGTGTTGCTTGCAGTATTCCAATGCTGTTTGAGTTGGCAAGGCCAGCAGACTGGAGTCTACTGAAGTGCTCTGAAACTGATGGATATTCAAGAGAGGCTGGAATCCCCAATGGGAAAGCTGCATAATGGAAGTCCAGTCATTTTGAGTGCAAGAGATGGGGCCTGGATCTTAGATCAATCCATAACTCCTGGCTGTATGGGAAGGAAGTATGTGGGATTGGATAATGCATTAGAAAGTTTTGAAGGTACATACTCCTCTGGGATCCTGGTTTCAGTCTGTCAGCTGTTTACATAAGGAGAATCTAGTCTGTGTTGGATTGGGAAGCTATGAGCTAGAGTGGCTACAACAATCCCTGGGTTTCAGTGTGGCTCAGCCGTTGCCACACACCTTCAGTGGAGTGGAGCTCTGAAGCAGGTCACTAAAGCTGCTGGGGAATGGTCACATGCAGCACTGGCTCAGGGAGCTGGATCTAGGGACAACAAAAGGACTTGCTCTAGCAACAGCAGCCCAGCAAGCCCAGCAGTCCCTGTGCTTTCTCACCACAGCCAGGGGAGGACAATAATTAAAACTGTTGTTTCCACAGGAGTCCAAACTGCTTCTGCACTCAGAGGGATGGGAGGGATGGGGAGGTGCTTTTCCTGGGTAGTAAAGAAAAAGCCAGACTAATGGAACAAGCCTCCTGGTATCACTGTTTTGGTGCCTGTTCAATGACACCTGACAATGTTGGCACTTCCATCTCCCAATTTCAGTTATTATTTCATTCTGTACTAGGGCAGTAAATCAGTATGTTATAAAAAGGATAGCATATACCCACTTCTTCAATCTAACAACACAACCAAACCAGTAACTACTCACAGCTGCTGCTTCCATTATGTACTAACATGATATTGACTTTAATGATAGTACTTTTTCTATATGGCAAATTTTCTGGTTTTCACTTGCCAGTGCCAGAAAAATAGATGGCCTCTAAGAAGCTGGTTTAATTTCTTTCCATGAAAGCAGAGATGTCCTCTCCAGACCCCTCGTTCTTACTTATGAGAGAGCAGAATATCAACAACTAGTTAAATGAGACACCTCATTCTCAGACCTGTGCTATAATCACATCAACTCTGCTTCTTTTCGCTCACTCTTCTACATATCCAAAATAATACCCCAAAATGTCATATTTTATCCTCAATACATCCATGAAATAGAGAAATATTGTTGTTTCAAAGGTAAGAAAACTATGTAAAACACCAAGACTACACAGATAAATTAATGCATGAAGCAGGACAGGGGCCATTCTCTGATGCTGTGGCCAAATCATGTGAAATAGTTCCTACATATTGTTAAACTCTCTTCTTGGAAGATTTAAAAAAAAAAAAAAAAAAAAAGTCATACTGCCGTTTGGGAACCATTCATAGCACTTCAAGTAGTACCTGGGAAAAAGGGGGTTGGTACAGGTGAAAATCATTCCAGAGGGTGCAGAGAACAAGTAGGCAATAAAGCACTCGTATAAATGACTAGTCACCTGGATTTTCACTATAGATCATGACAGGCATCAGTATAAATGAGTGAAGAGAGATGAGCATCTTCAGGAAAGTGACCCATCTCATCCTAAACCAGGATATTCCAGAGGGTAGTTAATCTCATTGTCTCATTCTGTTGGCTATGCAGGCAACATACACAACTAATTTAGGCAGCATGTGGAACAGCTGAAGAGACTAAATTTAGTGACATGAATAGTCTCTGAACACACAGGAGATGTACAGCAGTGTAAATCCAAACTTTGTTGTTTATCTGACTAATTAGCCTTAGTACTATACTGCATTTCACCCCAATTAGCTGCAGGAAGCACAATACAAAAACATACTTTCCTATCAAAGCACTCAGTCCCCAGCTGTGTTTTAGTGATATCCAGTCCTGACTCTAACTGAGCTGCTCTGTTTCTGAGGTGAGTAAAATCTTGATTCTGCACAGCATTGTGAACTCCATATACAGTAATTAGATAGCAACTGTAATTCTCCAACCATGTAGCCATATGCAATTATTCAAAATTAAAAGGGCAGCTATATCATGCAACTGAGATTGAGAACATATTTACGAGCAAAATGTAACACTATGAAGAAGAGTCTACTATGGTTTAACTGAGAAATCTGAAGTAGGTTTTTGGTATCTTCTGCTATTAATGTAGTCAAGGTACATTGGTCATTTGAAAATGCAGCTAGATATAAAACCACCTCTGTTTAAATACACTTGGAAAGAATGAGAAAAACTGCAATACTGTCCTGATCATTTACTCATAGATTATTTTCTACTCAAGCAAGCTTTCCTTGAGAAACTGAATTTCAGAATGTTTCTCTTGCTTTGCTCTCTGTGACTGAAATTTGGTCTCACAATTGGACATAAGCAAAGATTCCAGTTTTTTATAGATGGTTTTTCATTTCCCAGTTGTTTTCTCAGCAGCCCTGCTTCAGAATGGTTTGACTCACACTTGCTCTTCAAATAAACAAGGGGTTTAAAATTTCAGGTGTATGTCTATCAAGCTTTCTGACATTCTATTAGGGTAATCTTAAAAAAAAGGGATTAAAATAAAAAAAGGAAGTCTAGGATCAATGACAAAATTGGTTTTTACTCCAAGATGGATGATTAGTTTTATGTTTTCCCAGTCAAAATCCTCTGTCAGGTTTATAAACTCATCCAATGTATATATCTTAATATAAATGTACTCAATACAAATGACAAAATGCTATGAAATATATGGATCAATGGATTCTGTAGACAGAATCATTAATGAAGAGGAAGGAAGGAAGAAGTTTCACATTTTGTTGAGACAAGAAGCTATTGATTAACTGTTTGCACGCAGGAAATAACAGAGAAAATGAATAAAATACAAAGAGATTAAATATCTATATATCTTTGAGGAATCAAAAAAAAAAGAATACCCCAAAAAAGTAGTATATTCCACTGCAGAGGGAACAATGAACATACCTGAGACATAGCTACACACACATATTTAAAAAAATAATTCCAGGGACTGAGAATCAGGAATATCAGTATTGAGTCAGCTGCAGAGACAAAGAAAACTGCCTGTTTTAATCTTAGCGTAAGTAAGCTGGATGCTATTTTCCCTACATCTTTTCATGTATGCATTATAGTCTGACTAACTGGGTCTGTTTGGGGTGCTGCAAAACTTTTATCTGTATTTTACTCAAGCCTAGTTTACATTAAGCACAATAATGCTCAGCCAAAAGTCATGGGAAATCCGTGAACTGAGACATCTTAACAAACTCTCCACCTCTTCAGCACATTTCTCAGAAATTTCAGAAGATAACAATTTGTGTGTTCAGAAGAGGAAGATACTGGAAGAACTCAGATCATAGGCCAACAGAAGGAGGGGAAAAAAAAAGCAAGAAAAAAGCATTTGTCATTTAGCAAAACAAAATTCAACTTTTTTTTCTTTTACCAAACTAAATGGAAAGGTTTCTTCATTCTGAAAGATCCCGTTTTCTATGAACTGTCACTCAAAAACCTAGTTCCTTTGCAGATAAGCAGTTTTGATATTCTATATTTGTATTTCAGAACAAAAGAATACTGAAAACTGCAGACAGAAGATATAGGAAAACAAACAGTACTAGAAACATTGAAAGAACAATATTATTCAGAATCAAGTTTAGTTTCTGCTTCTGAATATAAATCTGCTGCAATCTAATAATGCAGATTCTGCACTGGAATACTGTGTAAAGAAAGAGCCTTATCTGAAAATTATACATGGCTAATGAAAGACTACTGGTTGAAAGATACAGAAAAATTAGTGAAAATTTCCCAACTTCTCACTGACTTTTCTCCAACTCTCCAACTGCATTTCTGCAATTTTCTTTCCCAAAACTGTTGCTATTCTCCATATTTCCAGCAATCCCCTTCACAGAGGGATCCAGGGAGGCTTAGCCATATTAGATCTCATAAAAATTTCAGATAAATGTAATTTGCTGGAATTCTTTCCTGTCAAAAGGATCATAGAGGATTTCACAAGGATACAAAAGACATCACACACATTTGGCTGGAATACATAACCAACTGGCAAACTGCAGCTTTACCCACTGTGCTTCCAAAAGGCATAAAGGTTTAAAGAGACTGCTGGAAGCCTATAAAGAACAAGAAATTATCTCAACTGGAGAAGAGGATGGACAGGTCAGTAATAGAATCATAATGAAAATACCTGAATAATCTGACGGTGTATGAACAACTTTTCAAAGTTAATCCAAACTGAATTTTTAAAAATGTGTGTATCACACATTAATTTTGTAGTTTTTGTAAAAATCAAGGTCAACAAAAACTGATTTCTAAGGGAAATTAAGAAAATATTAAAGACATTGATACTTCCTAAAATAGTCAATAATTTTAAAGCCCGTGTCAAATATTGCTAATAAACAACTCCAGCTGTTCTTACCTAGTGATGAGATGTAAAATCTAAGATATGTTTCTTCAAAATAACAGTAATTTTAAACCCTGACTTATGAGTGTTTATAGTGAAGCCCTGCAGAGCAGTGAAGCAGTGTCCTTTTTAAGGAGTTGTACAAGTCATACTCCTTGAGGAGTAAGCCCCTGAGAAACGCCAAATTAAACATTAAAAAAATTGAAAAAGTGATAATTTGTGATCCTAAAGTATATTTGGATCCCTTAAGCATAACATTAACATAAACTTATTTTTCTAATATATTTCACATACCCTTTCTACCGTCTCTGCTGTGGAAATTAAATGCTAATTTAATTGTTCTTTGATTTGCATCTAGTTTAATGCAAAGTTCTGGTGTAGATGTGACATTTGCAAGTACAGAGACTCTCTCCTAATGTATATTTTGAGGCCCTCTGCCCATTTTCACAAGAGTTGCTTAAGGCAGAAATAGGAGACTCACATGCTGCTTCTGTTGTTAAATGCTACAGTAAAGCAATATAAAACTCTACTAAAAAAAAGCCTCCAAAATCCTACAAAATATCTCTATGTAAATGTGGCAAATTTTCAGAGGCAGCAGTAATTTATTCTACAGTAAACTTTAAAGTTATTTCTTTAAATAACTCCTGTATATAAAAACTAGAAGAGTTCTTGCTTCTGGAAGTAAAATTAACTACTGGCATTTTAAATTCTATTCCTAGAATTCTACTCCTTTTGCAGACTTAATAAGGTTGAAAATTCTACCATGGACCACATTTTATATTCAGATGAGATCCTCTTAATTTAGCAAAATTTGGTTTTGTATGTAGATGATCTGTGAATGCTGAGACTCTGCCAGTCATATTTATACTGCTGTCACCTCTAAATTCAGGCATGGCCAAGAGATGAGGAAGTCACATTAAAGTGGAATCCACAAGGCAGCAGCAGCAGCAGGTCTGACTAAAAGCATTAATTATTTCGTACATATCAAATTAACACAACCTAGGTCTTCCCTTTTTGAAAAATGCTGTACTTTGCCCAGTGATATTCCTGATCTGCCACTTTCAACTCCTTAAGTTTCAGTGGGTGGCAGAATGAATGTAGGAGGTTAACAGAGCAAAGTGAGAGGTAAGGCACTGTGATTTGCTTGAAAGATTTACTAGAAATGACATCCAAAGAGATGATTTTATGGGAGCACACTACATTAATTCTAGCTCTGTCTCACAGGAAAAAAAAGCACAAAGAACACAGCACTGCTGAGCACATTAAGATTTTTGAATACAAACTTCTGTGTTTTAGATATGTGCCTTGCATGTAACTGTATGAACTGGAATATGACATTTGGAATTCTGACCCAACATGTTGACACAGTGGACATGAAGAGGCCTGTTTATTCCCATACTTAATAGCAGGCATGTGGGAAGGAATTAGAAGGATGATATGACTGCTGTTTTCATGCTTGTCGGACAAACTAGAACCATGTACCAGTTTTATTGTATCTTAAAGGAATGCCAAAATCTGCCTCTCCACCTTCCTGTGCTGTTTTGTCATTGCTGTGTTCTCATCCACTTTCTGAACAGCAGCAGTTTGGTTCCTCTAGAGTATCTAACATTCTTGAGTAGCCCTTATCAGCTTATGTGATGTTCAGGAAGCAGAAATGATATGCAACAAAACTTGGAGAACCCCAAACCATGTTTACATGCTGATAACGTATTTCCAAAGACAAGGTATGAATTTTTCCTTAAGTTCTTCAGATTTTCAAGTCAGATGAGGTTCTTTGGGACATCTAAAACAGTGGAAAGAAAGCTAAGAAGCTCAAAGCAAGAAGAGCAGGGACAGGAACATGACAGGTGACAAAGTACTTGATAAGATTCAAGTATTTGGAGTTGTGAATGATTTTATGCCTTCAGTGATTCCAAACCATGAGAGCATTTAATTCTTTTGTTTTCCTTGATTTTAAGATTTTTTCCCATGTGTGACTAGTGGAATTATAATCATATTATTATATAAAGTTATATAAGTTATATATGCAGTTCATGGTGGAAAATCTCCCTGAAATAGAAGTGGCATTAAACATAATTTTAAAATATTACCAGACCATTTCAAGGGTGAACTATGGAAAGAATGATTTCAACTCACTTGCTCCATCTGTGTTTCAAGGGACGCTATTTTTCCTTTCCAACTGTGGCTTTCAGACTACGCTGTTGAGAGCCAGTCTAACAGGAAAAGCCTGTTTCTTCTTCATGGCATTTTGCTTCCCAACCTTCTCCTTGTTCACGGGCTTCGTGATAATTCCCTAAGCACTCCCAGTTCTGTCTCCAAATGCATGAAGCTTGTTTATTTAATAATTTACAGTAAGTAAGCTCCAAAAAATAGGGACATTTATAGATCTACAGATATGGCATTGCATATACTCTTTCCACTGAAAATTTTGCCATTTAGTTAAAACTTTGAGAGACTTCTCAAGAACCAGAGTTTGTTCAAGGTGAGTACATTTTAATGATCAATAGACATCTGTTAAGAATGGCTAGGTTAACATTAGACATATAAGGTATAGCAATAAAGTGCAGTAATATTTCTTTTTACTTTAATTCCATTAAGTAATAAAGACAAAAGAGTTCTAAGTCTGTATTATTCCCTGTCTGATTTTTTAAGTTTAATAAACACACACATGTGTGTATATATATATATATATATATATATATATATATAAATATAACCACAATTAAATACTCTACATTAATTTCGTTCTGCAAAAAAAGCCATGAAAACGTGTTCAAACTACTAAAACCAAATGAAGGGAATGCAAATAAGATTTGATTAGGAAGCACATTCTTCTATGGACATACTTAAAAATTTAATTTTATTTAAAACCCAACAGTTTTAATTTGCACATTCACTTTAGGCTTCAGCACATGCTTCAGCCTGACAGTATCTCTCTTTGAATTCTGGACTTTCAACTTCGTATCAACAAGCTCAGTTTGGTACTTTGCTATTTTTTTTATGTACTTATGAAGAAAGTACTTATGAAGAAAGGGTTTTTCTATAAGGTTTAAGTATGCTGCTTGTACCTTAAAAAAAATTAGCTTGTATCAAAGGTCTATGGCTCTATTAACTAGTTTTTAAAGGCTAAGTGAAATGTAAAGTATGTGCTTTTTTATAAAAATTTTTCTTTTGTGAAAAATATGTTTTTTTACTTATAAATAATATTAAATCTTCTCAGAAAGAAGAAAAATGTCTGTAAAGGAATGTAGCAGTTAAAAAGAAAAAGAGAGTTTTTTAGCAGCTAGATTGTCATAAAAAAACTGCCTGTCCCATTTAACAAGATCAATCAGTTCCATCTCTTTTTACATTACAGTTTTTTAAAAGCCTATATTTTAAAAAGTAGAAGACTGATTAAAAAATTAAGTAATTTAATTATTATGGAATTGCTTGCATGTTAATTAATCAAGTGGTTATCTCCCAATCAGGAAAAATAAAGCCACAAGTATTAGGAGAACAGACATAGAACTTCCAAGAATTATTGCTTGAGAAAGTGAACAGAAAAAGGGAAAAGAATTGCAGAAAGACTGTCTTGAATTGCACAGTTCAGAAATTTCTTCTGTGCAAAATTACTAGGAGAATTGAGCTGGATGAACAGCACAGGTCAAACCTACTGCTGCTGGAGCCAACATGAGTTTTTATTGTTGCCCCTAAACTGGGGCAGAACTAGACCAGCACATGGCACTGCTGTAGGTACCAATACAGGATATGTGTGATAACCCAACAGATCCAACCCTATTTACCTTGTGTGACTATCAGAATATTAGAACACACCTTAATTGCCAGTCTTTCCTGAAAAGTAGCAATCTTCTCTCTTCCTTCTTCCACACAGTCTTGCAAAGCTGACTTCTCCATATTAAGTTGTGCAATTGTTTCTTTGAAAGTACAAATCTCCTCTTGTTGTACAAGGCTTTATCTTGAAAAGTTACCTGGATGCAATCAGAAGCATCTCAATTTTTATTAATTCAAGCCATTTGAAATTAAAGTTCTTTTAATACACTTCTAAAGCATAAAAGCACAAGGCAAAAGTTGCCCTTCAAGAAAGCACTGAAGCATGCACCTTTTAAAAATATAGTAATAATCTGTAAATTATATTTATAGAACTGGATTCTTCTTTAGATAAGGGCCTTAAATTACATGGCAAACAAATCTGTTTTTCGAGAGCAAATATTTAGATCATTAAAAATAAATTTCTTCAGAATTACAACAAAAGTTTAAACTGAATTACTATAGACAGAAGCAACATGTAGAATGCAGCATGTAATTATAGATGAAGTAAGAGACTGTTTCCCTGATATTACCGAGGAGGTAATAAACTGGGAGGAGTGGCTGATAGACCAGAGGGTTGTGCTGCCATCCAGAGGGGCCCTCACCAGCTGCAGAAATGGGCTGAGAACAACCTCATGAAGTCCAATAAAGAGAATTTCTGAACGTAGGGAGGAACAACCCCTGGCACTAGTACACACTGGGGGCCACCCTGCAGGAGAGCAGCTTGGCAGGAAAGCTGAGGGTCCTGATGGGCATCATGTTGGACATGAGCCACCAATGTGCCCTTGCTGTAAAGAAGGCAAGCAGCACCTTGCTCTGCATTAGAGAAAGTATCACCACTCTACAGCTGTAGTTTTGGAAATTCCTTGGCATTACAGGAATAATAATCCTTGTATCCATTTCCTTTACTCCTATAATATAACAAAGGTGCAACACCCAGTGCAGGATATATACTGCAATATACTATAAAGCATGCTTTCCTGATTTCACCATCAGTATTTTATGGTGCTGAGAAGTGTTACCACTGCCTTAGTGAATCACAAATATAACTGATATGCTCAGACACTGCACACTGCTACCAGCACATACAGCTCAGCTGACAGCATGTGCTGTCACTGAAACTTACACTTGCCAGAGCTCTGCCACATAATTTTGAAATGCAAAGACCTTTCAATAATGAAAGAAAACAAGAGTTTTGCATTCAAAATGTTAAAACTTTCAGAAGTATATTTATTTGCATTCAATGCCTTTTCATTCAACCAATTAAAAAAAAGATGACTGCAGAATATGAAAATTAGCCTATTGAATTTTATTATAAAAATTGGATCTGTCACTCACCAGTTTTTTCATCTAAATGCATAATTTTCTCTTGGCTAAGTTGCATTTCAAATTTTTTTCTTCACAAGGCTTCACTGAATCTCTGAAAGCCTCAGTTCTGTCTTTTCATTCAATAAAATGGAAAAGCAGAAGCATTAAATATGAGAATTCAGACACTGATTTTTTTTTTTTTCTTTTCGAAAGTTCACTAAAACTGCAAAAGACAGGAAAACCTGAGACTTTTCTATTTTACACTGTTTGGGATATTTTATCTCTATATTTAATCTCAGTATATTAAATTCTAAATAATCATGTAAAGGATTACAGAAAAGTAAGAAGAATTCTTTGCAACAGGTGATTATAAAAAAGTCACAAAAATAATTAAAATAAAAATCATCCCCTGGGACATCCATTAGAATACCTGACCTGTTTCAAGTCATAATCAAGTTATCTGTTCAAATGTAGTAATATTAATGATTCTCACACTGTTCAAGAAACTGAAAAGAACTATCAGATTGGTTTGGGGGTTAATGAAAAAGATCTTTTGGTAGCAGCAACTAGTTTTCAACAATTCAACAATTCAGAGTTCATAAATCTGACCATTTATTATAAGGCAGCACTCAATGACATATGTTTTATTCCCTAAGGGCTTTGATCGAGTCTAGTCCTACTGTGCTTCTGAACATGGCTAGGAACTCCACTTGAGCAGCAGACCATAAAGCCTATGCACAAATTCAGTTTTATTTCCTCTCATGAAAAGGCTCCAAGACTAAGAAACAGATCTTTAAAACCAACGACATGGCATTCACTAGTTTATGCATGTTTCCCGATTTTTATTTAAAAAAAAAAAAAAAATTATTCATATGCTATTTACCAAAATCCATCAATCCCTGTAGTTTCTAACAGAAAGCTCCTAACTCTAAAATAATTGAATTTTATTTTTTCACCGAAGATGGTTTCCACCATATCATCATATCAATAAGACAAGAACATTTACATATAAATAAGCAATGAGGAAAACAATTCTATTCCAAAATGAAGGATGGCTCCTAAGCAGCTTTTGTAAATTCCTTTCTCTTTGAGCCGTATAACAGTTACAAAAACCAGTGAGCATAGGCTGATGTTACTAGCCAAATTAATGCAATTACATACTTTTACTTACCAAAGAGAAGCATATTCAGCTTCCTGTCAACTCAGCTCAGTTTCAGAATCCAGTACTTTTCTTGCCAATCTTTTCATCTCATTTTCCAGAGAATCAATGGTATCTTTCATCAGTGCCACTTTGGACAACTGTTCTAAATGTTCACTATCTAACTGTAAATAAAATCAAACATTAACAGCTGAGGAAAAATAAAGAACTGATTTATAGAATTTATTTCAATTTTTACTCTGTTTTTAGCACAAATCCTTTGCTGAAGAAGTAATGTCCAATCATCTTATTTACTCAAGGCCTGTCTCAGTTTACTGAAGATAGTTGGCAAAGACCTGAAATGTGACTTTCACTTCTTCTGAAGGTAAATCAAACCCATCTTTTAGATCTCTGGGAATATTTTCACTTATTCATGTAAATTTTTGGTTGGTTGGTAATTATGCTCAAGGGCAAAAATGTTTGTCATTGATCAACATTAAAAGTTTTCGGTGCAAAATAACATAAAAGAAAACATTACGAGTGTATGAAGATAGAAATCATGGTTTGGGACACAACATGACCAATAATGGCTTTAAGCCTCTGTTAAGTTACACATCTATGCCAATAACCAGGTAGAGAAATCACTGTAAAAGAGTTGCATAAAGCACTGTGTAACCAAGTTACCACCCTGAGGCCTTCAGGTCTTTAGCTAAAACAAAGAACAGATCCAAAGCCTTCTGCAGTGTCCAGCAAAGCTGGTTCGAAATCCTCAGTTTAAAGAAACCTCTATCTTTTTATTAAAATGCTTACACTTAACATTCAAAGGGCTGTCCTTTCTAAATTATTTGAAACACCTCTTTTAAAGTACAAAAATTCGCACCTCATGCCTCTCCTTCTTTACCAAATTTTTCAATACTAATTTCTGTGTTACTATAATCAAAGGTCAGGCCTCTAAAGAGCAAGTCAGTAAGCCTCTGCTCTGGTAGCTTTTTCAATACTAATGCCATAAATTTCATGTTGATACATCGCCCTTAAAGGGTACCAAAAGAACTGGAGAAATAAGATGATGTACCTAAAACAGGTCTCCCAATAATCACTACACATCATATGTAGGCATGTGATTAAAGTTAATTTACTACTCAGAGCTATTTCAGCCTACAGTGTATTCTTCATATCAGATGCACTCCATTTAATATTATAATCTGTGGTATTATATTTATAAGCTTGGCAGGATTTGAGAAGGCTGAGGCGGAAAAAGAAGACAAACCAGAATTTATAACCACAAGATCTAGAAGAAAGATATACTGCAGAAATCAATGTTAATTTATTTAAAAATCAAGTTCTACCATGACTGTAAGTAAATTTAAGATTTGTATTCATTTTATTAATGTTTTTATTTTCTATTTTAGTCCCATTTGTTAGCAAACAACTGCACACACAAGTAACTTAAGCCATATTAAATACGACTTGCCAGAACAGTGCAATTACATTTAGCTTTGAAGCATCAGGTCTTAGTAACATACAGTCATAAGATAATTCACATCTGAATGGACTCCAGGTCTCTAGTCTAAACCTCTGCTCAAAACAGAGCCAGCTCTGAGGCTGCTCAGGCCTTTGTCCAGTCCAGTCTTGAAAATCTCCAAGGCTGGGGATTGCTTGACTGCCCTCAGGAGAAGCAAGTATTTCCTTGTGTTCAGCCTGAACCCTTCTGGTTTCAATGGATGCCCACTGTTGCTCATTTTTCCAAGCACTGCAGTAAAAAGCCTGTTTATGACTTCTTGGTGTCATACCTACTGGCAGGTAGGATTTATGTCCCTCTTAAGACACTTCTACTCCAGGTGGAACAAGCTTATCCTCACCTGGATATAAGATCACTGTGGGTAACAGTGTCAAGAGCTTAGTACAGTCTTAAAATCACAGAATCACACAGTGGGTTTAGTTGGAAGGGACTTTAAAGACCATCTTGTTCCACACCTCCTGCAATGGGCAGGGACACCTTCCATTACATCAGGTTGCTGAGTGCTCCATCCAGACTGGTCTTGAGCACTTCCAGGGATGGGGCACCCACAACTTCTCTGGGCAGCCTCCTCCAGGGTCTCACCACCCTCACAGTCACAAATTTCTAACTTGAATCTAATGTAAACCTGTTGTCTTCCAGTTTAAAACCATTCCCCCTGGCCCTGTCATTACATATTCTTGTGAAAACTCCCTCCCCAGCTCTCTTGTTGGTCCCCTTAAGGTACTGGAAGGTGCCAAAACACATTCCAAAGGTCTTCCCTTCCTCAGGTGGAAAACCCCAGCTCTCTCAGCCTGTCTTTGTAGGTGAGGTGCTCCAGCCCACTCTGATCATCTTCATGGCCTCCTCTGGACTTACTCCAACAAGGTCCACGTCCTTATTATGTTGGAAACCCAGAGCTGGACAGTTCTCCAGGTGGTGTCTTACCAGAGCAGAGGGGAAAGAATCTTGTTAAATAACATCCACTGCTCTCAACCTGTTGTTTCCTGATAGCAATCAGGTTGGTCCTACAGGATTAACCATAAACATCACCTGTATTGTATTTACAACTCCATAAATAATAACCTCCCCTTACATTGTGAATGGTAGTTTCAAGCTCTTCAATTCTCTGTTCCAAATGAGACTTTTCATTAAATGCAGTTTCTTGGGAAATCTGTATCAAATAACAGCAACAATAAAATCACATATAGAACAAGTCTCAAGTCACCACAGACTTGTAAAGCAATTAATTCTCAGGACCAGAACAGAAATCCTTAGCAATTTTAATTACACTGCTAAGTAGTTTAAATAACCTGTGGGGTGGGATGGGACAGAATCAAACCTTGAAACTGCTCCCGAGGCTATTATGTTCTGTAGGCATCCTTTGGAAATCTGTATCCCTTTCTATCTCCATGTGTCTTAATACAGCTTGAGCTATCACAGTGCTTTTAGGAGTCCTGGGGCATTTTATAACTTCCTGACCAAGCTGGGAAATCTCCTCCTATACTTGTTTTTAAAAACAGTAGAATAACAGAAACATGGAATAGATAATCAATATATTACTGGATCCTCTGGCTGGTAATGTAGAGTGTCCCAGAAACTGTGTAATATCGAATATTAAGTAATAATTTGTGCATGCATTCTTTGATTCAGGAAAGCATTTTTAACTCAGGACAGCACTTACAAACTGACAAATTCAAATCACAGAATTTACATAACTTTTTCCCCTCTATTTTTTAAACAAGTACTTTGCATTCTTTCTTTTTTTTCATACAAAGCCAAAAATACATTTTTTTCTTGCACATTACCTTGTTATTTCAGTTAATCACTCAAATATAAATAAAATTACCTGTTCATAAAGATTGAGAGTTTTGTCTCTCTCAGCTGTTAAAACTTTGAAGTTACCCTGAATTTCTGCCACAATGTTCATTTATTTTCCATGTTGACTCAAGTTCTTCACATTCTCTCAATATTTACAAGACTTCTGGATCAGAAACCACTGCCTAAAGAATATGGTGATACAGTGTTAAAGTAGAGAAACAAAGCTTGAAACACTTTCTTATTGTATCTGGTTTGAAAACTTCTGAAACTGCCACAGTTGCTCAGGTGGGACTGACAATGAACTCAGGGAGCTCAGCTGAACACCTCTACTCTAATGAGGTTCATCACTTCCAGAAACTCATATCCAAAGAGACACTTTTACAGATGAAAACTCAACCAATTGCCACACAATCTCTCAGGCCTGACAAGAACAAAACAAGTCTTAGAGAAGACTGACTTAATCTTGTGAAAATAGCTTCCTTTAATTAAACCTTACCTTCTATCCAAAACCCATCTAATTTATGTATCTATTTGTAAGACTATGTGCCAGTTGTATCATCCAGAATAAATATTATTCTTTGCACTACACTTGTTCCTTGACAGTGTCAAACATTAGCTTCACACATATGATAAACTCCAATCTGAACTCACTCCTGATTTTTAATGCCAGGACTAACATATTAGTCATTATGAAGTTAAAACATCAGAGTATTAAGAGGTTAATTAAGCTTTTCTTTATTCACAAACAAAATCATTTGAGAGAAATTACTTCTTATGTTTCCTTATATATAGGAGTTCTTATTTACAGTACCTCTGACTGCACATATCTTCTTGGAATAGCACAGACAGGGACAAGCAGACTGGTGCCTTTGAAGAAAGTGATGCAAAAAGGGTAAGGACACCATGTGAACCCTGGGACTCCTATTGCCTGCTCATGGTAAGGATATAAAAGGCTTTGAAAGAGCTGCTTTAGGTAGTCCCAAAGTCAAGCTGAGAAACCAGACAAAATGTTCCCTCTTCCCTGTTAGCCACAAGCACAGCTTTGATATTCTGGAAACAGTGCAGGGTGAATAATGGGGGTTTTGCCAAGCAGCCACTCATGGATACAGCTTGCCTTTTCAGACATTAGGGGGGAATAACACCTCTGAAATACAATCTCCACTTAAAACCAGAAAAGAAATTGGAAGATTTTAACTTCCAGAAACAGAGCTAGAGAAACAAGTTTTTTTCTTTTCCCTTTCCCCATCCTATATTTCACATTTTGGCATGGTGGAAGAGGACTCTGCATTACCATGTTTATCTCCATGTGAAAGGGGCATTTCATGTTTTCACAACTTTAACAAAATTATTCTTCGTGAAAATTCATTTTAGGAGTGAAATGATAAATTTTTAATTGGTATTGTTCTGGTATGTCTAAAGTACCCTCTAAGGGACATATGATGAATTATCTTTTATATCTTAATGCTGGTTAATGTTGTGCAGAACAGTTGCATTGCTTTTTTATACCAAAAAAATGCTTTGTTGATCAAAAAAGGGATTAAATTAACATACGGGATTGTTTTCAAAACTGAAAATAATAATTGGTGTATTTTACAGATATGTGATTTATAAAATAGTAGTTGGGACATAAAATATTTTAAATGTCCAATCCAAAAGAGATAAATAAAACATGTTGTGCATTTACAAATTCATACTTTTTGTTTACTGTCATAAGTTCTAATTACCTTGCTTGATTTGTCTTCAACAACAGGAAGGCATTTATTGTTGCATGTGTATTTCATCCTTCAGCTTATCAAAAACAGACCCATGACATTTTTATCTGTCCACCTAGTATTCTACACAATTTACCTTTTTAGCAAATTATGGCTCTAACTATGAAAACAGTGACTAGAAAAACACAGACTGCAACAGCTCTCAGTAGTTTTTTAGGGACATCCTGTGGCAAAATGACACATTGCAAACGTTCAAGAATCAAGTTGCCAAAATGGAGACAAATGGTATCACATTTTTGGTGGGTTTTAGTAACATCAGTTGTCTCACAAGACACATTTCCATACTTCTTGCCAGTGCTAGAATGCATGGGTTCACGTTTGCATTTTGTCAACTGCTTTCAACACTGATTTCCAGCATATTTATGTGAACAAAGTCCACATGCTTTTTACCTTGTGCATTACAGAATAGTTCACCCCAGCGAAAAGTTATTACCAGTCTAATTCAGCAAAAAGTTATATCCATTTCAAATTGCTTATTTTTTAATTTTTTTAATGTGACAGTACAACATTAAAGGAGCTGGCACACACATTACATCAAGCTCCTCTTAGAGTCTGTTTCTCTCCCTAATCACCATCAGCACATACGTTGTGATGGTTTCTTACTTTTTACTTATCCTACTATACCCACACAGTTCTTTAACGGCAGAATGGAAGACCAAGGCATGTAATGTACCTTTTAGAAATACACATTCATGAACAAGAGAAGTACAGCACATATTTGCCCACAGGGATACTATTGTGGGTAAAAAACTTCAGTGGCACTGAACATTGTCCGATGGTACAAGCTTAAGCACAGTAAGCCATAGCACAGACAATAGCTTTTGAAGAACTATGGTTAAGGTCTGTTAGACTTTAAGAATGGCTTAAATGCAAATCTGGAGACAATCTGCTGCTGGCAATACATGTAGTCTTTTATCACTTTCCAGCTTGTCAATGAATTATGCTATTGACATTTAGCTTCTTTATCTTCATGAGCACCATGGACAGTGTATTTCACAAGTCTCTGTGCATTTGTGTTAACTGTGTCTCCTTGTGAACTCATAAAAGCTTGTAGCATCCGGCATATCCTGCAGAGAGGAACTGCACATCTGGGTCTTGCAAGAAAAATCATCCATTTTACGCTTTGTGCACTGGCCTATTGTTGCCCTGTAAACACTGTAGGCAATGCCCATAAGGATTTGAAGTGGAGGTGTGAAGAAGAAGTCAGCCTCTTCTTGGAGGTGGCAAGCAATAGGATGAGAAGCAATAGCCAGAAACTGATGCACAGGAAATTCTACTTGAACATGAGGAAGACCTTTACTGTGGAAGTGACCGAGCATTGGAACACACTGCCCAGAGAGGGCATGGAGTTTCCCTTACTGAGGATATTAAAGAACCGTCTGGACACAATCTTGTCATGTGCTCTGGGATGACCCTGCTTGAGCAAAAGATTGGACCAGATGACCCACTGCGGTCCCTTCCAACCCGACCGCTTCTGTGACTGTGTGACCTGGTCATTCTCGCTCTCCCCAGCTCCCTTCCCCGCCCAGTGCCATGGCTGCGCTGGAACAGGCAGGACCCCGGCACTCCCCGACCACCGAGCCCCACTCGCAGCCCGCCGCCCCCGGCCCTCCCCGGCCGCCGCCCCCGGCCCTCCCCGGCCGCCGCCCCCGGCCCTCCCCGGCCGCCTCCCCCGGCCCTCCCCGGCCGCACGGCAGGCTCAGAGCCCGCCCTCAGCACCTCTCACCCGGGAAGCGGAAGGTGCTCCCGAGGCCGCCGGCTCCAAGGAGCCCACAGGGGCAGGACGGGCGCTGAGACCGCTCCGCTCCCCGCCGTGAGTAGCGCAGAGCGCCTGGCGGGGCTGTGCGGGTGGGGACACGGCGTCGGGGAATGAGGGGACTTCGCGCCAGGAACCCCATGGAAAAGAAGGCAGAAAAGCCTAACGAGACTGGACTACGCAAAGTGAAACCGCATTAGCAAGGCTGCATTGAGTGAGGGGGAAATACACATTCCGTTTCTACCTTTGGTCTTTCAGGCACCAGCAGCTGCTCTGACACCCCCGGATGTTCTGCGAGGCTCCCGCCAGGGTCTGAGCGGCATCACCGGAGGAGCACCGTGCCTTGGAACGCGCGTGCTGCTGTGGGAACAGCTTGACTGTCTCATGCCCGCCGGTGGCATTTCGCTTCTGTCACAGCAGCCGGCTGCGCTCCCGCCGCATTCAGCATTAGCAGAGCAGGCATTTCTTCCACCCGCTGTCCAGTTATTAAAAACATGGTACTCCAGTCATTTAAAAACTGCCTTTGGCTGTCCTGCGTCCTCAGGACTCCAAAAGCTTGCTTCTGGAGCACAGCTGGTGGAGGCCTCATTATGCAGTCTGTTTCTAATGATGTTTACCAAAATTTAGCTGTGGAAGACTGGATCCATGACCACATGGATTTAGAGAAGCAACAGATTCTTTTCCTTTGGAGAAATTCCCCTGCTGTGGTAATAGGGAGACATCAAAATCCCTGGCAGGAATGCAACCTCAGGCTATTGAGGCAAAAAAATATAAAACTAGCCAGGAGAAGAAGTGGAGGAGGGACAGTTTACCATGACTTAGGTAATATCAATTTGACTTTCTTCACAACCAGAAAAAAATATGAACGAATGGGAAACCTGAAGCTTGTTGTGAAGGCACTGAAAGCCTTGCGACCCCACTTAGATGTACATGTCACTGACAGATACGACATCTTGCTCAACAGGCAATACAAAATCTCAGGCACTGCTGCAAAGCTGGGAAGGACAAGTGCTTATCACCACTGTACCTTACTCTGTAATGCAGATAAGTTTGTTTTATCTTCTGTACTAAAAAGTCCTTATAAAGGGCTAAAGAGCAATGCTACTCCTAGCGTGCCTGCCTCAGTGAAAAATCTCTTTGAAGAGGATGCTAGTTTAACTTCTGAGATGCTCCTGGATGCCATTGCTAAAGAATATGCTCTGCAACACCAGATAGATCACCATATCACCTTAATAAATCCGGCTGATGAGACTCTGCTTCCTGGAATTAGTAACAAAACTAAAGAACTACAAACCTGGGAATGGGTGTATGGAAAGACACCAAAGTTCAGCATTAGCGAATGTTTTAACATGGCCTGTAAAGATTCTGTTCTCGATGTTAAAGTAAACATGGATGTAAAGCATGGAAGGATTGAAGTCTGTAACATTGATCTGCCAGAACAGTGGCTGCCACCAGGACTGTACAGTGAACTGGTCAAGAGTCTTACTGGCAGTAAGTTTTGTCCAAATGAAATCAGTACACTAGTGACAAAATTGCTAAGAGTGTGTCCACAGGACGATGAGTTGCACAGCAGGTGGAGTCTACTATGTGAGAATATGATAAGGTTAATGTGACTTGCATTTTGAAAATGTAAGTTTAACTTCTGCTGCTTTTTTATTTAATGTATTGAAAACAAAATTAAAACATTCACTAATAAGAGAAAAATTCAACTGGTAGAAAACAAACTGTTCAATCTTGTGCTTTTATTTAATATTACCATTGAATTTCACACTGCCTGCACCTGATGTTCCCAAACTGTAGGATTGAAGCCACTGCTGACAAGACATAATTACTGCTTGAACCAGGGAAGATGGTGGGGGCATCCCAAACTGGCCCTGTAGAGAAGGTATGAATGGCTGACACAGATGGAATGGGCAGGTGTAAAACTGGTGTGCTGCTGCACTGGATGCCCCAGCCTGCATCCTGCTCCTTGTGGACAGTATCCCAAAGGCCATGACACATGTCACAGCCATGACACATGACACAGAACTGTGTGGAGAAGGATGTTGCCTGGTTTTGGATTGAAAGTCCTTTCTTGCACAGTGCTGGTGCCCCTGTGCCTCTGCTGTACAAGCACTATAGTGAATTTAGCTCACCACTGGGTAGTGAATCACTGTAGGTCCACCCTGGCTTAGAGCTTTTGTCCATGTATGTGCAAGAGGAGGGGAAGATTAGGCAGTTCAGTGTGAGGGTTTATGTGATGAAGGCAGGAAAGGCTAACTGGGAAAAGGCCACATGTGCCTCCTCTGTTCTTGTGCCTGGCACAAAGCTGGGAATCCATGCTCCGTGGGTACTGGTATGAAAGCTAAACATTCAGAAATGCAAATACAGATCTAGGACAAAGAGGTTCCTTATGTTACCACCCAGCAGATCTTCCTGTAAAAGGCAACAGTGAACTGAAAGTAACAGTTTTAATGTTAAATAGTAGCTATATATATAGTAAAATGAAAGAAAGGCTTAATATATATTTAACTGTTGTTGAAGAATAAGTATAATTTTGATTAGGTCAGAAGAGATAACTGAAGGAAGGCTGTGGCCAGGTGGGGTTTGTGCTCTTCTCCCAGGTAACCAGTGACAGGACAAGAGGACACAGCCTCAAGCACCACCAGGGGAAGTTTAGGCTGGGCATTAGGAAATAATTCTTCACAGAGAGTGATGGGGCATTGGAATGGCTGCTCAGGGAGGTGCTGGAGTCACCATCCCTGGAGGTGTTTAAGAAAAGACTGGATGTGGTCTAGTTGACAAGATGATACTAGGTCATAGGTTGGACTCGATCTCAAAGGTCTTCCCCAGCCTAGTTAATTCTATGATTTTCTATGTCTGAAATTGCTGGACTAGGTTCAAAGACACCAAGATTCACATCTGGGAAATTACAGTATTTACAGTGAGCCTTCTCCAGAACATGGCTGGATCTATGAGGCATTACATAGCTTCCTTGAATTTCCTGATGTAGTGAAGAAATCAAACAGATGACTGAAGCTACAAATAATAAAAAATAACCTTTATTCCCATTAAAAATAGGCATATATTATACACAACTGAATAAAATTCACAGGTGACTAGAAACTTCCTATCACAGCAGCAAGGCAGGGAGCTCCTATGGAATCTTTGGGGAAATGGCTAGTGGCACACAGCTCTGTGGTACATATATTATTCATTTTGCTGATGCAACACTGCAAAGCTGAAATATTATTATGAGAAAGGATAAAACAAGGCAAAGACCAGCGCCATTTCTTATTGATTGCTGTAGAATAAATTTGTTGTTAGAAGCAAGAGGAAAAGAACAGCAGCATTAGATGACAGAAAATGAAATAATAAAGCA
The DNA here is from genome assembly GCA_013398615.1 of Brachypodius melanocephalos. Classification (NCBI taxonomy): domain Eukaryota; kingdom Metazoa; phylum Chordata; class Aves; order Passeriformes; family Pycnonotidae; genus Brachypodius; species Brachypodius melanocephalos. Next base: position 53,573,697 of record VZSR01003803.1, read on the forward strand.
CATTAAGAAAAAAAAGATAATAGAATACAGTAATCATCAGGAAGAAGTTCTAGCAATAAACACGCTACTATAATATAGGGGCCTACTGTATTACAAGGCAGAAGGTGTAAGGCACGTGTCAGTCCTGAGGCTGAAAAGATTTTGATGGGACCTAAAAAGGAGGCCACTGCCTTTTTTTATGTCAGTGTATGACTTAGGCAGATTCTTGCTAACAAAGAACTCTTGTATAAGAAAAAAACCCCAAAACACAGTACCTCTGGTAATACCTTCTGGTTTCCAAAGGCTGAAGGAATGACAAGTGAAGACTTTGTTTTTATTCTAAATAGCATATTGCTTAGAATCACAGAATATTTTGAGTTGCAAGGGACCCAGAAGGATTAAGTCCAGCTCTTATGTGAATGGCCCTTACAGGGATAAAACACATGACCTTGGCATTATTCCATGCTCAAACCACGCATGAAAAGCGAGTCACTGGACTTTAAAGTCAGAGAGTAAGACTGGGAGAGGATCCTTTCCACACTTAATGCAAAGGATGGATATCAGGTATATGGGCATGTGTCATGGAATAAAAGAACAGGTAGGAGTGATAGGGAAGAGAATACAGCTGTTTGCAGCCTTCCCAGTCCAAAATCCATTATGCAGAGCCACATAAGACAACCCTAAACTGACTGTGTACTGTACCCTGTTTGTAGGCAAAGGGCTTGGAAAATGGAATGTGAAATTTGGAATTACTAGTAAAGTCTGGGAAATAAAGCACTACAGGACTGACAAAACCCCAACAAAATAGTAGTCATGACTAGAATACAGGAATTAAAGGAAATAAATAAGACTGCTTATAAAAGAGGACATGTGGCAGCCCAGCTTCCAATGATTATAAGGTAGTCAGTTAAAGATATAAAATCCAAATCAGGCTTAAGTAAAATCAACAGTAAAAGTAGAAATGGCTGTAAAGAGGCTTTTGAAAGACACTATTGAGGGTCTGTTATGAAATCAAGATAAAATTTTGATAAATCAAAATTTAGACATGGACTGTATTCATTAAGATTACAGAAGAAGTACAATAAAGGAATCATGCAGTTTTGTTCTCTCAGACTGGAAAGTCTCAAATATTCTTAACATATAGATTATAAAAGCTGTGCTGCACTAAGTACTTAGAAGAGCTGCTTCTGTGGGCAAACAGCTGGACTCAAGCAACATCTTTCAGTCTTACATTTTTATGCTTATGAAAACACTTATTAAAAACAGTAATTTCTGATCACATTTTCTTTGTGTGTTTAGTGTGAAAGACATCCACTGTTGTTTCATGACAAGGTCTCAAGTCAAAGTCACAGTATCCAATGCCAAAACGACCCTGCACAAATGAACAGAATTGACGTGTTGAGCATATACTGTAGAAGAGCTCATTTTAAGTTAATTAAAGAAGTCAAACCATCCTTACCTGTGGTTTCTTAAAATAATCAAGACCCCTTCCAATCTTAATCATCCATCCATTGTTGAATCTGTTTAAAAATGCACAAATTTGAATACTATGAGTATGTTGAATAAAAAGGTTACATCCACATGATGCACAAGCTCCTTGTTTCAATCACAATTATTTCCCATAATGACTGTCACCAATACCTGTGGAAGACACCATTCTGTAAAGAGACAACTAATATTATATTCACAATTAGAAACTATGAAACTACGGAGGGCTACTGCCTTTTACTTTGTTAACCAAGCTGTAGTTATCTCAAAAGTTAGGGTTAAATAGTTTGACTTCAAATAACTGGCATTTGGTCATTTTGTTATATCACCCACCTGATTTCTCGATCATGTATTGAAGATGAAAAGTCAATATTCAGTGTTACTCCATAATTACTCAATGACTGTTTTATTTCTTCCAAGGCAGTCATCTGTTGACTCCTCCCACTACCCTATCAAAAGTAAAAATAATGTAAATTAAATAATGTAAATTAAAAAAATAAAAATGATAGGGTTTTGTTTTCTTTTTTTTTAACTATATATTCTACTTCTGGTCACCACTTCTTAAACTCATGCACAAAACCTTTTCAGTATCAAAGTAAACCAAAAGAAAGTAACTTGGAGGAAGGCAGATTTACAGTTCCAAAGATAGGATAAAAAGCAGACAGACTACAGGTATATTTGCTGAGGGATGTGCAGGAGAAGCTCACTCTCAGCCCTTTGAAACTAGATACATACTATCTGAGCCAAAATAAGTGCAGTAATAGTTTAAATAAGTGCAGTGGTAGTTTGAGAGATTTCAGCTGATGAAAGCCTCTAAAATGCAAATACAGCTGTCAGAAGAGCAAAAAGACCCTTGTCTCAACAGATGCTTTGGTTTTTATGACATTTTCCACAAAAAAACTATCACAGATATTTCAATATAGGATTCTGCTTACCCAGAATTTGTTAACCAAAAAACTCTGAACTCACAAAATTACTTATGTTCAACTATCACATTTTTATTTTTCTCTTAATCTGTGTTTTCTCTTGAAAGCACCATAGCCTGAGTATATCAAGTCCTGGTAAGTTGGAACAAGTCTGTATCTTTATATTTTGTTTTGCATGTGGCACATCTGAGTACAGGGAAATAGAACCCAAAATCTAGACACTTACCTCATCACAGGAAGTGAGGAGGTGGATTGTTTTCACCTTGCACGGCCCCTTAACTAGCATCTCGCAGAATCGTAGAAAGTTATACAACTGAAAAAGTTTTATTTAATTTAGTAGCTTGGAATTTCTCTAGTGGCTACATCTGTATCAGTTAAACTAAATATCTACTTGCCTGATGAACCTGCCGAATGTACGGGTCTTCCACCCAAACTTCAGAAACAATCTCAGTGAGGTACTCGTGGAAAAGCTTTTCATAGCCAAAACCTGTTGCATTTTCTTCTATCCTGATTTGCTTATGGTACTTGCCATCTGAAAGGAAGTAAGTCTCTTTTTAACCAAAGGTCAGGACATAATTTCTGTGTTAAACGACCTCGCCCATGAAACATTCAAGTAACAACAAACAATTAAAAGCAAAGGGGTACATCGGGTACATCACAGCTCATGGAATCACAGAACGGGTCAGGTTGGAAGGGACCATGGTGAGACATCTGGTCCAGCTTTCCTGCTCAAGCAAGGTCATCCCAGAGCCCATGGACAGGATTGTGTCCAGACAGTTTTTGAGAATCTCCAGAGAAGGAGACTCCACACCCTCTCGGGGCAACCTGTTCCAGTGCTCGGTCACCCGCATAGCAAAGAAATTCTTCCTCACATTCAGGTCTAACTTCCTGGGCATCAGTTTCTGCCCCTTGCCTCGTTTCCTGGTGATTGGCATCACCGGGACGGGCCTGACTGCCTTCTCTTGGTACCCGCCATTTAGGTATTTATACCTTGTTTCTCTTTCTCAATGTGTTTTTTAATGTCCTCGGCTCTGGTCATGTACTCGGATATCTTCTGCCGGTAGCGGTGCTTTTTCGCCTCATCTGTCGTGGCTGTCAATCACAAAAAGTCACGTTAAACACAGGGGCCGGCCCTCCCGAGTCCTGCCTGGCCCGGCTCTCTCAGGAGGAGATCGCCAGCTCCCCCTCCCTCCCCGTGGGACGCCGGCGTCCAACACTGCTCGTGTGTCCCCAGGGCCACCCCGAGTCCCGACGGTGGGGCCCAGCCCGGTACCTTTCACCACCTGCAGCAGGAGGTCGATGCCCTCCTGGTAACACACTAGCGACTCCTGGAACCGGCACGCCACATCCAGCTGCACCGCCCGCTTCACCGTCTCCGCCCCGGCCCGCTCCAGCGCGGCATAGCCGTCGCTCCCCGCCCGGGACATGGAGCGGGAAGGGGACGCGGACCGGGATGGCGACGGGAGCGGGACGGGGAACGGGGACTGGGCGGAGGAACGGGCGGGAGGTGTTGCACCGTTGTTCTTCCGCCCGCTCGGAACTGAAGTGCCGCGGCATCGGTGTCCAGACGGGACGAAGGGTGCACACCGAGATGGCGGCCCCGGCGGGTAGGGCGGGACAGGGGCTTGCAGGCGCCGGGAAGGTGAGGATCTGGGGTGGGGATCGGGTGTATGGGGAATCCGGGGGCAGGGAGAACCCAAGTGGGGATCCATGGAGAGATCTGGGCTGGGGATGAGGCTTGCGGCCTCCGGGAAAGTAGGGATTCAGGTGGGGTTCCGGGAAAAGGATCCAAGCGGGGTTGATGCAGTTGGGCATCCTGTTCGGGGCTCCTCTGCCGCTGGGGAGGTGGGGATCCAGGTGGGGCTGGGATTCGTAGCGGTTTCATCTCTTCACAAGTATTTAAAGCTATAAGGAAAGTGCGGACGAGTTATGCCCTGCTCTCTTTGCAGGTGCTGGGCAGGAGGATGGAGGGGATGGCGTCACCGGTGTGGCTTCGTTGTCTCTTTACCAGGTCGAGAATCCCAGACTCGGTATGTGCTTGACTTGCACTTTACATTTTTACATTTATAGTATTAGTTTAATTTCGTAAAATACCATCTGGTGTCAGTTGACTCCTTTCCCTAAAAGCATTCCTAAAGCCTGTGGAAAAACTTGCCATCCAGAGGCTGAACACAGGCTCCCTGATAAAATGCACGTGAATTAGATGTTTTGCTGGTTCAGGGTGTTGTCCGTGTATTTCTGTGCCATTGTGTTACTAGAGTTACTACATTTATCAGCAAATCATCATAGAAATATGGTTGACTTCATGTTATAAAAGCTAAATTTGAGGTCACTTTGTTGGTGCTTTGACTGCCTGAAAACAAAAATGTTTAAGAATTTTTACCAAGGCTGAAGTACATTTTAGACAGTAGTTAGCTGCAGTACTGATGACCAGATATTTAGGGAAGAAATCTCTGTTTTTGTGAACTTTTTATTCTAGGTATTTCAGCCACAGCCTGGAGATCATGAAAAGTATGGAGGTAACCCTGAGGAGCCCCACAAAATCCACGTTATCACTAGAATAAAAAGTGTCATTGGTCGCCCATATTGGGAAAAGAAGATAATACGTGATCTGGGACTGGAAAAAGTATGATTGTTGTTTTTTGTACTTGTGTATGTCAGAAATGTAGCTCTAAGGTGGTGGGTTTTATAAGGACCTCCGTTTTGCAGTCACAAACCAGAATTACATTTATAGCAGCCATAAAGCAATCTGAGAAGGTGATGATGTGTTTAAGAGCTGAGGGGAATGTTTGTGGCAAATTTGCTTTTAGTAGGAATTCAGAATATCTCTGTGTGATATTGTGCTGCATTTCCTGAGGAGAACTTTACCCTGAGAATTCTTCTAAAAGAATAGAAGTAGGTTTGTAAATACTTCGAATTCAGGTCTCTGTGGGTCATATTATTCAGAAATTTTAGGAAGGTAAATAAAACTCACTTATCGATGAAAAGGCTTTCAAATTCAAGACTAAAATTTGTGTCAAAGATGTGTTTATCTGAGTTTTTCAGGCCAACTGCACATTATGCAAAGATTTGTCTAGTCAGTGTTATATTACAGAAAAAAAAAGTGTGCTTGATCAATTTAAGATACAACTGAAGAAAGCAATTTTGCCCCTAAACTCTTGTATTTACATTTATAGTATTTTTAACAGTTGGAAGAAAAATACCTTTATAGTGAAATAGGAATAAAGACGACATTGTCTTTTTACTGGAATCAAGTTTTGATTGTGTATTTTTATGTATGTTCTTGATGCATGGCACTTCTCTAAATCTTACATTTGCAAATGTGGTTTATTTTTTTACTGATAGTGTGCAAAGTTCAGTGAACAAAGATCTGGGATTTGGCAACACCTTTGTAAAAGTTGTTTTATCCCTTATGTAGGCACATCAGCCGAGACTGCACAAAAATATCCCTTCTGTGAATTCCAGACTGAAAGTTGTTAAACACCTGATAAGGTTTGTTAGCTGTTTGTTTATTTATATTTGGAACATATAATGTAATTCCTTTCTAGTCACAGGATTTTACTAAGCAAACTCTTTTGCCTGTAGAATACAGCCACTGAAACTACCCCATGGGCTGCCAACAGAAGAGGAAGTGTCCAGCACCTTTCTGACAACCAAGGGAGAGCTTGTCATTAAAAAGCGACTAAAACCTGTGGAGCAGAAGGAAATTAAGTCATAAGGTGTGCTGGTTGGATTTAGATTTTATAAAATAAATACTTTAAATCCCCAGTTAAGAGTTTGTGTATAAAATGTAAAAATACTTATTCTGGTAGGAATGGCAAAGGTGATACTGATGCTTAAAGATGGATTGCAGTTGTACAGATATGAAATTCAGTGTTCTTAATAGTTACCTGAAATATTAAATGAATTATAGGCTCTCTGTGTTTTAATTTTGTGGTAAGATTGCTGCAGTTTTTGGCTAACTGTAAGAGAACTTTATAAATAAAAGTCAAATAAGCAGAGAAGTGAGTAGAATAGATCTAGCTAATTATGGTGAGGACGGCTAGCAGTAAAAATTTACAGCAATACTGCAGGACTTTTACTGCACAGGGGAGGAAATTGAAATTGAAAATCCTTCTGTTTAGTAGTCATGTGAGAATTGACTGGCTGTTCACAGAGAGTGATTCAGCATGGTTATCCAGATCTCCTGCTTGTTCCCTAGCAAACTGTCTGTCATCTGGCTTCTTCTGTAGCTTGCAAAGCATGTGAACTCTCCATTTGGGGCTAACAGGAGTTATTCACCTCTTGGTTGGTTGTCTAATTTCAGGAAACCTGCTGCCTTCGTATGTATCTCCTGATCCTAAGTGTTCATTAGTAATACCCTAAGAGCTGCAGTCTATGTGAAAGTTAATGCTTTTCTTTTTCTAAAATCGCAGATGTTAGAAATGTAGAGACCCTGAAGTGAACCTCTGATGTGAGTTAGAATTATGGGCTGAAAGCTTATAAAATACTACTGTGTGTGTAGTTTTATTTACACTTTTAAGAACTGTGGCCAAAGTTAGCAAGCTGCTGGTGTATCAAATGATAAAGTAGTTTGCATTCCAGCCCGGATAAATTCTGTCATTTAACAGGCTGTGAGCCTCTCCCACATTAAACACACTGAAGAGGAATTAGTATTAATGACTGCATGTTGTGAGAACATCAGAGGGATGCAGTTGCTGAAAATTAGTGTTTATCCTTTCTGCCTGCTCGCAGAGAAGGGTAAACACCTGTAGGAGTTCAAAGGAAGAGATATCAGTACAGGGACATAAAAGCTGGAGACACTGTAAAGAGAGAAAAAGATAGGCTGTGGTAGTGGTGGCATTGAGGAGTGTAATGGCCCCTATGGCCAGGCTGAAGGCAGAAATGAGAATTTAAGCTGAAATAAAATAGCATGGGGGAAGTGATAAATTAATCACTTTTTAGATAAATTGATCATTTTTCAGATAAATTAATGTTGCTTTTCTCACCTCTCTCCTTTCTTCCAGCATCTGCACAGCATCTTGTGCTGCAGTGTGTTGTAACTGCAGTCTCTGTGAGGTGTTGTACCTCCCTGTGGAGGTACAAGCTGGAATTTGAGCCCTTTTGAAGGATGTGTAGTGCATCCAAAGCACAGGGCATTCTTTAAAGAGATGGTGTGTTGTTATTTTACACCCCAACGACACAGACTCTGAGATTCAGAAGGCTGAAAATTACTTCTTTATTTTTGGGATGTGTCTCCCTTTTTATACTATTTTACACAGATCAATTTGATTGGTGAAACAAAGGCAAACCTCTTCAATCACATTGGTCAAACTAGAGGGACATGAAGAAGAAGTCCCTCTTTGGAAAAAGGAATGAACAACATGGTACAGTTATAAAAACATGTATCTTGTTTACAGAAAATTCCTTGGGAAAGGAATTTCAGAAACCAAAACACCTCAGGCAAAGAACTAAAACTACAGTGGTGCAAGTACTAGGATACAAAAAAAATTTGGCAAATGGATCTTGCTGCTGGTGGATAGCAAATAATAAGCCTTTGTGCCTGGATCGGTGTCCCAGAGCACCAGAGCCAGGCTGGTTCAGACTTGCCAGGCACGTTCGGGATGCGTGTCCGTGGCACTGCAGCCTAGGGAGCTTCCAGCAGAGGGCTCTGGCAGCTCCATCCCACACGCTCTGCCTATGGATATGCGTGTGGATCTCTGATGCTGCAGCCTACAAAAGTGCAGCAGGGTGTCCCGGAGGGACTGTGTTAATGGGAGGGCTTGGTGGCGTTCACAGCTTAGAAAGTGTCTGACAAACTGTCGAAGCTAAAGCTGAGCTGATAGCAGGCTCCCACATAGAGAGAAGGGAAAATGCATAGTACCTGTTATTTCTGAGTAAGATTCAGCTACAAGAGATGTTTACAGAGATGTTTAATTGACAGGCTGACAGTTCCAATGAAAAAGAAAATTGTATTTTTTCAAACTTTTTAATAGATGTGTATGCTTGGGTGTTTCTGAAATGCTATTTCCCCCATGGGCCCTCACTCTCGTACAGTTAGTCTGCTATCCCAAACCTTCTCTGTATGAGCATACGTTCTCTAAAGATTTGCTGTCCACCCTAAAACTTGAACCAGGAGGATGCACAAACACTGTGTGTGTCCATACCCTTTCAGTAATGGAGCTTTATAATGCTCCATGTAGATCTTTAAGAAGCACAGATAAGTGACATTGCCTTTTTGTGTAGGGAACAAATGACTAACTTAAGATGATTGCAAAATTCAGGTTGGAAGGTACCTTTTTGGTCTCTAGTCCAACCTCCTGCTCAACACACTGAGGTCAGATGAGGTTGCTCTGTGCTTTGTCCAGTTGGGTCTTGAAAGCCTCTGACAAGGACAGCTCAGCCTCTCTCAACAGCCAGCACTGCTGTTCTGTACAGCTGTTAGACACGTGTAGCAACAGATAAAATGTAAGGTGGATAAAATCTTGTTAAGTATTGTTACAACTTCCTTGCAGCGTTAATCTGCTGCTTGGGAAACTACATACACAAATGAAAACTCAATATTCTCATGAAGTAAGATGAGAAAAGGCAAGAGGTAAGTTACATTTTGGACTATTAGCCATGTTATCTTTTAAGTTATTTTTTTAGCCTTAGCTGGAAAAAAAAGCATTGCGAGTTTGTATTTGTTTCTGGCTTCATTGTCCTCTGCCGTTCTTACTGTTTCTGGGGGGGATAAATCTAGAATGTTTTTAATTAGAAGCAAAGTATGCAACCGGGGCCTCAAATCTAATCATTACTCAGAGCTCTCAATATCCATTTGTCTTACAAAACCTGACTCTTGCATCCACATCATTGACAAAGTTGTGTGTTTTGCCAATATCCATTTTGTCATAGGTCTGGACAGTGTTAACTCCTACATTATAGGCTGAGATCCCACCTGGAATGAGGATGAAAGAAACACATAAACAAAGGTGCTACTTCATCAGTAAATAATACCTCAGAGTTGCCAGTATACGGAACCAGGATAGGTTGCTTTTTGGGTGGATATAGAACCACAAAACAAATGGAATGGAAAGAGGAAGGGGAGAGCCCATCTTTGGTCCTTGCAACTGAAAAATGTCATGGTATTTGCCATGTTTCAAAAAAAAAAAACCTGCTAGAAGGCTAACCTTATTACTCTATTCTGTGAGTTCTGTAAATTCCTTTTAGTGCGTACTAAGGAATATTCCACATGAACATAGGGACTAGGATGTATTTAGCTTCCTGCAGTGCTTACAGCATTATCGAGCTAGACTTTATACATGTGAAGGGTTTCAAAGCTGACAAAACTCAACCTCTGAGGTCATTCCTTTGTCCAAGCTGAGGATTTTTTCTGGATTTATCATCCTGTATAAAATCTCTGCATCTTGTGCTAAGTCCTCTTCAGTGTCCCATGATGCACCAGTCTTACAGTACCAGCCAGCCTGAAAGACAGCAACATCACCACACCAGAGCTATTATCCACTATTTATCCAGAGCTCTTTGTTGCTTACAGGCTGCTTGTGTTCATTTTGGTCCTTAATCTCAGGATTTGCCTCTTTTGTGACTGTATGGAGAGGACAGAAGCACTTCTCATGGTGCAGGCAAAGCCCGCAGATGTGTGAAATGCAGACATGGGCACTGAAAAGAAATGCCGGCCCTACTTCCTTGTCTCTCAGAGCCTTAAAAAACAGCACAGCTGCTGTTGTAAAGTGACAGTATGCAGAAAGCAGGATTACTACTGCTTCACAGTGTTTCCAGGTACAAGGTCCTCTCCTCCCCAGCTGCATGAAGGGTGGGAAAATCCATTTCCTATAGGGATGTCCCCTTAATCCATGAAGTAGTAAAGCACAAGTCTGAGAGGGCTGGAGCTATTACAAAAGCTAATCCCATGCATGCAGCAAATGTTCAGGGATTTTAACAGATAAGGATACAACTTGGCAAACAAGTTAGGCACAAATGTAGGCATGAATAATGAAGCAAGATCCCCCACTAGCTAGGCCCCTGTGGTGCATAAAGTGTAATTAACCTGATGGTATATAGCTGCAGCCTACAGTGTGATCAGTTTAAAAAGGTGCTTTTTGAAACAAGACTTATTATCTAAATGTGAAATGGGAACAGTTAATCTCTTCAATCCCAAGGGAGTTCTGGGAAGTAATCATCAGTTTCACAGTGTAAAAGCAGTCTGCTCATGCACTGATACTCACCCAGGTGCTTCCCTGGTGCTAGGAGCTGACAGCTTGGTCAGGATTGGCTTTAGCCCGGTCAGTATTTGCCTTAGCCTGGCCAAAGAGTTGGTGAAAAGGTTTAGGGGGTTGCCTTTCAACAGGGCCCCTGCCACTCTTCTGACTCTGCTTCAAAGGAAGGATGAGATTTGTGGTTTTAAGAAGGTTGACCATACCTGCATTAGGCCAAATGCATTCATGTGGTCACCCAGGCCATCCTTCAGCATTGTCCCAGCATGTGACTCTTGTAATACCAGCAATCAATCACAGCTGGAGCAAGACCCTCACCGTTGCCAGCTTTTGCCATCTTGGCATGGTATTTCTCCATGTTCTTCTGCTGTCTTCTCTGAGGCAGGAACTCCTACAATATGACATGCATGACTTTGCCTTTCATTTTTAGCATCCAAACCCAGTTTTTCTAAAGGTCATTATGGCTGAGCTGACATTTTGAATCCTTCTGAATCTATTTAGAGTGAAACAAAGATAGAATTGACTAATTTTACTGAAGGGTGCCTTAGAAATCAATACATAGATGATAGGAAAGACTTTTCTTCAGATTCAGAGGGCAGTTCTCTAGCATGCAGATTGAGAGTGAGCCTTGTTTTAAATCTAAGCCTTTGGGTGGATTAGTCCCAGATTTAGTGCCTTTTGATGTAGAACTATAGTGGAGAAATCTTCAAAAGTTCAGGTTTTGAGGGAAACTCTCAACTGAGAGAGAAAAGTAGGTTCAGGGGTTGGATGCACCCAGCAGACTTCAATTCTTTCTGTGGTGGTCTTATATGTCATCTCAAAGGCAACTCTATTCCCAATATAAACTTATGTGCCCAAGTAGGATCTTTGTTGATTGTGAAAAAATCTGCTTTCTTGGTAATAACTGACAATCAGAGACCAGGATCCATAATAGGGATGAGCTTGTGCATGGGTGTTAAGGGGAGGATGAACAACTGAATTAGTGCCTACCTACACAGCTCAGACCATCTGGTTTCACAGTTGCCTCCAAAGCTCCAGTTGTGTCAACATTCAGGATATTCCCATAATGCTCTGAGCAGCGTTAGAGCACATGCTGGTTTCAGCTGAAACCAGCACAGAGCAGTATTTACAACCAGATGTCAGGCCAGAGCAATGTGTGACTCATTCTGTTAAAATGCTTTCAGATCCATGACTGAAACCCAGGGCATCCTTTTAATCCTAGTGCAGGTGTTTGTGCTAGCACATGCAGTCATGGTATGTATAGCCTGCTCTGGAAGGGATTACCTCTTGCTAGCTCACGTGTACCTTGTGAGCTGAACTGGTGCTTTGTGCCCAGTTTATCTCCCCTAATGACATAAAAATTAGCTGTCTTAGTCTAAGCTTGTGGCTTGGGCTGCCTGCATGGCCAGTGGAGGAAGGCATCTCAAAAAGGCAGGTTTCCTATTCCAATTTTTTTTTAAAAAAAGTAAAAAAATATGAGAGTCAATTGAAATCCTACACTATTTACTGTCTCCAGCTTGCTTTTCTATAGCTGCAAGAAAATCAAAGAGAAACATCCTTTAATTACACCCATTACAATTTATCTGACTTGCAGATTCTTTGACTTGCAATCTATTTGCATTTATCTGTTGTCTTAACACACCATTGCAGGAGGGAAAACACATAAACATCAATTGAGAGGAACCTAATGGAAAACAGATTTTGGTACAGTGAATCATTTACAAAAATATTAGACAAAGATCACAGACCCGACATGTTTGCTGCAGGATGTCTCCCCATATTCTCAATGCACTTCCTGGAGACAAATGGGCTTTCTATCTGCTGGCAGTGTTCTGGAACTGCTGGCTCAGAGCACTCAGAGCCCGCTGGTCGTACAAGAGACAGAAACAGTTAACAATTTGTGCATCCTCCCAAACACAACAGGGATTGTCTTCTACAGCAAAAACACAATTAAAATTTTAAAAATGAAATAGCTTTTAATTTAATTTCAAGTCCCATTGCTAACAGTTTAGAACTAGGAGGAACCTTGTCTGAAAATGACTGCTCCCCATCAGTTCTTGGAAACAATAACATGCTGACAATGGGAAACTGTGCTTCTGGATTTAATCAAATTTTTGCAGGCAAAGATCCAGGAACGATAACATGACCGGAGCTGCAACTGCTGGGAATTCCGATATGCAGAGACTACACCAGGCCCCTGTTGTTATCCCCTCTTGCACAGAGACAACAAAGGTCAACAACCCCAAATTAGCAGGCAGTGTGGATTTCAAAGCTACTGTAGCTGCGCAGCGGTAAGGAAAACAGCCACTGGATGGCAGAACTCCCGCGGTAGAATCTATCCTGACCCGCTTCTCCCCCTCGGTCGATTTCGTGGGTGTGAAATGCTATTTTGCTCTTTCAGCAGCTCTTTTACATTTTTAGCGGGGGAATTTGTCCCGTGTCATTGCACTGAGAGATTCCCTAAGTTTTTGCTGTACTGTTGATACCTCCCATAGAGAAACAGCTGCAAAAACTCGCAGCAGCTCATGCATGGGGCTCTTCTTGCTTGCAATTATGACTGAGTGTAAAGAAGGTTGAAACAGAGGAAAGCACATCAGCAGGAAGGAGAATAGAACAGATGTGGCTCAAAACAAGTGACATTTAAAAAATTCAAAATACCACCAAAGGTGATTCACAAACCATTAATCTCCAAATGGTCTGTGCTACTATTTCCTTATTTCTGGAGCAGAAACATAAAGGATGTACTAGTTTGCTTCTTCCACATCACAGTAATTGAGGCATTCCCACCGTGAACAACTTTATTCCGTGCCCATATTCTCTATAAAAACCTCCTTTGCCACACCTAGACAGTTTCACCTGAATTCCCTGGGACTTTATTTATACTCAGCTATCTCTTCAGCCTCCATATAGAGCAACCTGACAGCCCTGGTGCTGAAATACTTTGTGCGCGAGGTAAGTGTGGGACATCCACCTATATAGCAAGGGCCACAATGATCCATTCAATATCAGTATCCATGATAGATTAGCAAGCAGCTCTTCATTGATCACTAGAGTCACAGAGGAGGGACAATTTGGTTTCTCTCAGAAGCCACACTGCAGGGCACTGGACCAGATCTAGTACCAGCTCTCTTCACTCTTCTCTCCTGTGTCTGGCAGGAGGGAAGGATTGCTTCTGGCAATTAAGTGGTTCAGGGCAAACATCTATGGGACAATCTGGTCCTCTATATGGCATTTATGGCTCAGGCATGCAGCTGTGCCTTTTTATAGTTTGTCTTCATTTCTAGAGGAAAAGTACAAAAATATGTTGCCAGAATTTTTATTATTATGACAGGAATCTATAATTCTAATTTCTGTAACCATGCACACACCCAAACCCATTTGAAAACTTCGTTAGTTTCTTAATCTGAATCAACTACTGGGATGTCTGAATAAGCAGGGAATTCATAAAATAAAACCTGATTTAAAGTACAGAAATGATTCAATTTTCTCCTTGCCTGCTTTGGAACAAGAAACCTTTCCAGTTCTTGGAAATTGAGTGTCTGTGGAAGACTGAGGGCTGCAGCGGTAGAGTCTCAGGTCAGCCACATCCTCACTGTGTGGGATTTTTCATGCTCTTGAACATTTTTCCTAATTGCTAATTAGCTTAATAAGGAGTGGGTAAGAAATGAGTGATCCTAATTTTGTTTTCAGGGGAAAAACTAGGCTGACACAAGCTTCCCATGGCAATCAAGCACATTTAAGCTTTGGGAGGTTACCCAGTCTGTGTTAGGAAGGCACGGTGCTCTGGATGCTGGGAGAAGGATCCTGTGTCCTGAGGCTGCAAGATGGCCTCATGGGGAGATGCAGGGATCTGTAGATGGTTGAGGCATGTGAGGAACTGGCAAAACATGGATGAGAGGTGCAGCATAGAAGGAGCAGGCTGCACCTGAGCTGTAGTATAGACAACCCACGTCACTGGAAATTGAAGAGCTTTTAGAGGAATATTTCCACTAGCAGCAGGGGAAAGCTGACAAGTATAGAGGAGTATTTAGTTTGAACTCATGTGATCTGCAAGGTGGACAAGGCTGATGTTCAGTTTACCTCTGAAAAAAACATGAGGCAAATAAACAGCACAATCACAATATATGAGAAAGACAGAATAGACAAAATACAATGGAAAAAAATTTGGCAAATGCAGCATTAAGCAACGAAGCAATTACAAACTTATAAATTTTTGTGGAATTGCTAGAGACTTCAAAGGCAGAACCCAGATGACTGGACCAAAGGACAACCCTGAGACAGGTGCCTCAGAGACACGATGGAGGCTAGAAAAGCAGTGAGATACAGCACTGTCAGCCTCACTGGAATGACTGAGTAGGATGTAGAGGTGGAGGAGTGATGCTGTATGTGAAGGATAAAAATGTTACAGCATAAAAATATTACAGGAAAAGAGAAGCACACTAAAATCCCGTGGGTGGAAATCCCAGTTGCTACTGATAAAAAAAGCTGTAGTAGGACTGTGCTATCCTTTTTGAGTTCTGTGAGAGTGGTCAGTGAAGCCAGAGGAGCAGTAAGTGTGGGATGGTGGCATGAGTGGGAGCCTGCATACTGGCTGGATCAGTGCCTCATCAGGATAAGGTGCAGAAGCAGAATTTTTGGTTGCAATAAATCCCTGCTTCTAGGACAAGCTGGTTGAGGAACCCACAGAAACAAATGCTATGAAGAGTGACAAGGATTTTGTTTGAGGGATGTTGGTGGGAAACTGCTCTGAGATTGCAATCCTACAATGTGATCTCTTTTAACCCTGAAATGGGAAAAAGCAGGCCTTGTGCATCCAATACAGGAGTATTCAGTTTCAGGGAAGGGAATTAAATAAATTGAGGCAGGCATTAGACATCGTTACCCCCAGCTGCAGCACCGGCTCCATAGGGGTCCCTGGGACTACAGGCTGGTGCCCATCCTGGGCAATATAAGAGGCACCCTCCTGGGAATGAGTTGCTGGCTAGGAAATCCCAGACCAGTTTTGCAATGAGTAACAAAGCAGAACAAACACAGTTACTCAGCACTCAGCTTTGATGTGCTGGGGTTTCCCTTTGTTTTTTGCATGTCTCAGAGAGACAGACATGGACATGTGGCTCAAACAGATCCAGCTGCAACATTCAGAATCAGCCATCGGAACAAATTGTTCTCCCACGTGGCTTAGAGTGCTGACAGGGACTTGGTTTTGACAGTGCTTTCTTGCTGCTTCAGTTACTGCTGAAAGAGGCTTTTTAATTGGTCCCTTTGCCTGTTTTCTATGAAAGCCAGTCATTGCAGCTCCTGACTCCAGGCAGATCCCTGCCTGAGCCTCAGAGGGACCAGCCCATGCCACCTACAGCTCAACAAGCTGATGAAAGATTCCACGTCACACTTGCTTTTTATTGTAGGAAGCACATTTAAATAGATTTCCCAGTAGTAACATCTGTTGTGAAACCAAATCACAGGACCCCAACAGAGATGGTTTTCTTCCCTGTCTGCATTTTGTTTTCCATTTGCTGACTGCTGAGTCTCATGCAGCAGCGTTAGCCTGGAAAAGTTCTTAAACAACACCTATTGCATTTCCCCTCTTTACAAAACATGACTGCAAAGAGAGCAGGTTTAGATTAGATATGAGGAAGAAATTCTTTACTGTGAGTGGTGAGGCACTGGAATGAGTTGTCCAGAGAAGCTGTGGATGCCCCATCCTTGGAAGTGTTCAAGGCCAGGTTGGATGGAGCCCTGAGCAATCTGATCTAGTGGAAAGTGTCCCTATTGTATGGCAGTGGAGTTGAAACTTGGTGATCTTTAAGGTTATTTCAAACTCAAACCATTCTGTGATTATATATGATGTACAGCTACTTTTACATGTGAGTCTTGAACGTTGTCTAAAACACCCAGGAAATGTTGCATTGCTTAATTATCCTGGAAGTTTTTTAAGTATCCAAGAAATCTGCTGCTAAACTCATTGTTATTTGTCTTAGCCTCAAGGGGATTGGAAGGACATTGGTCATTGCCCTTCTTCTTTTTTTTTTTTTCTTTTTTTTTTTTTTTTTTCATATTAGAAAATCATAACCATGTGCTTTCTTTCTTCTTTTTAGGGAAAAAAAAATCTAATTCCTTATTTCCACAGGCTGTGCTTTCCATCAGGGTTGTGATTGTCCTGAGCATATTTTTGTTGGTGCAACAGGCTCAAACACTGTTGCCAAACCTCACTGACTAACAGCTGAATAGCTGAGAGAAGAGTTACTCCAGCTGCTTCACACACAATGCTGTAACAAAGATACCCTCCCCAAATGAGATATTCCTTCTTTTGGATTTCTCCTGTCCCTGGCATCAACTCCTTTGCTTCCCACTAGAATCCCCAGCCCTTTTTGTGGGATGGTTGCCCATCTGCTACACTACTTCTTGACCTTATCGAGTGTTTTGCACATGTGTTTAATTGATTTCAGGGCTGTGGTTCCTGACTGGTTTTCACAGTTTCTAACCACAATGGAAGTGCTCATGTGCCCTTTCCATGTAGCCCATGGTTTGATAGCTCACATCCTCTATTCATTTTCTGCTGACAAATTTCAGGGAAACTGGTGTAGGATGGATTTGTGTAGCTCCACTTGAAAATCTTACCAGTTTGGCCTGAAGCTGCTGATAACCAGTGCTTTTTCTACTTATTTTAAAGACTTTCACATATGAGGCCACTTCATATTTATGCTGAAAGTGTTGTTGACCTGGTGATATGGCAAAACCACGGCTTCTCTCTTGGCCACTTACCCAGTTAGATAAAGATTTTAATTGATCTGAGATGGTTTTTCCCTACCAAGCAGACTGCCAGAACCCTCCTGACTGTTTCTTGTTGTTTTGTTGTCCCACAGGATCTCTTGAAGGAACCATTCAATCCTTTACTCCAGCATCTTCCTCAGTGTTCCAGGCACGTGTCTTGGACTTTGATTCCCTGGACCTTTCTTTCCCTTCTGATTTGGCTTTTCTCTTTCCTCGCCTGTGCTTCTGCTTTTCCTGATGTTACTTGATATTAGATCATTTGCTTTGCAAGATGTCTGTTGGGTTTGGGTTTATTTATTTTTTCAATAGGCCATGGGTCAAAAGGGTGACCAAGAGTGCAACTGCAGTTGCTCTGTCTACATCAGGAAGAAAAGGAACTTCCAGTAACATGGACAAAGGTGACCAGAAAAAGATCAGAGGGGAACAACAATCTGAACTCATTATTTGTCAGGAAATCTTTTGCTCAAATCTTAAGGCAGCATGCTACTGTTAAACTTTCCTTAATTATTTACTCCTTCCTACCAATTTATCAAGTTTTAACTCATTTCCTGCAGAGATTTTCTGTATTCACTGCAAAATGCTGATACCCTAAAACAACATTTGGAACAAAATACAGAATTTCCATAACTTGGAATTTTAAATAGACTTTAAAAAATAAATAATCCTTTGTGGTGGTGCTGCACAATTCAGCAGGCAAGTCTTCAGGCCCTTGGGTGTTGCTACCACAACATGAAGCAGCAGCTTCATAGCTAACACTTGCACAAATTGGGCTCCTGAGGAGCTCAGAGATCTGCAGGGCTGGCAGCACCAGTAGTGGTGACAAGGAGCTTGCTGGCAGTGACTGAGGATGACATGAGGGCAACCAAAAAAAGCTCCACTATTGTTCACTCTTGGAACTCAACCCCCAGCTTTGTACACATAGGCAGCAATGAGATTCCCTGCCCCATCTGATCTACAAAAAATTCATTCATGGGCTTTACATAAGAGGCTTCTGTAACACAGAGGTTTACATAACGTAATGCAGCAAAGGCTTCATCCTATGAATTTTACATAAGTTATCAAGTAGACAGCCATGTGATACATTTCATAAGTTTGTATTACATAGTAATGATTTTAGTAAAATTATATTAATATAGTGTGGAATTCACAAAAGACTAAATAAAATATACCTCAATATCTGTGATTGCTCTACACTGAACTGTTCATGGTAGTGAAAAAAAAAATAAAATTAAATCCGTGACATTTGAGAAAACCTGAGGTTCTCTCTGGTCTCCAGAGGTGATAAAATTAGTTTCCTTGTAAGGTATGCAAATCATGCAGAGTCCTTGCCATGATGGTAAGCAGATGAGTGACTGGCAAGACAGGAGGCATAGGGTTAAAACTACTCTGCTTGCAAAAGCCTGCTTGCAAAAATCCAGCTCTCTTACTGCCTATGTTGACCCTGCCTGGCAGCCAAGGCACCTGCACAGCACTGTCCCTTGCTGCCAGGCAAGGACTGCCAGGCACATCACTTCTGCATCAGCAATGGTGGCAGCTAGAAGAAAAGTACCCTGACACCTCCAAAATGGTTATTTGAAAGGCTAAATGTGAACATTCCTATTTCCACGTTCACAAGTTTGGGTCAGCAGCCAGGCTCAGGCTCAGCTCTTCTGACCTATCCAGTCTGCATCTCCCTGTTCTCAAACAGAGTTTTAGACCCCTTCCAAGAGTACTGAATGGGGTTATTTACTCAAGTTGTAGATTGCTACCCACTGAGCCCCATAAAACTGAAAAAAATAAACATTGGGATTTAACATTTATCTTTATTTCTATCTTATTCTCATTATTGTTCTCTAATTAATAAATTGGCACTGAGAGACCCATCCACTTTCAAACAGACCAGAGATCATTCACTCCTATGACAAACTGGGATTCCTGGCAGAGGGGCAGATGCTGAAATGCTTTTAAATTTGGAGGAAACTCAGCAAAACTCAGCATAACTTCAGCTAAAGCTAAAGCAGGAAAGTTTGTGGGTTTTCAACCAAAATTATTGCTGTAATATAGCTCCTGGCATGGGCATATATGGGGCTGACTCCTGCTCCAAGGGCTGCTCTCTCATGGAAAGGCATTTTGCCTGCTGTGGCACTAGCAGTATTTTCCATATAGATGTCTGATGTTGCACCATGGCTGTGGACTCAGGAGACCAGCCAAAGGTTGGCTACAGGAACATTCAGCTACTGCCAAGACCAAAGGCTCACTGAGAAGTCTTTTCATTGCTCCTTAGCCAGCAGCACCAAGGGAAGGGAAACAGGGTATTCACTCCCTGCATTGGCCATGGAGAGAGGAGATGGATGCAGATGGGAAGAGCACAGCTGATGCGCAGGGAGAGCTGTTTGTGTTCAGGTCTGAGAGATGCACAAACAGCCCCAGGGTGCAGCTTTGAACAGGAAGAGTCACCTTCCTCACCCAAAATTTAAACATTGCTGGTCTGTCCCCATCTGCCTTTCCAAGGCCCCGAGCTTGTGGGATCTCACTCCTGGGGGTCTCTTGGAAGGCAGTACTGAGCTCACCCCTCAGCAAGCAGAGGGCTAGGATTTGCTGGAGTGAGCAACGTGGCATTGGCAATGCCTCCAGCACTGGTCCTGCCAGGAGAGCTGAGGAACTGCTCTGGGTACTGTGATGACTGCTGGGCCGGTCTGCAGAGGGGAGGCTCAGTGGCAGGGTGGGTTTATGACCTAGAACCCATTTCTCTTGAAGTACTGGGCTCGCCTGATCACGCTGTTGACATAGTTGTAATCTCTGCTGCATGGGTCTGCCTCATAGACCTGGAAGTTGCCCATTTTTGCATGGTAGGTGCAGATTCCCCCTGGAAAGAGTTAAGAAGGAGTTGTTATGGGCTTGTAAGTAAGAAGTAGAGATTAAAGAGCAAAAATTTGTAGAAAACAATGTCATGAATCCCACCAAACAAGAACTGCTTGACAAAGTGCCAATCGTGCATTATCGTTGAATAGTGACTGATTTTGTAATGTCTTTATTGCTATAGTGAAAGAGCCCATGACCATCTCCAAATGCAGGTGGAAATGGAACACTGTTACCAGAAGAGGGTGTAATCAGAGCAAAGGAAGGGCAGTAGCAGAGCAAGGAAGGGAGAGTAAGAAACACCACAGGGTGAACAAACCAGCACACAGATAGCACGGACTACAAGGAAACCTGGATTGCAATCTTCCTGGACACAGCTTAACCAGTTGCCACAACACTCCTGTTGTGTTGTGATGCATCAGTTTCTGCATTCTTCATTGATGTTTGTTTAGTTGCTTTTTATCTTATTTATCCATCTAACAGCCATTTCTCATTGCCAGCCTGCTGGGCTGGTTCTGTTTCTGTTAAACTAGAAAACTCTGGCTCTGGTTGTTATTTCAGGGCTTTAAGAGTTTCTTTTGTTTGTTTGGGGTTTTTTGTCAGGTTTTTTTTTTTTTTTTTTTTTTTTTTGTAAGAGAGCCTGTAAAATCTGCCAGACTGATGCTCTTTTTCCCTTAAAAGCAACACCAACAAGCACACAGCACTCCCATCAGTCAGCCTGTCCTTTCCTAGTACAAAGCCCATTCCGTACCTCTCAGCTGCCGGTCCCAGGTCCAGGTAGGATGTCTTGCCCGTACTTCATTAATGGAAAGAACCAGAATATTTGAGCACTGATTTATGTGTTCTTCACTATCCCACACCACATGAGGTTGCAGCTGCTGCCTGCTGATCTAGGCAAGACAAGTAAGAAAATGGGTTTCCCTCTGAATGCCACCCTCTCTTCATTGCACTCCCAGACTTTGACTCATTGAAGTGACCTTATTCAGGACAACACCTAAGCCCAGCCTTTGATGTAGAGCAACAAAGTGCTCTTTCGAGCACAGAACACTGATTTGCCAAGATAAAGCCCTGGAGTATGCAGTACATTACTGTGCTGTAGCTCACGCTCATCACCCTGGAGTACCTGCATCAGGCCGTACTTCTGCCGTGCCCGGTCCCAGCCGTTGTCCAGGACCAGGCCCACACGGCTCTCCTGGGACATGATGGCACCGATGAGTGCTGGGTCCAAGCACAGGTTCCTGGCTACTCTCTTTATTGGGATCTCGTATCGTCTCAGGCGAACGAGGTCTGCCTCAGCAGTCCTCCGTATCATGGCATATCCTGTGGCGTAGGAAAAGGCAGATTTACACACACTCCTGTCCAGATGCCTTGTTTCCATCTTGAGCAGGTGTGTCAAAGGAGTAACTCAAGTTTTTAAGAAATAGCATCTGCATCAAGTTGGGCAGTGGGGTTTGAGGAGCAAGAACAGGTCTATTGGCTCTGATCATGGCCAGGGAGCTGCTGTACCCAAGGATGACCAGGGGAACAGGGAGGCTTCTTAGGAGGTGGAATGCATGGTCCCCTTCCTCTGCTGCACCTCTGGAGTCAGAAAAGTCAAGTTTCAAAAAGATTTTGAAAAAATTGAGGGATATGTTACTACAGACTGGCCACACTGCAGTAGCAGCTATGCTCTGTTTCTAGAGAGTGGGAGCTTTTTAAAAGCAAATTTGGAACAGTTTGGAAACAAGCAAGCAGGTTCAGATATATGCTTGAATGCTGGCAGTCAGGTGTGTGCCCTGGAAGAGCCTACATCCAAGGAACATGGCAAAATCCCTGGAGACAGTAGCAGTACGAATGTGACATAGTCAGCTGTGTGGTGACGCCAGGGAGTAACACCAGGAAAGAAAGGGAGAAATGTGAAGGAGTTACCAAAAATGAATCAACCAGAGGTAGGTTGGCTACACACCTGGGACTTTCTTCCTGTAAAGTGTGTCTCTGCCAGATCAGCACTGGCCAGCTCAGACAACACTCCAGCACTCAGGACCTGGCTCTGTGTATCTTACCCTTGGGCTTTGTGAGGAGGCTGATGTTTAAGTCCTGGCTGATGAAGAAGCTGTTTTAACTGAAAAGGGGTGGTACTAGTTCCTTTTGCTTTGAGGCTGAAGATCCTGACTATGGGACATGAAGTTTGTCCTTCTACTGGAGGAACAAACCAGTTCTGGATGCTTCACCTGCTATTTTGGGAGAGGAAGTGTCGCTTTCTCCCTTTTGGCTGATTGAATAGCTGCACCACATTTAATTTGGCAATAACAGAAGGTAAGGCATCTCTCTGTCAGGTACAAACAAGTTGACAAATCAAGCAGTGAACGATACATACCACAGTCAGAGGCTCTTGCAGGTGTACAGGAGATCGTGGGGGCTTGAAGAGCACTTATATCACCATAGCAACTGTAACTCATGGATGGAGCTGAAATATTAAATGGAGGTGTTTGAACACATAAGAGCAGGGTTGTTCAAGTCCTGCAAGTCAAGCGTGAAGGAGTCCAGACCTGCAACCCACATCCTCTTGTGTTGGCCCTGCTTGTACGGTTGCCACTGCTCTCCATCAGTAATGTTATCAAAGAAAGGCAGAGAACAGAAATCACTTCTTTTCTAGTTGAATATTGAAGCAAATGGATCTAATGACCATTTAGAAGAATATGCACCTGCCCCATCAGGTCTAAAGGTTGGTGTGGGAGAGGAGAACCAGAGCCTCTGCATTTATTTCAGAAGGCTGTTCCCATTCAATGCCCCCCAGTGTTTGGAACCACTCAGATGATGGCTGGTGATAGCTGAGCACCCTGGCTGGGATTGTCTCCTATGTCACCCATGCAGGAAGGGAGCCTCAGGCCTGACTGCATGCTTCCTCTCCCAGCTCCTTCTGCAAACAATTCCCAGTGTGCTTTTGACAGCAACCCAAACCTGTCTCACCAACAAGGGCTGAAAGACCCAGCAGTAGCAGTGCAGGGATCATGGTGATGGCTCTCAGCTGTCCTGGGAGACCTGGAAACACAGTGGTTTGCAAAACATGGAGAAATTACTACTGATTTTCAACAGCACTCTAGAAAAGTTGGCATGCCAAAAGCTTCCACCCTGAGGCACTGGACAGGGATGGCATCAGCTGAAGAGGGGTTGGGCAATAGAGGTACTTCCTCCTGATTGGAGAGATTGAGATCTGTGAGGTCCCTGTTGGCAGCCTGGACTAGCAGGGGCCTTTTTAGCCCCTGTCAGTTGTCATTGCTTGCTCACAAGGCCCCTCCTGAAGACCCATAGGGTGTTTTTATGATGAGCAGGTCCACTAGCTTTGCCTTAATTTTATAGACGTTTGAAGTCTTATGTCCTACAAAGTGCACACCATCTCTGCCTGTCTGTTCAGAAAGGATTTTTCCTTGGCTTTTGGAAAAACTTGTTTTCAAAAATCAAGAACTCTGACCCTTAATACTCTGCTAAGAGCATGCAAGGCAATTCCAAGATAGCTCTATGCGATATTGGGAGATAACCTCTTTACTAAAAAATGTGAATGTTGTGCCTATTAATAAAATTCAAAAATGTCATCAGATGATAGCTATCGAATGCAAAACCAAAAAGATTGTATTTGCCTTGCTGATGAACACATTTAAACTGAGCAGCTTTTACAGCTTACAAATGTTTTGGTTTTTTTCCCAAGAAGATTTCAAACACAAAACACACCATGAGCCTTGTAGGCAATTAACACTAATCCTGTTAACACTTGAAAATACATTATTAATTTTAATAGCATGTGACCATTCCTCTTGCCTGCATTTTTACTGCAAACCAGATTAAAGGGATGCAGAAACACAAATAATCCACCGGCATCATTGGAAAGGCTCTCCTGTCCTGACTGAGCTTATTCAGGCCAGCAATGCCCACAGCCAGATCAGGGTAACACTTGGTAGCTCCATTTGAGCTCTAGCACTAAGGCTGAGTGTTCACAAGCCCAGATCAATACAGCTTGACCCAACATCTATGAATTCAACAACAAATCTATCTGGGTTCCCTATTGAAAGCTACAGGATGTAGCTGTTTCCACACGCAGGAATTTTTTTTTCCTCCCATCACAAAAACCTCACAGGCCTTATATAGAAACAGCATAGCAATCACAATATTGGCAAAATGATAAATCAAAACAAATCAAGGCTTCTGGTTCTAAATAAATACTCTGTGAGTGAATTCAGACTCACCTGTGTTCAGCTGTCCTTCCTCTGAGACAGATCACTTGATGACTTTTATATATATATATGTAGAAAAAGGTATCCACCCTATGGGCTTTGGAATGTTAATTCCTACCTAGTTGTGATGACTGTTTTAAAGTACAATAAGTAATATATATTAAGAGCTTAGAACTCCAATGATTTCTTTCATCCAAAGATTTGCACAAGTGGTGCTTAGTCAGACTTGGGCCAACTCTGTGGAAGGAAATAAACACTGGTTTTCCCCCATCAATGAGCACACTGATGCACAGTAAATTACTTGCAGAAATTATTGAAGTGAATCAGTGGCAGAGGGCAGGCAAAAAACAGATCCCTGTGTAGTCCTCTCCTTGCTTTGCATCTGGACATATTTCTGAAAGGATTGTTTTTGTCTTGTTTCCTCAATGACTTCAGATAGGCAAGCTTTTAATTAAGTATCATACTTCCATATGAATTTTAACAAGGATAATTAAGGAAAACCATCCTACTGCTTAATTGCTTACAACAAACCTAATCCAGGATGGACACTTTACTACTTCGAAAGCAGAGGCAGGGTCTGAGTTTAAGATGTGGGGAGGCAGGAGGTTGCAGCAGAAATTAGGAGGAAGAAACTGGTCTCTCAGCAACTGAAGTAAATGGGGACACACTCAGGGGCTGTGAAAGATTTGCACTTTGCAGCCAAGACACCTTTCACATATCTGAAACATCTGAGTCACTTGGAGAAGGAAAGACAACTCTGGGAAGCCAGTGCCCTTCAAACCTGTTAGTTTGCCAAATTTTTCTTTTCCCTAGACTCTGCCCAGCATGCATAGAGGTTAGGCAGGCCAAGATTTCCTTCTGGTAGCTTTCTCTTCATTATTTAATGTATCACAAATCCATCTATTCCCATTGCTCTTTTGCAACTGATGTGGCAGGTAGGAAATGCTGTTTTGGCCAGATACTAATTAATATGTTCAAAACCAGGCATTGTTACAGGAGGTTTAGTATAAGGGTTGAGTCTTAAATATAGAACTACTGAAACCTTCCCAAAAATTACAACAAAGCTGGACAATCATTCTTCATGTACAAACCTGGTATCTCATTGTTGTATCTCAGACTAGACTATAGCTTTTAAACCCCCTTTTACCGCGGTTTAACGTTTTGAACAGCAGAAAGTGAAGTTTGACATAATGTAAGGGGCACATTCTTGTGGTGTCGTCATGGTCTAACACTTAGAAACATCACATGTACAATGCGCTTTAATCCTTTCAAAGGAAATAGCAACTGATTAAATGCTGGAGGGAAGGAAAACCATAGGAAATTATCTGGGTAAAGCTCATAGTGCACAGCTTGATGGCAGCAAACTCAGTAGATATACATTTGTCCTCTACAAAACAAGGCAATTTATATCAGAAAGAGATGTATTCTCTCAAATAGATTTAGAATTAACATCTGACTGTCTGTTATAAAAACAGCATCATGTTAGTGACAAAAACCTAATGTTCCTCTTTCACTGAGCCTGTGTGTGTGCTGATGACCTGGAACCTTCTTTGAGAAGTAGCCTATAACCTTAGGTAAGATTTATTTCCTAATGCACTGTCCACTTGCTGATGGTCCTTAAGATAAAGATTTGAATCTAAATACTGTTTGTCTTTGCTACCTATTTTTCTCTTTCATTTGTTACCATATAATCACATTTTTCTACATTTCACAGTAGTCACTTAATGCCTATTCTACATTGCATTGCTCCTTACATACTCCTTAAATAGTGATTGTTATGTTTTAAATACAAGTCTTTTATCTGTGGTGCTATGAGCTCTTAGGTCCCTGGAACAGCTTCCTTGTATTCATACAAATTCCTCTGTACACCCAAATAAGAGGATACTTTTTCAGCAGTGTTATGGACTTTTTTCTCTCTCAAAACCTCTTTATTCACACAATTTTTTTCCAACTGCCTTTTAGAGTAAAAGCCAAAAGCAAGCACTCTCTATGGAAACATGCTCACATACACTGAATGGAGCAGGGCTCCCAGCCAGTGCATTTGTCCAAGGCACCAGCACATGATGAGAGCTGCACGATGTTAGAAATCACCATCTTCTGCTCAAAGGTCTTTGTGGGGTTGTAAACGCTGAGCATTGAATGTAGGTGAGACACTTAATGAGAGTGGGCTGCATCTGTCACTAATACAGCACATTTCTTCATTTTTATGACAGACTTAATTTGGAAAATCCCATCAAGAGTACAGTGTCAATATCTGTTCTTCTTGTGCTGGGTTTGGTCAGCACAGCACCTGACTGGGAGGGAAGGGATGGAAAGTCAAGGAAAGAGGACGAATTCACTTACCAAATAGTATCTGCATCTTCTTAAATTTAAGAAGCAGGAAAGGTTCCTAGTATTTATGGGCATCCTGGCATTAAGCTGCAGTCAGTGACCACAGACATGCTTTCTCTGTGATCTAGCAATGACATTGTTGGTTACGCGCAAGGAAAGGGAGAGCAGAGTGGACAAAAAATTTTACCTGACACAATAGCATTTTCCACTTGTCTTACATAAACTAGAAGGGCTCACTCCTGAGATCTAAAGCACACCAAGGTTCAATACCAACAGTTTTTTCCTACTCACAGATTTTCACTTGATATCTTTTTCCGCTCATGCCAAGGGTAGTTTTTCATTTTGCTTCATTGAGAAGCACTCGAAATGGAGCATCATTTTGAAAAACACTTCATGCTGTACATGTCATTCTCCTTCAGGTTGTGGGTTTTAGCATCACGTCACTGGGTGGTGAGAATACCATCTAAAATTACTTGGAATGATACCCACATTAATTATTGTCTCCATTGTGAGTTTCAACTTGTTTCATAACATCGATAGGCAGATGAATTTCTCAGGTTGTTCCTTTTGTCTCAGACGTAATTATAGGTAACACCAGGTATTCTCAGACTTTGTAACTACTTTATAGGGCAGCTGCCCATCACTTCTGACGTAGGTTGGATACCTACCACTAACTGACCAGTTAAAGATGCATCTGTAGCATCACCTCAGACAAATCCTCTACAGTTGTCCTTCCCAGCTTTTAAAGGGACATGCCCAGTTTAATAATTACATTTTCATATTTTTTCTTTTTTACATCTAGTATACCTGGAAGTAATCATAGAATCATTTAGGTTGGAAAACACTTCTAAGATCATCAAGTCCAACCATTAACCCAGCACTGTTGATTCCAGCACTAAACCACATCCCTAAGCACCACATCTACACATCTTCAAAAGTCTTCAAACTTGTATGACACGAGGGTCTCAGTTTTCACTGTATTCAGAAGTGAACAAGTGCTGAGGGTCCCAATCTCTTCCTTTATCTTGCCTTTCTGGAGAATGCAGATGAGCATTGAAGTAACATCCCACTCTGCATCTCTCCAGCCTTCACATAAAATATCTAAGGCCAGAAGTGTCAATGAGGGAGGAAAACAAGTATTTTCCTTCTGTTCTCTAAAATGAAGTTTTTTATTTTACTGTAGGAAAGGCATCCTAGCAAAAAGGGCACTGGATTGGATTCTATGAGAGCTTGTTCACATCCCATCTTAAAGACAGATCTATCACCTCTAGCAAGTAGTTGGAAGTTTGATCCAAGTTAGGGTCCTGCACATGGGTCAGGGCTATTCCAAGCACAAATACAGGCTTAATGGGGATGGATGGATTGAGAGCAGCCCTGAGAAGGACTTGGGGGCATTGGTTGACAAGAAGGTCAACATGACCTAGCCACGTGCACTCACACCAGAAAAGCAACCGTGTCTGGGCTGCACCAAAGTCAGCTGTGGCCAGCAGGCTGAGGGACGGGATTCCACCCCTCCACCACAGTCTCATAAGATCCCACCTGGAGGAAAACATTCAGCTCTGGGCTCTCAAAGTAAGAAGGATGTGAAACTGCTGGAGCAAGACCAGAGGAGGGTCACCAGGTGATCAGAGGGCTGGAGCACTTCTCCTATGAAGACAAGCTGAGAGAATTAGGATTCTTCAGCCTGGAAAAGGAAATATTCTGGGAGACCTTATAGCACATTCCACTACCTAGAAGGGCACAGGAGGGTTGTGGAGGCATCTTGTACAAGGGCATGTAGTGATAGGACAAGGGGAATGGCTTTAAACTGACAGAGCGTAGGATTGGATTTGATACAAGGGAGAAAGTGTTTGTGGGAGACACTGAAACAGGTTGCCCAGAGAAGTTGTGGGTGCCCCATTCCTGGAAGTGTTGAAGGCCACACTGGATAGGCCACACTTTGAGCAACCTGGTTTCGTGGAAGATGTCCCTGCCCATTGGGCTTGAAACTAAGCAATTTTTGAGGTCCCTTCCAACCCAAAGCATTCTGTGTTTTGATGATAACTATTAAGGGCACTTCTGTGTGCCTGGAACTAATGATACAAAGCATTGAGGACTGTTAACATTCTAGAAAACAAACAGGAAACAATTTCAGGCTTTTTTCTAGGGCAGTGCACTAACAAAAGAAATAATTAGCAAGGAGGAAGTAGATCAGGAATGTAATTAATATTGTTCTGTGTATTACAATCACCTGATTTTCATACAATGTCATCTTGGGAAAAGGCAATCGCTACTAGAGACTGCATGGTTTGTGAAGAAGGTAAGTTAATTTTTAAACCTTTTTTATAGTAGTCACATATTGAAGTCATACCACCAGGTGGGTGATGCTTGAACGGCCTGCGATCCAAAATGCAAATTATATTAACACAGATTCAACACTGAGATGACACAGCTGCTTGGCTACTGGATCAGTGTTGGCTTAGTTTAGGCAGCTCAAACCATGGCTGTAACAATTAATAAAAACCCAAAAAGTAGCTTTAGAATATGCACCTTATGGGCTCTCTAAAAGTAAGTTTTCTTAGCTACTTGCTTTCCAACAACATACATCCAATATGTCTCAGTG
This sequence comes from Brachypodius melanocephalos, assembly GCA_013398615.1. NCBI lineage: Eukaryota > Metazoa > Chordata > Aves > Passeriformes > Pycnonotidae > Brachypodius > Brachypodius melanocephalos. Next base: position 53,603,032 of record VZSR01003803.1, read on the forward strand.
TACGTGCCCTTAAAATTAAGCAAATTTAAACAAGGTATTTTTGGGTGATGCTCTGGGGTCTTACCTACTGCTTTAGCCAGTTTGATGTGTTACCTTATATTGATGAAGAAGGTATGAGCATAAGTTCCCTTCTGTGGTATATGATGCAGAATGGTGCTCTGCAGAGGGACAGGGAACAAGGAGCATCTGGCAGATCGCAATGTCTTGGATCATATTGGACTGGCTGAATGCTGAAGGCTCCCAAACGATCCAAGAACAAAATATCAGAGTAGATCTTTTTATCCTTTAAATGTGGCTCAGGAGCAACATACCCTTCAGAAGAGTTCTCAAGCAGTCTACTGTAACATCAAGTACTCTCACCTTCGATCCTTAGAGGCTTCTCCTCAGCTCCAGACTGTAACCCTCGCTCTCAAACTGTCATATAGCTGTTCTAAAGAGACAGACAGATCAACCACTACTGACAGAACTTTCCTTTTGAAATGTGGGTTACACAGCTACTGCGTATGCAATGAGTACTAAACCTATGCTTTTTCTGCATCAGCTAGTGCTTGTTTGTGTGTATGTGAGAGATGAAGTGACAACATCCCTCACACTGGGCTGAGAACACCAGCTTTACTCTTATGTGGAAGACAAACAGCTTGTCTTAGAAACTGTACTGGTCAAAGCCCAAATTTCTATAGAAATTTCTGTAGAAAAGCCTTCATATTAGTATTTCTAGGAGGGGGATAGAAAAAAGGGGATTACTTGTAACATAGGACTTGAGAGCATCAATTCATCTTTTGAGTTGGCCTCCCTTCACCCCTGTGACACTTGCAGGCAATCCAGCCTGCTGATGGGGTCTGAGTTATTCAGCTGTTGCCTCTCGAGAAGTTGTTTCTCATCCTGCCTCTTTCTGGGATCAGACTTCTTCACACTCCCAGATTCCAAAGCTCAACTCAGCACTTCACTTTGGGGTCAATTTCTTGAGTAGAAACACAGCAAAACCCAGGATCAATCAATGATCAAGGAGTGTCCAGTCAAGTCCACTCAATTCAGCATCAAGAGCTCAACAACCAAGATCCTGTTTGGTTATTATTATTGCTTTCATGTTTTTTTTTAATTATTTCATACCAAGTATCAGGCACAGATTTAAGCACTAATCATTATTAAAGTTATATGCTGAGTCCAGGCATAAGGCCCATCACTTCCAAAGCTATACCTGAACATTTCTCTTCTCTTTGTTGTCTAACAACCTTGCATGGCTGAAACATGCCAGACCACGTACCAATTTGTGATTGGTTTAGGCTCAGGAACCTTAGTCAGCCATGTCCTCACATACCTCATCCAACTGCTGTAAGCAATTAATCACATAAAACCTGCATTCCTTCTGGATACTGCATATCATCATCATCTCATCTATCAGCCCTATGGTGACTAGATTGCTGTTGACAAAGTTATCTTTTAGCTTTTCAAGCCTGTACAGCTGACATTTATTTGAGCTGGTGCTCTCTGTATTGTGGCACTTCTAGTTTGCTGTCCCAGGTCTTATGATCATGGTCAATTCATTAATTTAAACTGCACAGCAAAATCATTAAACTCTACCACAGAAGAGTAATTTATTCCTCACTACTCAAACTAGATGAATTCCCCATTTCTTAAAGAACTTCCAGGTTTCAGCAAGAACAAAATTTTTGGGTTTGAATTTCATCTCAAAGTAATATGCAGGATGGAGGTATAACTAAGAGGACTGTTCAGTAACAGTTTGAATGTTCATTCAAGACAGAATACACAGAAAACAGACATGAAAGTGAAGACTTGAAGGAGCAAATCTGAGATTGCTACTTCAAAATAAATTTAAACTTATAGTACCAACAGTCTCAACTTCCTTTATTATCCATGTCCATGGCAGGGAGGTTGCCCTGCCCATTCCATGAGTCTGATTCTGACCAAGCCACACATTCCTGCAAACTCCTTGTATCAGCACTAGAGTATGTGTGGTCATGTTACAAGCCTGATGAAGGAAGAGGTCCCAGGAAGGATAAAGGAAGATTAACCTAGAAAAAAAAATCATCAGCTTAAAGTGACATGAAAGCACAGACTCCAAGTAGGATTTGCACTGAGTTTGTAATGAGGCTATTCCCATGTTGAACTGAGTAACTTCCAACAACGCACCGTGCTGGAATCCTGACAAGCCCACGCATTTCCACACAGCACGCAACTACGTTAGAGGTGATTTTATATTTCCACAGCTTATTCAACACAATTAGGCCTCGGTGATGAGTCCTGCTAAGACACTTAGAAAAATATTGTTGGAACATTAGTTTCCTGAATTTCACGCAACTGGACGCAGGAAAAAAAAAAAATAAGGAGCACTTTAAAAAGTTTGTGCATTAAAAAGGGGATTAACACGAAGCAAGTCTTCTTTATGCTTCTCCTAGATCAACAGGCAGCCGTGTACATCTAAAGCTGATTGTGTTCTCAAAGTGATCCTGTATGTTAAGATAGAACAGTATATTGCCTGTTAGAAATCTAGAAAGGGCTCACACAAACTTTCTGATGGACTTTATTAATAGAGAAATTAATCCACAGCACCTAGATATCCTTCTTTGAAAGGATGCAGTAGTCAACGTTAGAATTAAAATAATTTTATTTCAATGTACATGAACAGAAATAAAATATAATTTTTTAAACTTAAAGAGATATATTGCTGGGCTGGCCCAATCACAAGTGTTCTCTACTACAAGGCAGCAAGACTGGCTAGACCCACTTCACTGCTTTTTGGACCAACTGGATTCAAAGTATCACCTCAAAAGGGTCCTTCAGCACAAAGCAAACAATTTTTTTTTTGAAAATGAAAAGAAAACTCATCACCTGCTCACCTAGCCAGGATTTTTACATTGTGTCCAAGGAAGATCTCTCTTAAAAATTCTGTCCATTACTGAAGAACAGTACACAGTATGCAGCACTATATCTAAACTTAATGATCAAGGTTTCTCCCAAATACTTTTCTCTATTCTACTCTCTTGTACAAAGCATCTGCTATAAAATCCACACATTCACAACCACAGAATGATACAAATCCGTGAACAACGCTGTTCTCAATATGCTTGTTGCTATGTGCTATTACCTGCTGTATCAGCTCTGACATGCAGCATTTGTAGATGGTAAAAGGAATTTCTCTTGGCCATCTATTTCAGAATTCACAGAAGTGATTTTTTTTAATGACTGTTTTTACAACTTATAGTGCAATGCAGGTAATTTATTCAATGGCATGATATGGCACCATAAGATAAGCAATTATTAGTTAAAATGCGTGATTTCTTTACTAGTAATTTTGTGGTTCTTTACTGATAATGTGTGTAAATAATAAATTTCAAAAGACAACTCAGAGAGGTACTGATAGAGAACAATCTTTTTTTTTAAGTGTCTGTTACCTCCTTTAATAAAGAAAAACAGAAAAAAAACCTCGTCAGATTCAATGAAAACAATAGGAAGTAGTTCCTTACACAGCACAGTTAAACTGTGGCCTCCTTGCCACATGATGTGGATGCATGGATACTATGAGGATTTAAAGAGATTTTTTTTCCATTATTTTAAGCAGCAAATGCTCTCAGATACGGTATTCCCCAAGCCACAGATTGCAGGGAAGCACTGCTGTCTGGTCACCCTGTTTTCATTCTTCTTTGTGCATCTTCTTTTAGCCGCTGAGACCAGATCCTGGGCCAGAGGGACCTTTGGTCTGACTTCATACAGCTGTTTCTAAGTTACTTCAAAACATTTCATAAACTTATACTTAAGACAAAGGGCTTAAGTTCATCCTTTGCCATGTTGTTGAGTTAGAAGGACTAAGATTTTCAAATTACAAATGACTTCCAAAAGAGGAAAAAAAAAAAAACTTAAGCATTTTTCTGCTGTGACTCAGTTGTATAAAACTGTATAGAAAAATGAGAATTATGTGCAGATGTAATGAAAAGCAGTAAGCCTTATAAAAAACATTCTTAGAAATGTACCACGCATAAACAAAAAATGATTTACAAATATATTTAGCGTCTCTTCTAGTCATCATCAGAATCTGAATCATATATCTTTCCTCTGATGGTCTTCTTGTCCAGCTTTGTAAAGCTTGTTCCATATTTCTTTTGACTTTGAAATGGTGGGTCCATCAAGTTTCCACTATAGAAAAAGGGTAAGACAAGTTGATTAAAGCCATATTCATACAGACAGTAAGCATCATTTCTAATGACCTGTTTCTCCAGAAAAACACATTCTAAGAGAGCACAATGCCTGCTTGCTACAGCCACCCTAAGCAGCACTGTGTGTAGCTAGCATAGCACATCCTGGTCAAAATGGCCTGGATAACTGGAGTTAGGACAGGAGTGTGAAAGTAAACAGCACCTGTGAGTGGAGCTGTAGAGAAAAACTGCCTGAAAAGGCTTTTCCTGCAAACCGATCATGCTAGAGACAACCATCTGTCAGATGGAACTGTAACCAGGGAATTAGAGAAAGACTTTGCAAAACAGGTGAGGAGCCACCAATACAAAAGAAGCTAAAATGTTGCTAATGAGGACTTTGGAATCAGAACTGGTGTTTGCAGAAGTCACCTGGTGCTATCTCTGCCTAGGCCAGACAAAGCAGTTTCCCCACAGGACTGCACATTTTCTACAGGATTATGGGGGAACTCGCACCTCAGAGTGCCCCCATGATCCTGCAGAGGCTCTCTCACCAGCATCTGCATCCTGGGAATGGACCTGTGCTCCTTGTTGGGAACAGCAGGTTTTCTCATAAAGCTGGAGCACTTGCTTCTCTTCCAGCAGGGTTGCGCAAGAAGGGGAATCCCCTCTGGTTGCTCATAAAAGGGTGTGCCCTGCCTTTGCTTACATGACCTGAGAGGGGTTTGCATCCGAGTGTCAGTGAGTGAGTGAGCAATTACAACAATTACAACCTTCTAGAATTAGCTTTAAAGGGGTGTTTAGAAATTTATAGTTCTTTACAAAATGTTAATACTATTTTGCTGATACTAATCCTAAATATACAGTTCACTGATTGTGATTTAATTACATACGTCAACATACCACTTGATTGCTGATTTTGGATGAAAAATCTGACTGAACAGTTTTTCCCCTAAATAAAGTATACCCTTTTACCATCTGCTATCCCACAAGTTGAAGGAAAAGAACTATTTCTAAGCTGAGGAGGCTTATGCCCTTTTCAGGAACTCCAGAGAGAGGGACGTTACTTTCCGAGCAGTGTGGAAATGTGGCTTGCATTGCAAAGCCAGCATCTGCCAAAATGAACAAATAACAAAATTCCCCCACTCCATGAGGAGCTAAGAACAAATACACAGTACTAGTAGAGTCAAGCAGAAGTAAAATTACGCCATAAGCCAATGTATCAATGTTTAGCAAATTTGGTAGTGCTTGACATAACTCCAGTGAAGGATTTTTTCCCATAAAAAGCTGTTGCTGTCTAGAATATGCATCCAAGTTGTCTCTGCATATTTGATTTTTACTGAACTGGGAAATACCAGTTGTTTTAAAATTATACATTTCAGTCATTTCACCCAAAGTTCAACAGTTACTAAGCCAAACTGAGTAGTAGGTTCTTTGGCTGTAAGATACAATACTTCTTGCCAAAATTTTACCTCACTAGACATTTAAATAAATTCAGGTAATGGAATTTAAAATTAAAAAAGCACTAAAGACATTCAAAACAACAGAGCAAAATTAACCTAAAAAGAGAGATGACATGTGAGCCACATTGGAAAGGAAAGCAGAATTTTGGTAAATAATTCTCCTGTGAAGTTAGGCTATTGTGGTGACAGATATGTTCTACTGCCTTTTGTTCTGTAGTCTTTAACAAGGTATTTATGATGATTGTAATTTACTGTTACTCAATTTATTTACACTTATTCAAATTACTTTCCATTTTCAGTATTGTTTTTTGAAGAAAAAAGCATATTCATGTATGTAATACTGATTTAGATGCAGTTGAAGGATGACTTGCTGAGTTTTCTCTGAAGTAGATTAAAAATGCTCAGACTTCACTGCATTGCAAGTGTGACATGAAGCATCCATAGATGCTATAGGATTACATTAGATGTCTGACTCTGAAGCCCTATCAGAGCATCACTGCTACTTCATACACCTGATGACAAGAACTGGGCTTATTTTTATTACTCTACAAAAAAGAATGTTCAACACTCATTACAATATCTCAATACTTTGCCAAAGAGATTCTCTTCTTTCCCTTGATGAAGCACACAGATTAAGTAACCAGATTAAACTCTCACGTCTTTTTTAGTGTGCAACGTATTGAAGTTACAACCTTTCAGATTCTCCTGTATGCAAGCTCATTCTCTTTGTACTTTATCTGAAAATAAAAGAATCACGAAACAATTACCTGTAATTAATTACATCTGCACAGCCTAATCTCCATTCTAAGGTTTCTGTAGTGAAGTCATCAGTGTTACCGAGGTCAGTAAAGCCCACCACGTAGTCTTGTGTTTTTCCATCTTTTATTAGTGCTAGAGTGGGAATTACTTTGATGCGCAGTCTCTCGCACAAGAAAGGAGATTTTTCAGCATTTAGTTTCAAGAATTTTGTCTCAATGTGCTTTTTTGCCAATACAGTCAAATGTTTGTCCATTATTTGGCACCTGTGGAAAAATTAACCCAAAATATATAAAGTGTTGGAATGAACAAGCTGAAGAACATGCATTTGAGAGAAAAGTGTAAAGGGAGCAATAAAGAGCTAGTTCTATCATGTTAATACTTAGACATGACCCTTGTAATTGAGAATTTAGTTTCAAGAGAAATTATGTTTCAGAGGTACCTGGATTTAATGACTAATAGTGGAATAGCCTGGAGCACCTCTACTATACAATTATACCATCCCTTTCTCTAATTTCTTCCTAATTACTTTCCATACACCTGGAAGCCTTGCTCTCATTTCTTGAGGCCTGCACTTACTGATGACATTTCTTTCTATTGCTCCAGCTCTAGCTTCACTGCCTGTCAACTGGAAAAATTTCTCTGTGGAAGACTGCTTCAGAGAAGTACTCTCAACGCACTACAGCATGTTGGATTTTTGCAGTCACTACCTTCACAGATGAGATGCAGTAACTCAGTGTAAGTGAAAAAAAAAGTGATTTGCACAGACTGCTTTGAACAGTAGTGCTAAAGGCAAAAATACTTCACTTCTCTGTTGCCATGGAATAGGAGTGAGCATACAATTATTGTTTCTCAGCTATGAGACAGTGATGTGAACTGCTCAAAATACTTGCCAGATCACAGAGATTTGTGGACTTGCCACAACTCTGTGATGTGACTGTCCTTAAAGTCAAGAGGAGAGCTGAATAAAAAAGCTGGACTGGCAAAGATGAAAGCAACTTGATCCGGTAGTTGGTAAACCCAACACATGAGCTTCAACTTGTTTGTCAGCATGACAGACTTTACAAAGCACTCTTTCAAAAGTTCCTTCTCCTGTCTGAGTCTACAAACTTTGCTGATTCAAGAAACCAGAACCCAAACCTGCCCTAAGCTACTTTATTTGCAGTGATAGCCTTTCACCCTCTTGAGTAAAAGCTAGCCAAAAGGAACTGCTTTGAACAGTTCTGTTTAGGAAACGAAGGACACAGATACCTCACTGCAAAATCCAGCCTTGATCTCTTTCAATTTCTCACATGAAAGCTACTTCAGTTTATATTTTTTAAGCTAGGGAAAACATAACACCTTTGGGAGAAAAAAAAACCATAAAAGAATCAAAACCAGGACAACTGGTTCCTCCTTCAATAAACTAATCTACTTTGCAACTCCATTTTAACAGGACACATTGAGAGAGACCCAGTGAGGAACAGCCTACAGCCCAGAACTTTGGAAATTCTTCCAAGGAAGTGGGACATCTTAGTTTGGGTTCCTATTCTGAGTCAGCATGTATTCTCAGATCTAGGTGTCTCACACTCTAAACAAAGTGGCATAATCACAAAGGCACAGGCACAAACGGAAAGCAGCTACAACTCATCCTTTCAAAGTAAAAGGTTAAATTCTCAAGATACCTAGACAAGATTTTGGTTGTATTTTTTTCTGTTTGCCAGAACCACCTGGAATATCTCTATCTGGAATAACTAAAGCCATCCTTTTGAAATCCTGCTCTTGTATGGTCTACATTTACAGACCTGGCTGCCTCAAACTAAATCAATAATGAAACACAGCAGTCTCTCAAATATTGTCAAACGTATATCTATGTTCTAATCAACTATGTAGCAGAGTATTAATTATTGTCAAATCATGTTCAGATTAACTGTACTAAAGTGGAAAAAATACATCTTAAAAAATCAAATGTCTTGATTTGATGTCTTGGTCTTGAAAAGTGACCAAGATTTATAATGAAGCAATGTGAATACTTCTAAAAATGCCTGTTCGTGAGTGGGATTTGAAAGAAAAAAAAATATATCTGTTTTTGTAGACATCATTAAACAATAGGTTTCTTCAGCACAGCTTATTTACTATACCTGAACGTTGTATCTCTATAGAAATGGCAAACCACATTTTTACTTTCTTTGACTTCTTGGAAAAAGTCTCTCTCGCTTGGGATTTCTCTGTATTCTCCATGTCCTTTTGAAAGCCACTCCTTTTGGAAAACATAAAAGCAAATAATTAGTATGGAGGTCATTAGTCTATCTGTTGCGCAACTCTACAGCTTTTAGAAAATGGAAGAGGGGGCCTGCAGTGAAAACCCATTTCATACAGTAGTGGAGAAACAAATTACTTCCTTCCCTTTAGTTTTATTTTGAACATCACAGATAAGGCCACCTTGCTTATTTGGAAATACAAATCTCGTACAGAGCTACATAAAATTCTGCAATGCATCCTTCAGTAAGACTAGTTCAAAGAATACAACAAAAACTCTAGGCATTTGAAAAATTTTCAGTACACTCAAAGAACTCATCTTAAACTTAGTCAAGTCATTACACAAATTAAGTAAATCTCTTTTAATTTTTTACTCTGAAAAAAATCAGTGAGAAAAAAGCCTACTAACTCATCTGCAATAGATTATATTTACCTATCAAATATGCATTGAAGGGATCTTAACATGAACCAGGCTCACCGACATTCAGAAAACACATGTGCACCATTAGTCATAACACTGATGGAGAAACGGAATGTCACAAACTAATATTTAGAGGTAACATCAAAAACTGTCTGATTAAATGTGCAAATACAATTTCCAAAGAGCTAATCTTCCACACTATCGACAAACACACTTAGGAGAAAAAAACGCACAGCCTCTACATTACTGAAAGTTAATTGCAGTGTATTTAAACAAGTACAGACCAATCTAAATAATTAAAAGTAGTGCAGTATGACAAAACGTGACAAAAACTTTCATTTTCCAATGGGGGAAAAATTAGATAAATCACTGTTCTAAATCTTGCAGTTTTGTCTTAGGAAGGTGAAAAAAAGGGCTTCCAAGCAAACCAAAGATCTCCTGTAAGCTAAATAGAACAAAGAATCTCCTAGATATTGTATACATTAAAAATTCATGGAAGTATGAGCATATGAAGAAGTCATCATGATGAAAATCAAGAACTCACTTATCCCTCAACAGTGATTATGCATTAATTCGCTTCTCCACAGATTTATTCTGGAATAGTATGACGGCACATTTCTTTTACTGAGCAGTATCCTACTTCACATTTGCATTTCAAACTGTGTCAGAACAATGACTTAAGACCAAATGACATGAAGAACTTTTTGCACGAGATCTATCACATGTCCACATCCAAGGACATCTAAGTGTTATGACTTTGGAAAAAGGAAAACACTAGAATCAAATATAAACTGAACTTCTGAAGACAAGTGAATAAGTGTGTCACTTTCTCTGCTTCCGTGTTTACAGAACCAGAGCTGCTGGTGCTGCCTGTCCTCCAGCATCCCAGCCATGCCATGACATTTCACTGCATTTCAATGTCTGGCATCAGCTTTTAAGGACTCCATCACAGCCAGGCATCTCCTTTCAGCCAAGTTACTTCTCACCTACCACAATCAATTTCTTGTTTAGGTAAGCTCAGATGGAATAAGCTGAGCAACCTACAGCTTCCCTGCTTATAATTCAGGTCTCGCACCATATGTTACCAAAATTATGGTGTAAACTATTCTTTAAAAAGAGCTGTGAGGGAGCATAAATATCACCTCATTTGATATGAGGTGTCAGGTCCCAAGAGAGAATTTCCTCCCTGTAAGAGGAAATGAGCAATCATACAAAGACAATATTTCATTGGCTTAGAAGGAGTGTGACAAATGATTCCAACCTAGGAACACGGAAAAATCCCATTTCACTCCTCTACAAAATACCTTAACAGGAGGACACATATCACATGCTGTAAGTAACAATCCAGAAGCTTCAGAAGAAAGACACTTCAAAGGAGCCAAAAGTCTTATGGTTGGGTTGCCTACAGGACTTATGCTTCCAGATAGCAATACACACTAAAATCTCTGTAGGAGACTTGTTATCCTATCCTTATTGTAACAATCACACAAGTGTTTCTCTCCTCCTGTTAAAAGCATAAAGCATGTACACATGGACAGACACTTACTTTCCTGGATAATTTAAAATTAATAAGCACAGAAAGGAGCGAAAGAGGAAAAAACCCACAAAACCAACCAAACAACCCCAAAACACTTAGTTCACATATACAATTTCCCAAGTGTTTCCAAAAAGTCTGTTACAATCTACACATCAAGAGTCTGTACTACAGGAATTACTTGTTTCTGCTGCTGGCTCTTTTTTAGGGCTTCAAGCCTCCTCTGTTTAAGGTGTTCCAATTCATCTTCATCCATTTGGTCCAGCTTCTGTATTTCAGCATCCAGATGTTCTTCCACAACCTTGGCTGACTGAAGTATTTCATTCTCCAGAACTTTTTGAAGGATATCAACAGGGGTATCAGCAGCCATCTTTAACTGGAAAGTCGTCTCTTCAGAGCTGTGGAAACAGTGATACAAGGAATTAACATTTACACAAACATGAAATTAAAACTCTAATCTCTCTTTGCTTGCAGTTCACACCACAGGAAAACAAAGTGCTCTGCTATTTGAAGTCAGGAGTACTTAGCAGATAGTTCTTTTCTTTACTGCAACCCACTTTGGAGAATACTTCATTATGAACAAGATGGCAAAGATACAAGACAAGTCCTATTATTTCAGCCCCAAAGGCAGCTACTGGAAGTGCACAGGAACCTAAAATTGCTTGTTAATATAAAGAAGAAAAATTCACCAGTTCCAAAAGGACGCTCATCCTAAGCCAAATTTACCTACTTTAACAAATATTCTGAAACAAGAAGATTCAGTTGGAAAGCTCCAAGCTGCTGGGAGGAGGTATAAGATGCCTCAGAACAAGTCTAAGCAACACTCGGTGTGTAAGTTTGTTCCAGTAGTTTAAACACAATTACTTTAAGCCCCTCAGGCACATTAACATATTTAAATCTGAATTAACACTCCTTTCCTCTGCTACAAGAAAGACAAGGTGCTCAACAGAAAATGCTCTAGGCCAATACACTGCTTTAATTAGTTCCAGAAAACTGCTATTGCAAATAGCACCCTATGGCTGCCAGAAAAAGGATTTAAAGGCCACTACCTAATTGCTGGGTGAAGAAACACAGCCAAAATAACTTTCTGTAAAGTTCTCCCTGCCCAAACACATCAAAAGACACAAAACACTAAGCAGAGTGCATGAAGAGTTGTGACAACACAATCGACTGTTCTCCCCAATAAACTTACACTGCAGACAATTATCAGTGTAGTGACTGACAGTTTTGAAACAGTGACAGTGCACAGTCACTCTGCTCAGACTCTCAACCTGCTGACCACGGATCTGACGCGCTGAATTTGGGTTCCAGGGTACTCTTGGCTGTATTTCAAAGCAGGCGAACCGCCAACGTCACTGGCTCTGTGCCAGTGCCACCTTGCATAGACAGGCAAGAGAAACATTTTAAGTAACGACGGGAAAAGTAGCCAGATCACGGCACAGTCCAGGCGCAGCGCAGCACCAGCAGTGCTCAGCCCGCCGCCACACGTGGCTGTCACTGCCACACTCGCTGACCCGCGGCACCTCGCCCTGCCTCCCGCTTCCCAAAGCTGCTAACCACAAAGTCTGTTTGCCTTCCCCCTTCGTATTTCCAGAGACACTATGAGCCTTGCCGGCGAAGATCAGAGGCCAGCAGGTCTCCAGGTGACGGAGAGACCCTGTTCAGCCGGGGCAAAGGGAGACTCGTCAGGAAGGAAAACAGAACCAACCCCGGCCAGTCCCCACTGCAATCGGAGGTGCCCAGCGGTCTCCCGGCTCCCAGGTCGCGGAACCCGGCGGGCCAAGAGGCTTTTCCTACGCAGCCGGGAGCCTCGGCACCACCGGCGGGGACGCGGTTCGGCCGCTCGGCCGGGAAGGGGAGCCGGGGTCGCGGAAGAGGGAGGCGGCACACGGCAGGGGCACTGCGCAGGCGCGGCGTACCTCCCTCCGCGGAGTCGCTACACACAACGCCACAGACAATCCACCCACCCGGCTCAGGACGGGCTTTCCAGGGGCGCCGCGCCGCCCGCCCTGCCCCGGGCTCGGTGTTGGTAATGACACTGCCCGCGGCAGCAAGCCCGACCCGGTCCCGGCACCCTCCGCTCACCCTCCGCTTCCTCGCGCGCCGGCCGCGCCCCTCCGCCGCTATCGCGAGAGTCAGCACGGGGCGGGCCGGACGCGCGTGGAACTCCCCTCGACGCGCTGATTGGCTGGGAAAGCGGGCGCGCGCCCCTGCGGGAGGCCGCGCGCGCACCCGCTGAATTACTCCCGACGCCCTGACTGGCCGCGGGCCCGCGCCCCGCTGGCGCGAGTGCGCCCCGTGCCGAGTGCGTGCGTATATGCGTGCGTGTGTGTGTGCGTGTGTGTGTGTGTGTGTGTGTGTGTGTGTGTGTGTGTGTGTATGCGTAGGCCGCACCTCCGGGCGGGAGGCCGCCCCGCGGGAGGAGCGCGGCTCGCCCGAGGTGGCCGCCCCACCCTCCGCCCCCGGCTCCGCATCCCCGCCTCCGCCAGCACCCGCCTGCTGGGGCGCTGCGGTTCCGTCTCCCGCCGTGCGTGCGAGGGGCGGGGCTTGGCCGCGAGGGGCGGGGCAGAACACGCCCCCTGGTTTCAAGTCACTTTCCCGTCGCGTAGGCGACTCTGGTGGATGCTGAGGGGACGGTGCCTGCGCCCTCTGCTGCCGCTGCTCTTTGGGGGATTCCTGCTCGGGGCTGGGCGTGAGGCCGAGGCCGGCCCCGGCGGAGGTGTGGCGGTCGGGAGCGGCGGGGCCGGTCCCGGAGCGATGGCGTGAGGTAAGTCACGCTGCGGGAGCCGTGCAGCTCCGGCGGGCTCGCCGAGAACCGGGCTGAGCTGCAGTAGCTGCGGCTCGCTGTCTCTTTGCTTCTTCCTGTGAGTGCGGTGGAAGATCTACTTAAATGAGTAATGGGATATTAAAGCGTGTTTGTTTTTTTTTTTTAAACCCCAAACAACAAGTGACAACAACAAAACAAACCAACAACCCTCCAAACACACGTGTTCTGCTTTCTTCTTTCTTGGAAATCTGCCTTCTCGGTACCGGAGTGCGCTGACGGGGAGGGTGCGGTGGGAAGATAAACTCGACCTTATCTGCAGTCAGCTGGGAGCCCGGGCGGGAGAGACTGATAAGGAACTACAGCTGTGTAAAGGCAGAGGGAAGTAAGAAGTCAGGGTGCTAGGGAACGAAGCAATATGGAGGCGGTGATCCTGAGGCTGAAAGGTGTAGAGAACACTGAGCCCTGCTCTGTCGACCAAGGGAGTTACAGTGGCAGGCTGATGACAATAACAGAACACGTGCAGCTCTCAAGGCCTATTAAATGAATACCTAAAATTATGTCTTGGGCTGCCCGTGAGCGTTGTTATTTTTGCTCCATCTTGCTTTGCTCCGGAGGAAAGTGGCCACAAGAAGGCGAGGCCGCACCTGCGAGCCCCTCTGCCCCAATACGTGGTGCTTTGCTGCCTCGCTTCCACGCTGTCTCTGAACGTCAGCCACCTCCTCCTGCCCCGCAGCAGCAAGAGCCGGGCCTTCCTGTTGATGCCTTAAGTTTTAGCTTTATTCTCTAGCTCTGTCCAGTCTCTGTTCCAGGTCAGCCTTCCCAAGGCAGCACCGTGAGAGAGGGCAGCACCGTGTGTACTCCCTAAGCTCCTTGGAGGGGAGTGGGAGGGAAAGCTTTGTACTGAGAAAATCTGGCAAAGGGGAAGGAATTACCATACTTTAGGTATCTCCCATTCCTGGAGCTCCGTTAGGTCATTGCCATAAACCCACTGCTGCCTCCTGGGCCCCCTTGTTAGGAAGAAGACCAGTCACCTCAGGGTAAATGGTACAGTTCTGGTTACACTTCGCCTACAAGGTAGGCGGGGAGCTGCTGAGGATGACGGACCAGCAGCGCCCCATGAAGGGCTGGGGGAGGTATCCTGGGCATGTCCCGCAGCAAAATTACTTTCTGGTCACTGTACTGCTGCCCTGCTCCGTAAAAACCTCCCTCTTAGCCCCTTCATTCCCCCACTTTGGCTTAGCTGTCCCATTTGCCTGCAGGTAAACCTTTTCAAACGTGCTTATTTTGACTCTCAGTCAAGTTTCATGGCCAAACGGGTCACAATCCAAGTCCTGGGGCCTCTGGGAAGGCAGGAGGGCTGGAGGGAAACTACAGGCTGGGGCCATCATTTAGGCATTTCCCTGGGCTGCCTGAGCACCAGGAGGGAAGCTACAAGATTCGAGGCGTCACTCTAGACATTTTCCAGGGGCTGCCCGACGTCTAAACGGAGGCGAACAAAGCCGGTTTGATGAAGCCGGTCCGTGGCTGGAGCGCCCGAGAGCAACCGGCTCCGGGTCCGTTTCTCCTCCGGCCAGCAGGAGGCGCTCGAGCGCGGAGGCCCGCGGCGCGGGCGGGGCGGGGCCGGGGGCGGGGCGGGCGCGTGCGCGGCGCGCGGCGGTGCCATATGCGCGGGGCGGTGCGCGGGGCGGCGCGCGGTGAACGCTGAGGGGTCGTGCGCGCCGGTGCCGCAGCCATGGGCAAGAAGCAGAAGAACCGGAGCGAGGAGAGGTGAGGGATACGGGGAAAGCCCCTCCCGCTCCCCCGTCCAGCCTCAGGGACCCCCGCGTCGGGCCGCACGCAGCGGCGTGACACGGCCCACACGGCGCTGAGTCAGGCGCCGGGCCCGGCCGGGGCTCGCGGCCTCATCGCAGGCGGGGCGCGCCAGGCCCGGCTCGGCCCGGCCGTGCGTGTGTTTGTCCGTGAAGGGGCAGGCGGCTCGATTTCCAGCTGAAAAATAGCTGCTTAGTGCAATCGAAGTGATTCAAATGTGGGTTTCTTAATTAATTTTTGTCTCTTACTGGGCGTTAGTGCTATAGATCGTGCTGTGACACTGATATCTACATGTTTCGTGTGCTTGTTTAATAAATGCAGATGGTGGATATTTTGGTGGTTGGAGGATAAGAGAGTCGCCTCTCGTTATATTCATGTCGTCGTGGACAATGCCCCATCTGTGAACTTTTTTGTCAGGAAGAGTTTCCTATAAGGGCACTTGTATTAACCGTATGGAATGCTGACCGAATGACATTGTATATATTTACACTATCAGGAGAGAATGTATTTTCACTTGTCGCTATAAAGTATTAATACAAAGAAACAATCCGTTTGAAGAATGTTTTCAGTTTTTAATAGTGACAGGTAGTTAAATGAAAACTGATGTCATGAAATGTGTATGAACTAGAAACTACAATGTTTTTCCCTTGAGCCATTAAGTGTTTCTCCTCTGGAAGTTCTCTGCATGACAGCTGTGTCACAAAATACTATTTCATCTCTGAGAACTTCTTATTACTTAGGCATGTATTGATTCTTACTTAAGTCTGTTAGTCTGTATCAGGTGAGGGCATAAACTGAGTTTTGCCAGTCCTTTCTGGGTAATGAGTATTTTCTTACTGAGATATTTTCCTCATCTGGCTGTTTTTCCTGATGCCTTTTGCCATGCCATGTGTGTTGCTTTTTAGTATCATTATCAACTTGTTTCACGGGCTGTATTTCACAGGAATATCTTGGGAGCAGCTCTGGTGAGGAGGTGAGTTGAGTGTGACTTGAGAAAGAAGAGAGAAGGCTTGGATATTTGTGCTAAAGGAAGGAAGACCTGGTACCTGTCTTTGTACACAGCGTGGTAGATGTCAGATGCATGGAGAAGCCTTTGGGTACTGAAACACTGCTTCTTGGGGCTGTTCCAGGGGTAGTGGCTGGTGTGCAGGGAACACTTTGAGAGTCTTGGTGCCTGCTGGGTACTTCATACTCTCTGTGTAAACTACTGAGCACGGGCCTCTCTGGTGTGCTACACATAAAATGTTGTTTGTCTAAGAATGGAAGCATGCCTTAAAGGAAAGGTCAAGAATTTCTTGTTAGAATAGTTGAAATCTTGAGAGCCTAATTATTATTACATCAGATCTTAATGTTGCAAAAAAGAAAGACAATAGTGCACTTACAGTAGTTGTGCTTCCTGTTGCCAAGTCCTAAGGTCAGTGGTTTCATCGTGGTGGTGGTGAGCTGCTGCAGAGGGCTGTCAGCATCAGGTGTCCTTCACCGGTTACATGTGATTGATTGCTCATGGTTGTGGTTTCATCTTCCTCACTCTAGGATCCACTTGAGATCATTTTTATATGCTTGTTAATGTGACTTTGCTATTCACTAATTATTCCATGAAGCTCTGTGGTTAGCTACCTCCATTGGTTAGCTCCACAATACATCCAAATAAAAGAAAGGCACTGTGTATTAAATACTGTTTCTTTCTTGTTTGTTACCACTAAAACCAATTTTGTTCAAGTCTGCATTTCTTATAGCCAACGTCTCTCAAGTTGTGGGTTGTCCTGTGCCGAGTCTGTAGAAGCCATCTCTGTTTATCCCATATGCCTGAGCCCTGCTGTGTCCAGTCTTCCCTTCTCGAGGCCACTGCTCCCATGCCAGGCCTGTATTTCTCTGCACTGCATTATTGTTGAGGGCTTGTGAATGTCTCATTCTGTGCAGTGACTGTCACTGATTCTATAAGAAACAAACTATGGTTGCAGCATGCCCAGGTAAACAAAAGTAGAACCAATTAGGCATAGGCACCTGGTTAATTAGAGAAATTGCTGTCACAGCTAAATCAAGGAACGGTTCCAGGCAGGTCAGAAGTTCAGCCAAAGTAAGCCTTGACAGGCTTTAGTCCTTGGGTCTTGCAAATTGGAATTGCAAGTCTCTTAGGAATTGTTCCTAGCAGTGACAGTACCGTCACAGGGCTATGCAGCTGTATGGCTGGGAGAGGGATGATGTGGAAGAAGAATACAAACAGGCATGTGTTTGAGGAAAGAGGACTGGATGGTTACACTGACTGTGTTTTATAGCAGGGGATTTAAGGGATGGAGGTGAGGATGGACCTGGAAGGCCAGTGATCTTTTGGAACAGGTATTACCTGCAGAGGTAACTTACCTCTTCTGGTGGTCTTGGTTCTAGGTGACATCCTTGTGAACATCAAGTTCCCCTGAGAGAAAGGATGCACTGCATGTTTGCATCTGTGGCTTGAATTTGGAGTTCCAAAATCCCCCATCAGTCTCCCCTCCATTTCTGGTAAAGTGAGAGAGGAATGACACTGTGTAGTCAAAGGTTTCCAGTCGGATTTGCTTGCTGCATCTTCAGTTCTGTGCCATATAGTGCTGTCCTATTTATTCCCTCCTTTTCCTCTCCGTTTTCCCAACAGTTATGTTACAGGTACAATCCCTTATATCCTTTTTGGCTGCAGCTCCCAAAGCATGTGGCAGCTCATGGACACAAGTTGTAGTGCAGAGGAAGCATGTGGGAAGATGAAGGTGGTTATGTTTATGCTGTGAATATTTGTTTGGGAATTGATGTGGTGACAGGAAGGAGATCTGCTTGACACACTGAGAGAAATTGTGTAAGGTGCAAGTAATCTTGACTCTGCTTTTCTCCGCTCACCCCCATAGCTTTGACTTCTGTAGTGGAGTTTCCTCCTCCCCTGTTTCTGCTGAGTATAGTAGTGGTCATACCAATGGGTATTGATGTGTGTCCGGGAAGTATGCTGGGAAATGAGGCTGAGGATGAATTTTGTCCCTGTGTACTTACACCATATTTCTATAACAAGACCCTCAGTGAGATGATAGCTGTGATGAGCAGGAAAAGGATGAAAATGCAAGACTGTAGCCTGTTATGAATACAGATTGTTACCTGAACATTACAAATCTGTTGACATTATACCGGCACCTCTGTTGTGCCCTTCTGAACTCTGTTAGGCACTCTTGCTGCTTGATTGCTGTGTATCTGCCAGTGAAGAACATATTTATCTAGAATGGTCAGGTACATGGTCACTTTGGTGTGTTAGGTGCTTCATAAAGGTAGAGAATGTCTTGGGTCAAAATAGCTCTTAAGTCATAGGGAAGTTGCTTTAATTCTTTCCTCTTTGGAATTTTTGTGTTTGTGGTGATCACTCATTTTCAAATGAAATTTCATAACAAATATTTCAATAAAAACATGAGATATCTGAGTTTTCAAGTTTTCCTAATTGAAGAGCAGGTGCTCTGATGTATAGTCTAGCTCCTTTTGGGAGGAGTGTTATGCTTTGGTTCTTTGATATGGTTTTAACGGCAGAAGGTATGCCAAGGTTCTATCCTACCGTCTTTGGAATTTAGTTAGGAATTTTTTTTTAATGTGTGTGAAGAAAGGCTGTTATAAACTACAGAACTCTGCTTTGAATCTGAGCCTCTAATTGCTGTAGACTTCCTAGTGAGTGTGCTATGTACTCTGTGTTACAGATTATTGCTTGCTTAGAATATGGGTCTTTCCCTTTGAAGGTGTTAGCTTTTCATGTGTTTTTCCCCTTCTCCCAGCTTTAAATCACCTTCTTTTTCTCTTAATATTTTTAGCTTCCAATAGGTAGTATTTAGCTGTGTTTATTCTTCTGCCCTTTAATAATGTGACCTGTTGCCTAGGCATTCCACTCTGATCATTCATGCTTATTGCTTTAGAAATTACAGGTGCTGGCTGTGATTCTGCAGCCAAGAGTGAACATTGCTGCTAATATAAGACTTACAGTGATCTTACTGATGCTGTATATTGCTTTCTGTCTGCTTTTGTCTACTAGTCAGTCTGTTTGGTTCCTTTTCTATTAGTGTGTTAAGTAAAATCTTCTCAATGTTGTGTCGCAAAGTTCTGTGAAGGCTTCAAGGTAGTTTGGAAACATTCTGTACACCAGAGTATCATTGTTAGTTGTCTGCTTCTCAAAAATATTTCCACAAGCAAAGCCTTCTGCAGCTCCATCAAGGAGAACAGCTGATAAACCCTTGAAATCCCTGTTTTTCCAATCTCATCTGGAAGATGGAAGATTTTATACTGCAAAATGGAGTAAAATAATGCAAAACAAATTCACCATTACAGAACTTTGTTGTCCTGTTTTATGCAAATGTATATTTCTGTTCCCCCCAAACCTATAGTTTTTAACACAGGCATTTCATATTTACAAGAAAACTAGATATACTTGTTGGATTTTATTTAAAAAAAAAAGTATCATTGTAAGAAGTCTATAAGGATCACAAAATATTTATGGTAAGGCAGCATAAGTCAAAAAACACTGCACTACACTGGGGAGATTGTAAGAAGCAGCTTTTCTTGTGGAAATCTTTATTCTTTTCATTATCTTCATGATGGCATCTAAATCTTATGTGTAACTACTGTTTATGAAAAGTATGAAAACAATACATTGCAAGCCAGCAGGAATTGTGGAATCTGTTGTTTCAGTTCTCTGAAGACTTCTGAAAGCCTGAAATGTTTCTTTAAATACATGCTGTAAGACAAAATACTGGTTTTAATTATAGCTGATGTGGGTGAGCATTGTTTGCTCTTCAGGATTATAGACAATGTAAAGTGTACTTCTGAAGCTGTACAGAAGCACACAAATGGTGCTTTTGTGATGAATTTTGATTTTATACAGTGAGATGTGTAGGATATGGAAGTTGTGAAACACTGAACTTAGTGATAGTTTCTGTCATCTTTGCACTTTTCTTAAACACAAAAAAACCTAAAAGAACTTGTTCAGGGAAGACTGAATGCTAGTTTTTTCCTTAGTGTTTCATGTTCCATGCTTTTGGTCATCTTATTCTCTTGAGATGTAAACACATAAACTGAACCTTGAAGAGCTGCTTTATTCCAGAGAGCCGTGTTGTCAGCTGCTAGCCACAACAGAAGCTTTTTATCTTGAAGTTTTGCTATACCTTTGTTTAAATGGGAATTTTAGGTTGTGGGGTTGTGGTGTGTGCTTTTTTTTTTTCCCCTTTGGTGACTTTTTTTTTCTTTGTGGTTGATTATTCATTTGGTTTGATGTTTGGTTTTGCTTTTAATCTGAGTTATATAAAGGAGACTTCTTACTTTTCTAGAATCTGTTTGGGTTAAAAGTGTAGTTCTCCATCTTTTTTTTCAGAACGTTTTTGCTTAGCTGATCATTATGCCACTCTTTTTCCCCAGCCAGACTTGAAAGAGAAGACATGACTCTTTAATATTAATAATGGAATCATTGTCTTGGGAGCCTGAATGAAAAGCAATTACCGTTTTAGTCAGATTTTACTTCCTTGCTCTCTCATGTAATTAGGTAGCTTCACCAGCTTTCATAGATGAAATCTATGAAAAATCACAGAGGTGTAGTTCTGCATAAAACTCAGTTCAGTTGAGCTGCTGGACATTTCAAACCCTGTGGTGTTACTCTTGCTGTCCCCAGCTGCTAGCTGTACCTGCTTCCATTGCAGTGCATTCAGTGCTTATGGGCCCATAGTACAAATCAAGTGTGTGTTTTCATCTGCCCCAAAAGGGATTTCTGCATGGACTTGTGGCCACAGGATTGCCTGAGCTGATAAGAGGGGAAAGTGTGGTTGGGAATGGGCAAGGAAGTCAATTCTTCCCTCCCCTACACTCTAGTTTGAGGAAGAGGCAAGAGGAGGGTGCCCTGTTTCTGGGGTGGTGATTTTATTTTTATTCTTTAAGCACTTTCAGCAGCAGTGATGGGTTGCATAGCTGTGCTCATGTGGACACTCCTTCATTTTGTGGGCTGAAAAGGAGCACAGTTCCTTCTTTCCTGAATTTTGAATTGTCTCAGTCATTTGTAAGTTAAGTTTTGTTTTCAGTGGAGGAAAAATCAAAACCAAAAAAAGAAGGTTGTGGTGTTGATGTACTTTGATAGGCCAAAATGAGAAAAAGGCCAGGGCTCTGTTTCCGTGTTTTGAATAGCCTTGCTGAGCCAGCAGATGCCTGCATTTTTCATTTCATAACCCACTTAAAGAACAAGTTGGTGATGCAAGGTTTTGAACAATTAAATGATTACTTCCAAAGTGGCTTATGTTTTGGCACAGTTTAAACCAGTTGCTCTAGAAGAACTTGAACTGGCATTCTGCCTTTCAAACAATCTTAATACTACAGGTGAAAACAACTACAAGTATGTCGTTCAGCATACCTGCTGGTTTTGGATAATCTTGTATTTAGAAATGCGTTTTATTACTGGGTTTACAGCTCATGTATGTGGAGGATGGATAAGGTGCTCTAGGGAAACAATGATAAATATCTGTCTAGAGGTATTAGTTTTACTTGGTCTAAAACTACTGCGAAACCAAACATGTGGAAGGAGATGGTTCAGCTTCTCTTTAGTCTTTTTGAAGGTCAAGGACTTTTTTATTTCTTAAGCAAAGAAAATTACTTAATGATGGTGATGTTCCTTTGAAGGTGGTTAGAAGAGCTGGTGTCATGTAGCTGATGAAATATCTCCAAGGTTGCCTCAGCAAAAATGAGTTCTGATTATGCAGGAATGTGGGCAGTGAGTTCACATCAGTGACGCAACTTACTTGCTGTGTCAACTTGCTGACTCTTCTCCCCCTTTCACATGAAAGTTTAGTTTCTTTGTTTCAGTCTGTTTTTAATTGTACAGTGTTTTCTTATGTTTCAACTTCACCTTAACAGAGACAGCTGAAAACCAATCCTAGGTAAAGGATTTTAGGATGATTTGAGTTAGCATGTTAACTGTGAGATGAAGGCAGGCATAAGTAATCATGTTTGTGGCGCTCAGTGCAATGGATCAAAAAGTGCTTGTAATTTTTTAGTCTGTGTGTACATTTTAGTTTTGGTTTCAGCAGGACAGTGTTATCCTGTCGACTTTGTTTGCAAAGCTGGAAGTTGGATTTCCAGTAGTTTAGGGCTTGTCTCATTTTAAGCTGAAGTCTTCCATTTAATTTCTGCAGTTTCATTTACCTAATTTCAGTAGTCAAATTGATATGAATGAGGGCAACTCATCTCCTTTGTATAATCCTATTGCTCCACTCTTTCAGTTCATGAATGGATTAGTAGTTTTTCTTTGTCCTTTATCTCACTGCTGCCTAGTCAGGATGCCATCTCTGTCACGTGTAGCTGCATGGTGCCTGTTTATAATGAAGTTTTTCCTCTGTGTTTGGGGATATGTATTGTAGGTACTGTAATAAGTGCACTGGAAGTCCTAATTGCGTGTGGTCTTAAAAAAGCATGGAAGGAAAGCAAGCATGTTTGCTGGTGGTCTTGATTTTTATATATGTGTGTATATATCTATCTATCTATCTATCTATATATATCTCCAACTTGTCTGTTATTAGAGAGTCTGTGGAATGCTCTTGGTCAGTTGGCTTTCCTTCATCAGAACCGGCACAGAAAGCTGGAGGAGCTTGTTTGGCAAGGAGGGGCAATTACGCATTTTAGCTACAGAAGTTCACTGAGCAAAGAAAAATGATAAAAGCTTATTAACTTTTATTTCAATAGCTGTGGTACTGTCTTCCTGCCTTTGGCTTTGTTTTCCTGGGCAATGCTGAGGATGTCTTTCAGATTTCCATGCCTAGATTTGTTTGTTACAGAAATTATATTGCAAACAGTATCTGTCCTTAGTATGGCAAGTTCACACAGTGAAAATCCATTAATGATGAACATACTAACTATGTCAGTACTTCAAGTAAGTTTTTAACCTTCCATGGAAGAGTGAAGTGATAAATAGTAATGTGTACTTGTAACTGTTCTGACCTACGTTATTAGGGAGCATTGATATTTTTTGTTATTTGATGATTGTAAGTTTAAATCTTCATTTGGAGCATGACGGCTTCTGTTCTGGTGAGTGGTGCACTTATGAACACTTGTAATATTGTAGACTGAAAAAAATAGTGGAGCTTCAGAATTTAAAAATAAGTCTTGCTAATAGAGAACAAGTGTTAGAAACTGTGAACTTCACTGTGTGAGGGGTTTTTCTTTTAAGCAAAATGGGAAAGCATGCCTGTAAAAGACTAGAGTAAACCGTAGTATGTAAAAACCAGGATTAACGTAAATTTCAGCATCTGTCAGTAAGAGTTTGTTTTAGGGTCAACTCTGGAATCCAGATGGCTTCCACAGTGAATTTCTAGGTTCTGGCTATTGCAAGCCATTGCATCAGAAAAAGAACTTCATCCAAAACTGTGCTTGTTTCTCATGTTTAAACTAAACAAACACCCCCTCAAATAAAATAAGCCCAACACCTTAAGGTGTTTTCAGTATTTTTTGGCAGATGCGATGTATTAGCTGAGGGGTTGGTTTGTTTGTTTTTAAACTGTGTTTCTAGTCTTCAAAACTGTTTCCTTGCTGTAACAGCAAGAGAAACAGAGCAGAGTTGGGTTTCTTTTCTACAGACTGCATCTATCAGTCACAAGATTTTTCCCTTTTCTGACTCAATAGCTTGCAACTGTGTGGGATCTTATAAATAGCAGAGCTACTGGATGTCTCTGTACATCTGACTGAGCAGTGGTAGGTGACAGCTCTTTTATTTCCTAGTTGTTTTAATCTTCACACTGAAAGAAATTTCATACTTCCTCTTATAGGCAGGATTTGGAATTGTAGCTTTATTTGTTGTTGAACATTTTTGTTTAACATGTAACATGAGCAACTTAGGTTGTGTTTTAGGTATCAATTTCTGTTACTGGCCTGATTTGATGCTTTGTTTGTGTGAGAGATGTTGCTGAACTACTTCTGTTGCCCATGTCTGTCTTAAAAATCTCCAAACACTTACTTGGGCTTACTTGGGGTAGTCTTGGGTATATTTGATCCTATCTTGGTACAGGATGTTGTGTTAGCACAGCATTTAACTTGTGACCCAGTGAATACTCAGGAATCAATCCTTAAGTGGCCTTTCCCTTGTAATACAGGCTTTCATTAGTCTGTGCAGAAAACTTGTACTGAAACCCTTTCGGAAAACCGTTGAGTCCTTTATGTAATTTCTAGGGCATTAAGGTAAATGTTTTTTTGAGTATAAAGCATGTAAATGTTTCTACGTGCTATTTTAAAGATTTACGTTACTGTAATCCTGCTTAAATGGCAAAAGACAGTCAAATTGTGTAGGGAAAATGTTGAGCACTTTTTCTTTTTGATTAGTGATATAATTCTAAAGAAAAAATATTTTGTTTGTTCTGTGAAGTGTAGAGATCTCTGTGTATGTGTTATTGATTGCTGCCTTCTCCTTTAATTAACGTGACTTGTCTTTTCCCACTGCAGTTTTGCCTTATCTTAGGCACAGACCTCTGTGGAAAAATGTCTGCAGCCATTTTTTGGAAAACTGCTTGTTTAGGTTTGAGTGAAGAGCACATACCTAATTCCTGCTGTAATTTAATGCATTGAAACTCTGCTTTAGCAATATCAAAACTTTTTATGTCTGGCAGCAAAAATAGAGGCTGGAATCAAAGTATGTGAATAACAGAGGTGGCTTAGGCTTCACCTGCTAAACAAAGACAAAGAAAAATCAGGGAAGTAACTCCTTCTCTACAGAGCAGTAGCACTTTGTTTTCCAGATCTGCTTGAACCACTTGCGTTTGGGAAATGTGAGGGGTTTTTTAGGGCAAAGCATTATGGGCTTAAATGGTCTAAGGTAGCGACGCTGTGAAATCTGTTTATAAAGTCTTCATGCAAAAGCATTTTGAGGTCAAAATTGAAAACCACGTGAGCATTCCAGTCCTTTCAGGTTCCTCTATCAGGCCCTCTTAGATCAGACCCTTGTAAAGGCTGAATGGAGACCTTTTGGAGATCTTTGAGAAGGAGGTGCCTGGAAGAATGCTTGGGTTCCTGAAATGTGTGTTGGGGGACAGCTAAAAACCATTACAAGAAAAAGTTCCATGGTTTATCTAACGACGTCCATAGGAAATGTGATACATGTGGGTTCCTTATAAAAAGGAGTAAGTATCTCCCAGGAGTAGGGGGAGCACCTTCTTAATTTTCTTTTCAACTTTCTTATGAAGTCCTAGTGGAATATTATTAAACTTTTAAAAGATAAGGAAATACAAGATCAGTATGGGAATAAACTTGTAGTAATGGAAGCCAGTGTTTGAATTCCTTGACTTTCCAGTGATATTCTTGCTTGTCAGTTCTTATGAATTGTGGCTGTATATGTAATTGTGTGCAGCCTTAATTTTACTTCTTATTTCATTGCAGCTCAAATATTTGAATCTTGCTCTGTCACTTCTTAGTAAATTGTTTGTTTGCATTTGTTCGGGGGTTTTTTTGGTTGGGATTTGGGTTTTTTGGGTTTTTTGTTTGGTTTTTTTTTTTTTGTCAGAAACCACTGACCATTTTTTTCAGAAACTGAATGGTGAAAGCCAGGTTTGGAAAGGCTTCTGTATTGATGCCACTATTGTGACAGCTCCACAATCCTTATTATTATTGTTATTATTCCTAAACTGTTCTTGCAGGTAGTTGTTAAAGCTTAATATGTGTCAAATAGTTTTTTTCAGTGTTTGAGATTTTTTTTTTCCCTAAAGATGTTTTCTTCTTCAAAGTTCAGTTGAAGTGAGTTGATTTAACAGCAAATAAAACCTTATCTTCTTAAAGCCTGTACCCTGGAAAACATGAGGTATCACAGACATCTTCTTTGCTTGTAGCAAAACCCCCATGTGTTTTATGTTTGGACCTAATTTTCTGCTAAATTGCATTGCGAAAAGTCAGCCTTGGTGATATCTGTGTAAAATACGAGCTGTTTAAAGGCGTGGTGCTTTGGTATCTGAACAACCACATGGTTAAGATCCTGTAGTAAGGGGAGCATTACAGCCTTGGAAAATGTAGAAGTAGAGCATTTATTTTGGTGTTTTCAAACTGCTTCAAGCTTGGATATGATTCAGTTTCCTCCATGAACTCCTAGAGGAAAAGGAGGTAAGCAAATGTGCTTAATAAACTTGATATTCAGCAATTAATGCGAAAACAAGTTTGACGGCCTATATGTAGGCCTGGGTATAATGTTAGCCTGACATTAGAGGTTTAATTCTAGGTATAGAAGTGAGTGGCATTTTGATTTCAGCTATTACCCCTGATATACAGCCAGTTAAACTGCTTATAAAAAAAGCACTTTGATTGCTGAAACATGAAATCATCTTAGAGTGAGAAGAGCCAAAATGTGTGTTTCTTCTTGAGAGAGGTGAGGATTACTTTAGAGATCAGGCATTAACTATTTGAGAGATACATTTCTTTTGACAAGTGTATTACAAATCAAGTCAGCACATGAGGGAGTGTTACTAGGTGTATCGTAGGTGTGTTTTTTCTTTTGATGAAAAATACCTCTGGCAGTACAGGTGCTGTATGGTGAGGTACTTTGTTATGCTGCTTTTTATTTCATTTGTTCAGTCTACCCAGCAGATAATATAAGATCTTAAAAACACAGATAATCAATCTTAGTCTTTAAAGAAATGACATAGTTTGTTACTTAGTTGTGCTGTTGTCACATGTAGACAATTTTGTATTCCCAATATGTCAGATAAAATGTTTGTTAATGTCAGCATTCACTTGCAAAAGAATCCAGCCCTTTTCTTTTTGCAGAATACTGCAACTTAGACTTACTGAATTTTAGAGTCTGTAGCTGAATAATTGAATACTTTTCCTTATTAAGATTCAACTTCTGGATTTATTAATTGACATGACTGAAGCTTTGGTAGTTTAGAATTTGCTGATATCTTGAAAGTCCTGAATCTGGAAGAAATTTTTTTTCTGTTATTTTCTAGATACAGTTTTTGGTATTCGGTGAGTCAGCCTTTGGCTGATTTATCCTGAATGGGTACTAATAAATGAGACAGTGAAATTGTAAAACAACAGTTTTCTGCCGAGTTATCTAAGAGGCAGTTAAATGAAATATTAACAGCTTGTTGATTAAATGGGTTTTGAAACTGCAAGTTGTGATAAAAGTAGCATCAGACCAGTTTTGATCTGGGCACTGAAGCTCTGTGTGAAGCATGGAATAAGTAAGTCTCCTTTCTTACAATTGTACTGTGAGTGTGATTAGATGGCAAAATGTATGCACAAAAACTTCTTTTAGCTTTCTTTACGCCTCAGAGAGGTAACACTAAGGCAAGTGGTGGAAATGATTGCTTGCCAACTGCATTGGTATTTTTTATTATTTGCTTTAAAGTCTGACCTGGGGCTGAATTCTATTCATCTATGTGACTTCTTTTCTTATAAGACAATAAAATTTTTAGTCTGATGGCAAAGCATAGGCAGCTGTTATTGTGAGTTGGAAGCTGCAAAGAACTTTCACTTATTTGCTAAATAAAAATACGAAGTTTTTTTGTTTGCTAAAGGGTGTTTGAAGGAGCAGATAAATATATCTTAGTAGGATCACCTGGTTTTGAATTTATGCTTCATTTTTACACTTTGATTGTGGTGGCTGCTTCTCTATCAATGACAGCTGTGATTTGAAGGGCCAAACAACTTATCTTTTGGAGGACCAAAGTCAAACAGTCTAGTTACATTCCTCCGAGAAGTTACATCAAATTGCACAGTAAACTTTTCAAGTTGGGGTTACAAGAACTGAATGTGTTTTATTGTTCCACCTCCCCTCAAGCAGACCACACGTGTAAAGGTTTTTTCCCTTCCCTTCCTACTGAGTGGAGTAAGGTAACAGTGCATAATCGTTTGTTAAACATGGAACATTTTTTCCTGCATTGCACATTTTGTGGTTGATTTTGCATTTTGAAGCTTTTATTTTTTATTTAGGTGGCTTTTACTTATGTAAACTTAATGTTTGAACTACTGATAACCCTGCTTTCCTTCTTTATTTTAGTGCAAAAGATGATATTGATATTGATGCCCTTGCTGCTGAGATAGAAGGTGCAGGAGCTGCAAAGGATCAAGAGCCTCAGAAATCCAAAGGCAAAAAGAAAAAGGAGAAGAAGAAACAAGACTTTGAGTAAGTTTGGGTTTTTTTTTTTCCATCTGCCTGGTCTTATTTCATTATCCAAAACCTCAGTTACTTAAGTGCCCTAACTTCTTTCTTATTTTAGTGAAGATGATATCCTGAAGGAGCTGGAGGAACTGTCAATAGAGGCGCAAGGAGGGAAAGTTGACAGGGAGCAACCTTCTACAGGAAAGGTGAACACTGAGAGGGGGGTGGGCTTTTCAGTAGTTGAAATGAGAAACACTTCTGTCCCAGAGAACTTATAGTGTTGAAGTGTAGCTGGAGATCCTATGTGAAACGTGCAGCTAGCATGTTCTTTTAATTATATATTTTATCATATTTTCATAGTCAATCACAAAAAAAAGCCATGTCTTTATGCTGATAATTATTTAAAGCCAATCAGAATAAATCTTAATTGTGGGCTGAAGTAGGGTACACTGAGCAGGCACAGTTATTGCTTTCAAACTTTGTGTTCAATAAGAGAGGTTTTTCTTGATGTATCTCAATGTTACTTCTTAACTCACGGTGGCAAGTAATTTTTCATGACTGATTATTGAATTGTTTAATTACCAGGTTGAAAATGACAATGAAGAAAGCTTATCAAAACAAGATAAAAAAAGAAAAGGAAAGACTAAAAAAGCCAATCTGGAAAATGACTATGACAGTGAGGAAGTGGAAGATAAAGATAAAAAATCTAAAAAAACTCAGAAAGCAAAACAAGACATGCTTTCTGGCAGTGATGATGATGATCGTGAGACACAGCTTAAGAAAAGCAAAGGGAAAACTCAGAAGTCAAATAAAAAACACGATTTGTCAGAAGATGAAGCTAACATTAAGAAAAGCAAAGAGCGTGGAGGAGTGTCTACAGGCGAGAGTGGTGATGAATCAGATGAGGTTTCCCAATCTAGAAAAGGACAAAAGAAAAACCAAAAGCCAAAGTCTGCTCCTGCTGCAGAGAGTGGGGATGAGGAAGAAGAACCTTCATTCAAAGTAAAAACAGTGGCTCAGAAGAAGGCAGAAAAAAAAGAACGTGAAAGAAAAAAACGTGAAGAAGAAAAAGCCAAATTGAGGAAGCAGAAAGAGAAGGAAGAATTAGAAAGTGGTAAAGAACCAGCAAAGCCAAAAGACTCTCTAAAAAAAGGTGAAGAGAAGGTTTCTCCTGAAGTTACAGCAATCCCTGGTGAGAAAGGAGAGACTGCTGCAGGAACAGAAGGTTTGTAACATGGTTTCTAAAACTGTAATTTAAATACTGTGGTTTTTATAAGGCCAGAGAGGTGCCAGGCAGTGAGGATAGTTTGTTGGTTTCTTTTCAATTGTGAATACTAGAAGTTTGGTAGCCTTGTGTGCCTCTCTGTGTTGGCTTACAGGTGGTTGTGTTTTCTGGCCTGTAGTTTGTTCAGGTACTTGGGAAAACAAGCCAGATGGTGAATTCTCATTACAGTATATGATTACAGTTCTGTGTTGCAAGAGTGCTTTTTCACTTCTCTGTTATTTTGCTACTTTAAGACTTCAGGCCATGACTTTAGAGAGTTTTATTGTTTTCATTATGAAATGTTTATGTAGAAGGCAGTGAAAATATTCCTCCTTTGATGTTATTTATCGTATTTGAAACATAAATTGTACTTAAAGGATCTTTGAAATTTCTGGGGTCTTTGAAAGTATGGCTCTTCTTTCTGTAGCTGATGACAATGAGGGGGACAAGAAGAAAAAAGACAAGAAAAAGAAGAAAGGTGAGAAAGAAGAAAAAGAGAAAGAGAAGAAGAAGGGTCCCAGTAAAGCCACAGTTAAAGCCATGCAAGAGGCCTTGGCTAAAATGAAAGAGGAGGAGGAAAGGGCAAAAAAAGAGGAGGAGGAACGCATAAGACGACTGGAGGAACTTGAAGCAAAACGCAAAGAGGAGGTACCATATATCTCACTCTGAGGATAGAATAAGGGAGAGAGGAACCTTAATTTGTCTGCTTGCTCGTGCAGTTGGTGAATTAATCCTTAATATGTTTCTTGTAAACAGAATATGCTGGGGCAGCTTTTGTGTAAAGCATGCTTTAGAGTTTCTTCATGTTTATTTATCTTTTTCAAGGAACGATTAGAGCAAGAGAGGAAAGAAAGAAAGAAACAGAAGGAAAAAGAGAGGAAGGAGCGTTTGAAAAAGGAGGGAAAGCTTTTAACAAAAGCTCAGCGAGAAGCCAGAGCCAGAGCAGAGGCTACTCTTAAACTACTCCAAGCTCAGGGTAAGCAGTGAAGTTTAATAATAATTAAAACAAAAAAACCCAACCAAACTTTACATCTGTTATTATTCTGTGGGGGTTTTTTTTGTTTGCTTGTTTGTTTGTTCTTTTTTCTGTCTGGAGCTAAGAGGAAGAGTACTGAGTGATTCCATATAAAGCTGCTCTGTTGTCAAGGAGGGCAGTGTGTGCTCTCCCTTCTCCATTATTTTTAAGTAGTTTTAAGTGCCTGTATTTTTATCTTACACTTTGAATATCTAACTTTTTAATACATTCTACTTGCAGTTTAAAGATGTTACTTGTGGAACTTGGGAAAAAGCACTTAAGGGAGTGGTGTAATCTAAAGGCCAGGACAAGTACATGGGCTGTGCTGAAGGTCTTGTAAGACCAGTGATCTGGATGTTGATGCTCAGTTAGGCAAGTGCACTGTTTTGCTTCAAAAACAATGGGGGAAGTCCATGGAGAAGATATGTTTTACTCTGGGATTTACCTGGGGTATTTACCTGGGTAGGAGCTTTCCTGCTTTTCTCTGAAATATAATCTCCATTGGAATGAAGTAAAATTGTCCAATATATTGGAAGTAAAATGTCCTAAAGTGTTCTTGGTGAGTGGTTTGTGACTAAAAAAAGAAAGTAGTTTGTGAGTGCTGAGTGTATTTGTAGAGTTCACTATCCGCCACTTTACTGGTAGATGGATGTATAAATGTAGGAATCTTCGTAGCTACTAAAATGTTTGGAGCTCTTAAACTTGCAAAGGCTCTTTCTCTTTGCTTGTTGCTGTAGCTATTAGAATCTATTTATGTGCCCCTACAACTGGATTTTTGTCAAATCTGCAATATAAATCACTCAGTACCCCCCCAAAAAATCGAATGTGCAGCAGTAATTCAGTTTTTAATTTGTCTTTGCACCAAATTTCTGGTTTTGATAGAATCCCTTCGTATATTACAGCACCCACTTCCTAGTGAGACAAAGATGAAGCTGGTGAATTGAACCTGGCATTATTTTAATACCTGAAACCATCAGTGTTGTAAAGTTAAAAAAACTTAACAACAAACCAAAATCCAAACAAAACACATCAAAACCCACAAACCTCCCCACACAGAGCGAAAGGGAAAAATGTTATCTGCTGAACAACCTTAAGTATTTAAGAAGAGTTCTGCCTGTGAACTACTCCAAGTTGTCTGAAACTAGGACCATTGGCAGAGAGGTTTTAAGTGAGTTTTTGCATAGCAGACGTTAAATTGTTAATCCTGACATACGTGTTCATGATGTTTTATGCAGGTTTGTGATAACTTTAAACCTGCAGTCATAACATCTGATTGGATTTTTTTGTTTGTTTGTTTGTTTCATTGCCATCCCCTTCCTCCAGTTTTCTGACTTCTTTTTGAGAGCAGCCAGGAGTATCTGAAGATCTGTACTTCACTCAAGTTTTCTAGCTTTTGAATTCAGACTTTTAAAAAAGATAAAATACTCATTGAACCTACTTTCTACTCTTCTCTTCCTCCATCTTCCAATTGTGGGAAACATGTTCTCATTTAAACCAAAGTTTGTGTTTATTAATTACCTGGTTTTTCTTTTTAACAAATTTTTGTTTGTTTTGCAGGTGTCGAAGTGCCATCCAAAGACTCTGTGCCAAAGAAGAGGCCAATATATGAAGACAAAAAGAGAAAGAAGCCGCAGCAGCCAGAAAATAAAGAAGGTGCAGTTTGCATATAGGAATACCTAATTGATCAGTCACATTTCTGGAAGTATTTCTGAAATAAATCTAATAATAATAATAATAATAATCTAATCTAATAAAGCTAATTGCATTTCAGGGTTTAGATTTTCTAATTGTTGGAGATGTATGGGGTGTAAAGGCCTTTTACAAATGTGATGTTGAATGCTTTGTGTGCATATGTAAGTCAAATACAAAGTAGTTTAAGTAATAATGACTTATAATTAAGTCTGAGTTTGTTCCAGAATGAAAAGACATTGGTCCTAGTTTTAGTACTTTTAAATTGGATACAGCTTGTTCATCTGATTTCTTGTATATAAAGCCAGTTTTCAGCTCCTGGGTGCAGGTTATTCAGAGCAGTTCGAAGAGCTTGCATTTTTGAAACCTTAAAATTTATTGCACTGGTTAGATGTAGGTTGGATGTGTCTTTTGTGGTTTATTAGTTTCCTCCAGGGGGGTTACTGTGGCTTTTCTCAAGGGCTAACCCTTAGCTTAAAATTTTCAGATGTATTTCTTACTTAGCTTTTTTTTATTATTATTATTTTTATTTGACATTGGTTATGTGCCTGCTTATCATTTATGGAGTGTGTGTAAAGAATTGAAAATGGTGCTTATCTGAATTGTATCAGTAATTTCTTTTTTTTTTTTTTTTTAGTTTTCATGGAGGAGTAGGGGAAGTGTGGGTAGTTCACTAGTATTACTTCATTTTCTCTTGTCTTTTAAAGAAAGTGAGGAGTTTTTAATGTCAATAACTGAGTTATAAACCTATTCAACTGCTTAGAAAGCCAGATGTTTTCCAAATAAGCTGGAGTGGAGCTTTAAGTCAGTCAATTTGGACTTTGAAAGTATGTAGCAACCAACTTCCTGTCTTGCAATTTCAGAAAGCGTGGAAGTAACTTCTCCAGCTGAAGATGCTGTAGAACTGGAAGCACCAGTCAAAGAAGAGGCTCCTCTTCCTGTAGATCCAGGTTGGTGGTAATGCTAATAAGTTTTAAACACTTAAGCTTGTGTGTCAGTGCTGCATGATAGTTATCATACCTTACTGGATGGGGCTGAATGGCCATCCTGTCTTGAGGTAGTTTCTGGTGTTTTGGGTTTTTTTCCCTTTCTTAAGGGAGGAACTGATGACATTTTATGGAGTAAAAGGCATGAAGCTTCAAAATGAGTGCGTAAAGGTCCCTTATTCTGGGTGAACTCCAGTGTTCAATTGGCTTAGTCAGTTATCTCAGATAAGCACATTCACTGCCTTATTCGCTCCCATGACTTTTCAGTTGCTTTTAAAAGTTTGTTTTGTCTACAGTTAGGTGGAGGTAGGAAGGAAAGACGCTGCTTCTAGAATTGATAGTGCAATATTCACAGTGATTGTTTGCTTTATTCCAGATGTTTTGCTTTCACAAGTGCTGAATGCAGAGGATATGTGTTAGCTTGTGAAACTGAATTATCAGCAAGTTTACTGATAAGATTGTTGCCCTCATCTTTGCCTACACACAGTACTTGCTTTGTCAAAATCACATTGTACTGAACTTCTTCCTCAGCAAGGAGACTGTTTCAATTTTTACTCTTATTCTTAAGTCAGACAAATACTGACAAAATGTGCAGCTTTAGTAAACAAGGCTGAATGTGTCCTGTGATTCTAGCTTAACTTATCTCATGGTTGCCATTCCATTGCCTCAAGGGAAGGGCTCACTGGCAGAACGTTGGCTCCTAGCTAATATTCTAGCAGTGTGGAACTTAGTCTTCATTTCTGAGAGCTGAAATTTATGACACATGTGCTGCAGCAAATATATATATTTTTGGATGGCTCTTTTGGAGAAAGGTTATACTTAGCAATTTTTCCATTTGTCTCTTACTAAGAGCTGCAGTCTTTTCATAAATCTTAATAAATTCTTGCTGAATGAGTATGTTTAGTGCTTCTGGAATCCATGGTATAATTATGTTAAGGCTCCTGGTGTCCTTTTTATACACAATTTGTATATTCTCACTAGTTAAAATTCTACTGTAATTTGTATTCTTATTTCTCTGCCACACGGTGACTGTTAATTGGGCAACTCCTTG
The DNA here is from genome assembly GCA_013398615.1 of Brachypodius melanocephalos. NCBI lineage: Eukaryota > Metazoa > Chordata > Aves > Passeriformes > Pycnonotidae > Brachypodius > Brachypodius melanocephalos. Next base: position 53,637,272 of record VZSR01003803.1, read on the forward strand.
CAAGGATTATGATTATGATTGTCCTACACGTTTGTGGGTCAGGCATTATGCAGGCACTGGCATGATAAGCAGACAGGAACTAGATGAGTAGGTTTTCTGTGTCTTCCACAAAAGTCTGTCTAGGCAAATCACTACATGATTTTTTGGAAGAGAATTGGAGATTATTTTTTAAGTATGCAGCATCTTGTTTTTATCGAACATGGAGATAATTCAATAGAATTATGGTAACAGCAAACTTGTAAGTTGCAGTTGTCAGTATGTCAAAAGAAGAGGCATCTAAAAATGTTGTATGTTGCTGGGCTGACTTTTTTTTAACTTCAGTATTGGGTTTCTTGGTTTCAGAAGAAAAGGAGGAAGAAGATGAAACAGAAGATGGAGGTCTGGATGACTGGGAAGCTATGGTTAGTGATGAAGATGGAGAGAAAGGTGGGCATGTAAATACCAGATGTATGTTTTTTCTGGTTAAGAGCCTTTGGGCTAAATTTTCTGTTTCTACAGAAAACAATATTTTACTTAGATTTTTCCTCTGCTTTGTTATATAAATTGTGAGATAAGTATGATGATAAATACATACAAGAAAAGCAAAGCTTTTCTCAAAAGCAGAGCTTTCAGAAGGCACGCAAATACTGCTTAACCCTTTGGAAATACTCTTATGTGCAGTTACCATCTAAAATAAATGGGTTGTAATTTTTTTTGTCCTTTTTAATGGGAGTAAAAATCCTCTTCTCTAGTATGTGCTTAAACCATCTCTGTGAGTTTAGGGAAACGTTTTACCTGGTATTTTATTTCTATAGTAATCATTTCAAAGCTGTAGTATTTTTATTACATGAATCTGGCATCATCTAGGAGAGTACCCCTGCAAGAAGTTTTCAAAGTGGGGGAATAAGATGGTATGAAGGTTGTGTGCATGTGTTATAGTAAGTTCTGTTCTACAAGGAGAGACTGAAAGAATTGGGATTGGTCAGCTTGGAATAGAGAATGCTTTGGGATGACCTAATTGCAGCTTTCCAGTATCTAAAGGGAACCTACAGGCAAGATGGAGAGAAACTATTTACAAGAGCATGGAGTGACAGGACAAGGGGAAGTTGATTCAAACTGAGAGTTGGTTTCGTTCAGAGATTAGGAAGAGCTTCTTTACTGTGAGGGTGGTGAGACATTGGAACCCAGAGAAGCTGTGGACCCCATCCCTGGAACTGTTCAAGGCCAGCCTGGATGTGGCTTTGAGCAACCTGCTGTAGTGTAAGGTGTCCCTGCCCATGGCAAGGGGGCTGTAACTCAATGGTCTTGGAAGTCCCATTCAGCCAAAACCATTCTGTGATGTGCTTCTTTAAGAGGTGGGTTTGGAAGAAAGGAAAGAATTGCCAGAACGTCTGTGTTCCTGTGCATGTATGCCAAAGGCCATCTTTTGTCTGTACTCAACAGCAGTGTTTATGGGGACCTTGGGGCTGTGCAACAGTGCAGGGATAACTTCTCAGATTATTTTCTTCCAGTGGTGAGGAAAAGTGTACTTCTGTGAGCCTGAACAGGAGTTGGTTACAAGAATTAGTGCTTCCATAATGTCTTCATTGTTTCTTATGCTTAAAGACTATTTATTTATCAAGGACTTTTTACTTGCCTCTACTTCTGACACCTGCGCTTTCAAGTGTAATGCTTGAAATACGGATACATACACCAGAATGGATTTTATTCTAGCACAGGTGTGTTCCTCTGGACCTTTTGAGTTCTAAGGGCTCTTCACCTTCTTGAGTGTTGGTTTTAGTCTGGCACCTCTGTCCTGGAGAGGACATAGCACTTCTTACTGCTTGGATTTGAAGGCTCTGCCAATGGGATCCAGAAAAAGAGCCTTCCTGGGAATTAGATTTAGTGTATTACTAAGCTGATAGACTGTGAGTGTAGCAAGGAAACATAACTAAGTGCAGTGAGCCTGCCAGCAGTTTTGTAAGGAGGAGAATCCATGATTTTAAAGTGATCATCAGCTTGCCTCTTAAAATTTTAGAGGTAATTCTAAATGGGAAGCTTTCAAAGAAAGAAAATTGCTTTTTGTTTGTTTATTGAAGAATTCCTGTGAAAAATACTAGTCTTGTCTGAATCATCTAAGAAAACCTGAAGATGAGATTGTTGGGAATGGTGAGACAGAGAGACTTTATAGATATGATTGCTTAGAAGGAAACTCTGAAAATATGAA